>JARFXV010000750.1:0-376109 GCA_031761425.1 Cosmopolites sordidus | reverse complement strand
TACATACATACATACATACATACATACATACATACATACATACATACATACATACATACATACATACATACATACATACATACATACATACATACATACATACATACATATACATACATACATACAACATACATACATACATACATACATACATACATACATACATACATACATACATACATACATACATACATACATACATACATACATACATACATACATACATACATACATACATACATACATACATACATAACATATAGATATATAGGTCATATCGGATGTAGGCTGATGCAGCTCACGCCATCCTGTGGTGAACGTCCACAATAGTGAGACTGCGCGAAACCGTGCGTATAACCCGCCCAGGCCCTGTCTAGGTACTATGTATGAAAATCTGCATAATGGGCCGGCAGTTGCATAGTAGACGAGAATATTAAAAATATTCAAAAACAAACGCGCAGCAAGTATGATTTTCCCTGATTTTTGAATATTTTTAATAATCTCCACGGCCTCACTATGCAACTTTTCAATTCAACGAATGTTTTAAGCGAATTAAGCCACACACAGCCAAAACGAACCAAAAAGAAACCGTTACAGAGATGGAAACGATTATGGAGAGATTTTATCAAACCCTGTGTATTCTCCAGATATGGCCTCTTCGGTTTTTCTTATTCCGATTCCTATTCTTATTCTCTTCCGATTCATCATCTGGTTGATAGCCGCTTTACATATCTGGGGGATGTCGAAAAAATCCGCAATTATTTTTTCATATTAAAATCAATGTTTTTTTCGATCTGGGATTCCATAGTGGTCTGAAAGGTGGCGAAACTATATAGACAGAAGAATTACTTCGAAGATTAAGTTCGTGTAACTTTTTTCATAAATACCAGATGTGGCGGTTAATCATTCTTAATTTTTTTAAGAGATGGCGCTGGAAACAAATGTCGGTTCAGAGTCTCATCTCTAATGTTATTTCGTTGATACGACAGTACCTTTCAAAACGCCATTGATGTTTTTAATATTTAATAAAAAAACGGTGGTTCAATTAAAAAACAACGGTCAAAAAAACTTACGGTGACAATGTCCCAACAAAAGACGCTTTTGGGCATTGGTTTAGACGATTCAAATTTGGTGATTTCGACTTGAAAGAAAAATAACGCCCAGGTCAACCGAAAAAATTGAAGATACCAAATTGCAAACATTGTTCGAAGAAGACGACAGACAAACTCAACAACAAATGGCAGAGAAGTTAAATGTTGATCCCAAACCATTTGTGATCGTCTGCATTCCATGAGAAAGATTCAGAAGACAGAAAAATGGGTACCACATCTGCTGAACGACAGACAGATGAAAAAGCGAAAAACGGTGTGCGAAGTTTTGTTTTCTCGGCATAAAGGAAATACTTTTTTACATCGAATCGTGACTGGAGACAAATAATTGAAATATTTCGAGAACTCAAAACGCAGGAAATCATGGGTTGGTCCAGGACAACCATCAACACCGACCGGAAGATCGAATCGTTTTGGAAAGAAGATAATGCAGTGTATTTGGTGGGATTAGAAGTGTGTCGTGTACCATCAGCTTCTGAAACCAAGTGAAACTGTTAATACCGTTCACTGCTATCAACAAATGATCGATTTGAACCATGCATTGATCGAGAAGTGGCCAGAATGGCCTATAAGACACGGAAAAGTGATTTTGCAGCACGATAATACCCCATCACATAAAGCGAAAGCGGTCAGACTCCATTTATGTACTTAACTGAGAACTCTTGCCACACACGCCGTACTCAACAGACTTGCTCTCTTCCTACTATCATTTGTTTTCATCGATGTCCCTCGCACCCCATGAAACACTTCAACAATTGTGGAGATGTCGAAAAATGGCTTGATGACTAGACCACCTCAAAAGATATTCGGTTTTCCTGGGAGAGCATCCACAAATTGCCAGAGAGATGGGAAAAATGTGCAGCTAGCGATAGCGCAAACTTCGAAGGAATAATTTTTTACCTTTCTCCCAAATAAAACATGTTTTTTTTTTTAGAAAAAAAGTTAAGAATTATTAACACATGGTAAACATTAAAGTAATTTATTAAGTAATCAAAAAAAGGCTGAAAATTAATGGCTATAAATGTCAATGCAGCTATATTCGAAAGTATATTCTATTATAAAATGTCAACATTTTCCATACAATAAATATTCCAAGTTCATAACTGAAGAGTATTATTTGTGATAAAAAAACAGCTCTAGTATGATATTTGATCACATTCCCTCAAAATGTATACAGTAGCCCTCGTAGGCTGCACTGCCTACTCTATGAGTCTTTTCAAATCTATCTGTTCCCATTCTAACTCAATTTTATCATAACCGAATGAAACGTGCGACAGAGCAACGTGTTGTATCCTCCAACATTTCCATCAATTAATGTAACAATATTAAAATCTAACACGATTATCGTCGACAAGTGAGAAAATGTGTGGAACGACGCGCATTTCAAGCACAATCTGCCCCGGAAGCAGTCGGAAGACACACCGACAAGAAAACAGGAACACAAATTTCGGGGAAATTATAACAAACGTTCGGGCGTAGGTGTTGGATTATAATTAAGAAATATGTCGTCGAAACAGCTCTTTAAATTTTCTTACTTTACATTGCGCTTAATTAACTGGGCTCGTTCATAATAGCCTCATTTAACATCAAATATATTTGTAATATACACGTAGATTTTCTAAATTTACGAGGGCTACTCAACAAGAACTTACAAACAATTTAATATTTTAATATAACCTAAAAGGTTTATATTATATCCTCAACTTAATTCTCGATCTTTTTTAACCACCTTTGAAATATATTTATAAAAATAAATATAAACTTAATCGTCGAAGAATCTGCCTTACTTTATATCTACTTTTGAAATTGTCGAATTCCAAAAGGAAAAAAAAGCGATAAAATCTCTTTTAAAGGCTTTTTTCGACATCCAAGATACGTGAAGCGGCTATTAACAAGGTGATAGAATGGGCTCATCATCTCTGTATGTGGACAGGCCAGTATAAGCCTTAGACCGCACTGCGGCTAAACCGCCCTGGTTTTTAACCGCGTGATTTTGTGAGTCAAGAAAACTAATACAAGCGACCACATTTGGGGTTTTTTCCGACGACTCATTTTAAAATCGTGAAATGTTACAAAATGGCTCGCGGGTAAAAACCGCGGCACAATTTGTAACCAATAAAACTTAGCGCGCTCGCGCTAAGAGTTATTTCGTAGTAGTATAACAACTATATCAACAATATCCATCTTCAAACTGGGAACATCGCGAAACCGCTTGAGACGCACACACTGCGATAAAAAACCACGAAACTGCACGCGATTTTTACAGTTTGAAGATGTATTTCAAGAAAGCAGTATGTATTGTTGCTTTAATACTAAGAAATAGATAAAGACGTCAACACAAACTGCTAACTAAGTTCTATTTGTTACAAATTGTGGCGTGGTTTTACCCGCGAGCCATATTTCACGGCTGTAAAATCAGTCGCGGGAAAAAAACTTAAGTGCGACCGCTTGTATTAGTTTTCTTGACTCACAAAAGCACAAGGTTAACAACCATGGAGGTTTAACCATAGTGCGGCCTCGGCCTAAGACCATGTTTACTTCAGTGCGTCACTAATAGAACGTCTGCAGGGTCACTGCAGAACGTCACAGTTGATCCCACCATATACACAGCAATACTTTTTCGGCGTGGATATTTGATTTTGTGGCACTCGTTAATAGCTCACCAGGATTAACTCACTATTTTGGCCTCTTTGAATTATCGCAGAAGATTTGCTTCTCATCACAGGTCAAAATTTTATGCAAGAAGTTCTTTTACTTGAAATTGGAGAGCAATGTAACAACATCAAACAGTCTACTCTTATTATCAGGGAACCCAACAACTCTCCTTTTGAATTTTTTCTAGCTTATGTAAACGTTTAGAAGTGGCTTGCGGTGTTACTCCGGTGTTCCTGTTCGAGTTCTAGCAGTATACTGCTAGAAAGTATATGACGTAGAAATTATACGACAATGGTTTTCGACCCGCAGTACTTTCAATTCTTCATTCTCTACTAATTGTCAAAATTCCTGCCAAAATTTCTAGTTCGGAATTACTGGAACTGCTTCTTACATGTAATGTAAGAAACATCATTATCTTCCAAAGCAGCACAATTTATGTTCTGAGCTTCCGCAGCATTTTTTTCAGTTAAAAGGAGAAAAGAAGGCAGTGGCTCAAATTCGCGTATAGGATACCGTAGGATTACGCAGTTTGGCATTTTTTGTAAAAAAAAGTAATATTGTTTATTGACTGTTTTCCCCCCTCCAGAAAGAATTCTGAATGAACAATATAAATAAACGACATTATGCTAGGTAAAGAATACAGCCACCATGATTTTGATTTTCGAGCTACCTTGAGTATTTTCTCTTTGGAGGTAACTCGGAAAATATTCTCTGGTGCCAGTTTATATCTCTAATAATAAAAATATGAAGGAAACACCGCAAAAACTAAATTAAATAAACAAGAAGTTAAATAGACTGGAAATCGAAAATTTAAAAAGAATGCAATTAAAAAAGCAAACAGAAAAAAGGGAAAAAAAAGATCGATCAATTAGAAAAAGATTCTAAAACTCTAATCATACAAATTATACCGGAAAAAGAAAAAGAAATTAAAGTAGAGTTGATGGAAAAAGTAAGTCAAAATAAGAAAGAAACAGACATACAGAATGTTAAAAAAATTGGTAAAAATAATAAAAACATAGAAATGCCAAAACAACTAGATAAATAAATGGAATACCAACTAAGAAGAAGAATTAAAGATCAAACGCTACCAAATATGGATAAGGAGTACTTTAAAAATGTAGTAGGACAAAGGATAGAACTGAAAAATATGCAAATAAATAAGAGGGATAGATCATAAAAAACTATGCACACTTGACTTTAAAAAACGACTTTAAAAAACTTTACAAAGAAAATATAAGAAACAGGGCATATTAAAGCATTATCACGAATATTAAGATCACTTTTAAATGCAAAGAGGAAACAGAATATCTGGTTACACAGAATATACATGGTATAGGTTACAACCACGAAATAGGAAAATAAAACTAAAACTAAGACTAGCAAACATATGAACAGAGGAAAAATATGAAAAGTGAGTGTTTTGAGTGTTTATTTCCATAACAAAATAAATTAATAATTACATTCCTTAATAATTACAGTACTGCCCCTCATTAGCTATTATTTCTTCCCATCTTTTTGTCAAAGAGTGGATTTCGCGACAAAAAAACTTTTGATTTTTTAGGTCAAGATTTTTTAGGTTTTTCAGGTTTTTTAGGTCATTTTTTAGGTAAGAATGAAAGAAAACTGTAAAAGTCCATGCTGCATCGATCGAAATAAGTAGTAATCCGAAAAGGCGGGCGAAAGTCCGGTGAATATGGCGGGTGGGGTAGAACATCCCATCCAATTACTTTTTTACACATTTTGTAACGTGGGACCGAGCATTGCTATGTTGGAAAATGAGTTTATCGTGTTTTTGCGCGTATTCTGGTCGGTTTTTCCATCAATGCTCGGTTCAATTTTATCAATTGTTTTTTTATCAATTTTTATCAATTTTATCAAAGCCTTCTTTCTAAGTATATTGCACACTGGTTGTGATGTTGAAGGCTTGCCTAGGTCTACCCATGATTTTTTGAGCTTTGGATTATCAAAATAGGGCCACTTTTCATCACCTGTCAGAGCTCGATACAAAAAACCTTTTCTTGTCTATCTGGCAAACTTTGCCAGATAGACATATTAGCCAGATAGACAAAAAAAAAAGATTTGCCAAAACAAATCTGGAAATTTTACAAGTGGTCTTTCGCCTTTCAATATCCCTTTCCATCAATTCATATGGAACACATTTTCCCTCCTTCTGGATCTTTCCCAATGCGTATAGACATTCAGAAACGGATGCTCCTTGTCTTTTATATCAAAATGACCACTTTTAAAGCATTTAAGCCATTGTTCACAAGTTTTTTGTATTAAATCATGTTCACCATAAGCTTCAACCAACAATTGATAACATTCATCAGCCGTTTTCTTCAAACGAAAGAAGGTTATCCCCGCAAAACGTCTTTTTCTGGTACATAATTCGATATATTTAAAGCTATGAAAAACTATGTTTTTTTGCACAATGACCATTAATAATAAATTGGCTTTTGATGTCGTATGTTTACCCTTCAAAGCGACATAGACGTCATTATTCTATACCCACAAATGTATTAGTAACGCCATCTCTTAGCAAACTCGACATTGTTAACCGAAGCACCTATTAGAAGCACACCACATATAAAATTGGTCAATGAAATGTACATACACTCTACCAAAAAGAAAAATTAAAATAAGTAGTTACCAGGGCCGCGAGGAATGGAAAATATTTCTGTAGACTGTATAAACCACACATGCATATTTTTTGTATGTAAAGCACAATCATCTTACACTCCGCAAGAGAATAATGGGTTTTATTAATAATACTAATAATAATAGTTTTAGTTATTATACGTATATAATTCAGTAACGGTTATTTAACACAACGTTGTACTTCAAATGAAGGAGGTAATTTTGATTAATTTTGCGACATATATTTCGATTTGGATGACATTAGCATAATTTCTCTATTATTTTCCTCATACATCATACTGCCGTTATATCTGAAAAATATCGTGCCGAGCGTCATCAAGCCGCCCGAATGAAAGACCTAGACGACTATCAATAAGGCCATAAATCTTTCCAAGACCTTCTATTATTAATAAAGGCAGAAACAAAGCCTCAAGCAACATATGGCGATCGTTTATGGCACGGTCTAGCAATATTGCTTTCTGTTTGTTGGCGCCTAGTGTGGAGAAAGTCTCGTGGAGAGAGAAGGAGAAAAAATTATGGACATGTAGGTCGAGACGATAGAAGCGCGTTGCGAATACAGGGCGTATGTAAATGGTCATATCCATTCGCAGCTATAAATCTGTTAGCGGTGATTTAAACATATTACAGCAGCACTTTCTTGTGAAAGGCTCATATGTAATCTTTCTAAAGAGTGGCCCAAATTGAGAGCTAGAATTTGGAATTGGAATTGGAATTGGAAATAATACGACTTTTCTATTGATCGTATGATTGCACTTTTATTGAGTATTGACGTATATACTCTCCGATCAATTCTTCATGAATCTAAAGTGTGAAACACTGAACTCGAAGAGATTTACCACTAAACACCAAATCACTTGTTTAAACTTCTCGAGGCCCTCGTTTCGCTAAACATTATAGCATCATCAAGAGATGATTCAATCTAAGAATCTTAATTCTTCAATATGATATTCTTACATTGAATCATCTTCTGATTCATACATTGAATGGGATGTTATTTGGAATAGGTAGTAATGGGACTAGTATTGGTAGTCAGTTAAAATAGGTCGCCATCACCATGAGCGATGAAGCTTATTTGGGGTAGTCAATAAATGAAACTATAGATTTTAGGCCTCAGAAAATACCCGTAAATTATAGCAAAGATAACTGCACAGTCTAAAAACTGTGATGTGATTTATTTTTTTTATTGGAACCTTCAGTGTGAAACACTAAATTCAAAGATATTAACCACTAAATACCAAATCACTTTTTTTAACGTCTCTTCTTAGTTTTAGAATTAGATTGATGATCATCTGATGATGTTAACATGGTCAGCGAAACGCGCGTTTAGAGGTTTAAAAAAGTGATTTGGTGTTTAGTGGTAAATTTCTTCGATTTTACATACTCTCCGATTAAATATAAAAAAATATTTTAGACAAATGGTCTCCTCGGCTGCGATAGTGAAGTCAGAGACACATTGAAATCTCCTAACAGCTTTATTTCTCCTTCTCCCAAAAACAAATTACATAACTCAAATTCAAAAACGCCAAAATTGTATGCCTTACCAAAAATTCATAAACCAGGAACCATTAATGAGATCAATTGTATCATCAATTGAATCTCCAACATACAATTTGGCAAAACGGTTAGCAAAGGAATTTGAAAATCTACCAATACCAACTGCCTTCATGTTCTACTAGGGTATAACAAAAGTACATGCGTTTTTCTCTTTGTTTATAAATAAAAGATTATACTTCACCTATCAGATGTTTAATCCGATTTCAACTTTTTGCTCCGGCAACTTCATTCCTTCTTCAGCATTAAGTAATTCACCGTTAAAATATTTAGTCGACGGTTTTTAACAAAAATGGTAAAATGAGTGAAATAAGTCTGGATGTTAAAGTAATTTTAACACATTATTTTAAAAAAGGCTTCAAAGCGATTGACGCCGTTGGTGAAATTAGCAAAGTAGAGGGCGAAGGTGCCTATCAATCCGCTCAGCTCTGGTTCAAAAAGTTTTGGGAGGGAGACATGAGTAGTGACGATAGAGGAAAATCAAGTCGTCTACGGTCTCTCGATACAGACGTTTTAAGAGTAACTGTGGCTGTAGTTCCTAAAACAAGTACTAGAAAACTTTCAGAGCAATTAGGAGTATCCCACGCTACCGTTAACCGGGATTTGCGAGGCATAAAAATGGTTAATTTTTTTAAACAGTGAATAACTAAGTACCTCAAAATCACAAAAACTTTTGTAATACGGGTAACTGGTTTTTCAAATTGAACGGTTTTTTTAATTCTTGAATAAAACACAGATGGAGTTGTGAATTTGCCTAGGTAATAAATTTGCCTTTTGAATATAAAATTAACATGAAGGAGCCCTGCCTAGCTTTATGCACATATAAATTGAGTCGGAAACGGCCATATTAAAACACCACAGATGACTTGGAATTTTGGTAGTTGGTGTCAACAACTTAGAAGTTTAATAGTAGATTTGTGCAATTTTAATGTGTTTTAATCAATAATAATTGTACGTTCTAGTGTAAATATTTATTATATTGGCAATAAAAGCAATATCGGAAGCAAGGTAAACACACAAAATATGGTTAGTTGTGCGTCTTGTGGTTGTTCCTTGATAGGAAAAAATCAAAATTCAGGAGTATCATTACATCGGTAAGTGCTTTTAATTCTAAATTTGTCAATTATTTAGAAATAAAAACGTATTTTGTTTGAATTTAATTTTAAAGTTATGAAGCCAACATACCGCCTGGTATGCATATGCGTAATCAAATTGATTTATTTAAAATAATATAATTGTAATATTATTCAAGATAGTGATTATCTTTTTTTAGAACTTAATTTTTTAACGTATGATCTAAAATATTTATTTTTCTGAGATACTGGGTCTTAAAAATTCAGATTATTTTTTAGTTTTCGTTTGATACATATAAAACATGTCACTTTACTCATATAATCTATAACATATAACTAATAATACAGAGTGTTATCTTTTTTTATAATCCTTTTCAGAAATTAATGTACTAACAAATGTAAATGTTACTCCCATTTTGATTTGGATTTTATATTATTAAACCAGTTTATATTTTTTCAAGGTTTCCCAAAGATTCCAAATAGAAGAACACAGTGGATTAATTTTATTAAAAAACCAGACTTTATTCCAAACCGGAGTAGGTTTCCATCATGTTGCTGAGGATTGTTTTGATCGAACATCATCTGAAAGCACCCTTAATCAACGTTCACAGTAATTTGGACTCAGTGAATCCATAATATAGCGAATTTTATGAAAGAATTTAGCTCTGAAGGCATATAAGGTTCAAAGAACACAGGAACTAAAACCCCTGGATTATTCAAAACGTAGTGCATTTGTCAATTGGATCAAAGAAAAAAATCCATGATTGATTCATGAGAGCCATTTATATCGTAAATGAGTCACTGTTTGGTGTGCATTATGTTCAGGAGGGATAATTGGGCCATATTTCTTTCAGAATGCTGCTGGTGTAGCTGTAACTGTGAATGGTGTCCGATATCGTGAGATGATATCCCGACTTTTGTGGGCCGAATTGAATAACATTGATCTGGAGGATATGTGGTTCTAACAGGATGGACACCTAGTAATGAAACAATTGATTTATTGAAAGAAACATTTTCTGGTCTAGTTAAGGCAAGAAACGGTGATATTAACTGGCCACCAAGATCATGTGATTTGACACCGTTGGACCATTATTTTTTGGGGTTACATGAAAAGCCAGATCTATAAGAACAATCCACAATCGCTTCCTGGACTAAAGAATGAAATTATACGAATCATTGGAGGATAGGGCCAGGGTTATCCAATCTAATCCAATGTAATCCAAAATTTTGATAATAGAGTTGACGTCTGTGGAACTGCAAGAGATATACACTTTTTGAAATCAACGCAAATTCTGTGTTTTATTCAAGAATTAAAAAAAACGGTCAATTTCGAAAAACCCTTTATGATTAATTCAACACAATTAATAAGACAAGCCGAACATATATTTTTATAGGAGGGTGAGGTCTTGGTATTCTTTGACGTATCATCATTGTTTCCGAATGTACCGATTCCACATACCTTGATATATATGAGAGATATACTTGAGTTAATCGGTTTCAATGCC
The DNA here is from genome assembly GCA_031761425.1 of Cosmopolites sordidus. Taxonomy (NCBI): domain Eukaryota; kingdom Metazoa; phylum Arthropoda; class Insecta; order Coleoptera; family Curculionidae; genus Cosmopolites; species Cosmopolites sordidus. The sequence goes on along the minus strand of JARFXV010000750.1, from coordinate 365,558 downwards.
AAAATTATTTCAAATTACATCTTTTTAACACAATTATGTACAAAACAAAATGTTTTCAATTTAATAATAGGTTTTATGAACAACAAGAAGGAATGGCAATGGACACTGTTCTTAACTAATTTATTCATGAAAAAAATTTTAAAGTGAAGCCAAGAATGAATTCAGTTACTTCAAATGTTCAATACAAAAATGAACATTTAGAACAATTTGTATAGTAAACTGTTTTTTTTTTAATTTAAGAACTTTAGTGAAAAATTCCAAACCATAGCATTTATGTATACACTTGAAAACAATAATAAATTGCCATTTTAGGATGTTTTAGTGTGTAGGAAGAATAAAACTACGTTAGATTTTGACATTTTTAGAGAAAACGCCACTACCTCGAGATACATACCTCATGATTTAAATCATAATATCCAAAAAAACATGACTAGTTTTAATTTTATGATAGATCCATTAATATATTTTTTTCTAAACAAAGATAGTTATAACCAAGAAATAAAACTAATTACTGAGTAGTTGAAGTGGACGATTATAATAAGAATATTGTAGATAGATAGATTAATTAGAAAACATACGTTTCGGAAATTATTGAAAGAATATTCGACTTTTCGACGAACGAACAGGAACAGAGAAATTCGACGAACAGGAACAGAGCAAAAACAAATTCATGGTAATACTGTCATGGTATGTCCACTTAACGCGAAGGCTGGACAAAGTTTTGAAAAAGATGGTTAAGGTAGACCACAAAACCATGTAATAAGTTAAGAAAAGTCTTGGTTACACCAAAGGATAAAGTAGATTAACATGAAAAATTTAAAGATCTAATCTAAAAGATCTAATATTATTTAGATATCTAAATATCTAATATGGGCAATATTGGTCACATTAGATATGAGACATGTACTCGAGCATGACCATAATATAAATATTAGTAACTTCAAAATTGTTAGAAATGTGAACAATAATAAGTGTGTGAACAATAATGCAAGAAAACCGTGAACCCTGATAAGAGACTTATTCCATACAGTCAACTTTTTGAATAATTAATATAACGCTTGGTTAATTTCGCGGTTCATAATTTTTCACGGTCCATTAGGTGCGATGGCCATATAAATAACACATTAATTAGTTTTAGAATTAGATTGGATTATCTCCTGATGATAGTAATATGGTTAGCAAAACATGCGTCCAGAAATTATAAACAAGCGATATGGTGTTTAGTGGTAAATCTTTTTGAGTTTTTCATAATAAGTTTTACATTACGATATTTATTAATTGTAATTATTTGCATCATTTATAAAGAGTGATTTATTAGTGTGTTCGAACTTTCGATAGGAGTCATTGTTAAACGAACTGTAAGTATGCACACAAGTGTGTACATCTGTGTCTCAATAGTCTGGCAAATCATCATGAAACGTTTAATATCAGAGCAACGCTTGCAAATTGTCGAAAATTATTATCAAAATTAGTGTCCTGTGCGCCAAACTTATACAGCATTTCGTGATGTATTCACCGAATTATCGACAAATGCCGAACGCATTTCCCGCTGCTCGATATTAGGTAAAAACAAGACAAAAAATTGTGCGTCCCGAATCACCGCTGTTGCTAACAGTGTTGATGAAAATCCAAATTTATCAATTCGTCGCCGTTCGCAGGAAGTTGGGCTTTGTCATTCGACTAACTCAACTTAATTTAATTCCAAATTTTAATGATATTAATCTGAAGAAGATGTGGTTCCAACGGCTGCAAATGTCATACAGCCAACACAACAATCGATTTATTGAGGGAACAAAAAAATTATTTCGGGGAACGGGCCTGTTAATTGGCCACCAAGGTCCTGTGATTTAACGCCTTTAGATTATTTTGTTTGGGATTATGTTAAATCTTTGGTATATGCCTATAAACCAACAACTATTAACGCCTTTAGAAGCCATCATAAATCGGACAATTGCGGACATAAGACCCCAATTGTTTGAAAAAGAAGTCGAGGCTAATTCTGAGTAGACTTAGAATTAGCCTCGGCGGAACCAATTGAACTTGGATTGAACCAATCATTGCGAAAAGGGCAGGAGTCCATTCAATAAAACTTTTCAGGATAAACAAAAATATGTTTTTTATAAAAAATGCAGCTCTTCGGCGTCATTACCAATATTCTTTTTAATATAATCTAGCACAAAGGTACCTACTTCGTTCGTTTAATAAGTGTCCTTTTTATACAGACTTTAATTTTCGATTGTTTTATAAGTTGGTTTGAGGTAGATGAATATGTGCCCTTTTCACACTGAATAGATAAAACGTTTCAAGGAATAAAATGGCACCAAAACGTGATATTTGAAAAAAGTGTGAGTTGTCCTTTTCGAAATGACGGGTTGAATTTATAGTTCTGACGCTCTAAAAAAACACCCTATATTAAACAACTATTACAATTCTCAATGTTTGATACGAATAATCTTATAACTAAGAAGAGTGCTTGCTTTTCACGTTTTATATTGAAAAAATATCAAACCCTGTACAGTTCTGTCGTCCACCCTCGACCATTTCACCAGAACATCAAATGAAAACCCATTTAACACAACACTCCTCGACCCGGACGCTAAATTGCGATTTCCCGAAGACGTTCCCCAGTCGCGGGGCTAACGGGGAGTCCCATTAAGGTTCTCAGCCCCCATGGGGGGAGTCTGAAATTAAGGGATGACTCACAGCGCGGAAAACTTCTTCGAACAGCGTTTATTTTTGAATTAGTGCCAAAAGGACCTTTTGTTGCCAGCCAACCAGTCAGCGCTGAACCGAGTTCAGTGAGGGAAGAAGGGGATGATATCTGGTCGGGCGTAGTGGGAGTTAAGGGTTAGTTAAAAAATTAGCGGGGCGACAATTTTTTTTCAACGTCGACGGGATTTTTAAGGACTAGTTGGTGGTCGGAAATGGTCTTAAATTGGAATTTAAAGTATATCTTGGGATTTTTATAAATATTGTAGCCTTGTATTTAAGAGCAGGTCGTTTATTACTTTGTTTTATACTTTTTTTGTTGAAAAGTTTTGCCTTCCCTATTGGTTTGATTTAATTATATTTGCACCATTATTTAGTCTTGTTACCCACGTGACTAGTGATTTATTTAAACTTAGGAACTTTTATTTTCTTATGTGGAATTATTAAAGGTGGTGTCATTCGGACCAAAAATGTTAATAGGTGTTTCGGTTAATAATGTAGATATTTTCGCAAAAGTTGAGCGTTTATCTCCATAACAAAATAAATTACCTTAATAATCAAAGTATTGACAATCATTAGCTATTACTTTTTTCTACCTTTCTGACAAAGAATGAATTCCGCGCCAAAAGAATTTTTGTTTTTTGAGGCCGACCATTCATCAAAGCCAAATTTTCACTTCTTCGCAAGAAAGTAAGTGTTGTTCTTAAGGTCGGTGCTGCATCGATCGAAATAGGTCCCGTGAATACGGCCGGTGTGGTAGGACGTGCCATTTAACGTTTTCCAAATAATTTTTGACACATTTTGCAACATGGGGCCAAGCATCGTTATGTTGAAAAATTACCTTATCGTATATTTGAGCGTATACTGGTCGTTTTTCCTCCAATGCTCAGATAAATTGCATCAATTGTCGTCTGTATCGATCGCCAGTAATCGTTTCACCAAGTTTCAGCAGTCCGTACTACACAGCTCCCATACTATCCCACCAAATACACAACAAAGCCTTTCCATGTATATTAGCCGGGGTCTACACATGATTTTTTGCGTTTTGGGTTGTCAAAATAGATCTACTTTTCATCACTTTCTTTCACAAGTGGTCTTTCGCCTGTCAATATCTCTTTTCTCCAATTCATATGGAACCCATTTTCTTTCGTTTTGGATATTTTCCAATGTGTGCATCCCACAATAGAAGTACATAATTGTATTCGATTACAAGGATGGTTAAAATACCATGGCCGTCCCCAACATGTTGAAACAACAGAAAACAATATGCAGAACTTGTTGAAAGGTTAGGATGACAATTATATTCATATTAGTTTTATATTTACTACATTTACATTATATTTATTATATTTATAACATTATAAATGTAATGTTATAAATATAAAATTAAAAATATAGATATAATATAAATATAAAGGTAAAAATATAAACTTTATATTTATAACATTATATTTATATTTATAACTTTACATTTATTTTTTTATTATGTTTGGAGCAGATTTTAATTTTAATTTCTTTTAATACTGTACACTCAACATAGGAGCAATTTTTTAAAATAATTAACTTGGGCCATGAGTGTGTTTATTTTGTGTTATAGTTTTTTTACCCAACTGATGGGGTTAGGATGTTCTATTGTTAGACCACTTTCTTCTTTGAAATGAAGTGAACAAATATACATATATTTATTAATATGATCAATCAGTTGGAATTGAATCGACCTCGTCGGCATTTTTTAACTCACAAATCACATTTAACACACTTTAGACAATTTTTTATGTTTTTGTTTCGTTGATTTAAGTTTTAGACGATATTCAAGGCAAAACTAATAAAGTAATATAAATGTTCCGAAAATGATTTACGATACTACACGTATTGCTGCGACATATCCCATAACAACAACGTTTTTTGCTCCTTTTTTACTGATAACATATATGCAATATATACATATAACAATTTTTTATTAAAATGCTTGAATTAATATTTTACTTTAAGCATAATATAACAGTTAAAACTGTACTACTGATAGTGAATTAATAATTAAATATGTTTTTTTATTTACATTGACAACATAAAATTCATAGTTTATACACGCATAAAGTGCCCGAAAAACATGGCGGAAGTTGATGCATGCGCACAAAAAAACTATGACAAGGCCTGTTGTTTCAATGTATAAGTTGAGTCTCCATAGGATAATGCTTGCAAATCTGCATCTACAAAGTTTTTGTCCTTGTACTTTATACCAAAACCACCACTTTTAATGTTTTTAAACCTTCGTTCACAAGTTTTTTTGAGTGCGATCATGTTTACCATAGGCTTTAACTAACCATCAAAAATGTTCACCAGCCATTTCCTGGAAATGAAAGAATGCTATTAAACTTCCCCGCAAAACGTCTTTTTCTGGTACATAATTCGACACATTCAAAGCTATGAAAAACTATTTTTATTGCACATTGAAACTGGCTTTTGACGAACTGGCTTTTGACGAACTGGCTTTTGACGGTTTATCTTTACCCACCAAAACGCCATTATTAACCGAAATACCTATTACTAAAATGTGTGTGTTTTATATTAATTGGTTATCCAACATACTTTAAAAGCACCTCTTAAACTGATTTGATTATTTAAAATAAATAATTTTCATTGTTTGTATTTCATTAACTATATTTTCCATAAAAAAAATATGTGTTTCTCTACTTCTTTTTTCCTTCCATGGTATCTGCTCCGGCAGAGTTATTTTATTTTATTTATAATTTTAAGTTCAAAATATTGTAGGACTGGCCAAATTTTATGTTTATTTTCGTTATTAGACTAAACTGTGTATATAATCCAAAGAAAATGATTACTTATAAAAACTGAAAAAATCAATAAACGTATGATGTATTTAGTGATAATTGGGTTTTGAACAATTTTTTGGCCATAAATCGAAAGATCATATATAAGTTTTATAACAAAACTATTTTTATTTTTTTTTGAAAATAAATTTTTAAACCTAGTACCGATGGTGCGCCGACAGCGCCGCAGGACAGACAAAGAAACCCGAACGTATGTGACCTCACAATGGTAACGAAGGCCAATATCGGGTCTGCTCGATATTGGCCGGTTAGGTTGGACCTAACCAAAATTTTCTTTCGCGCTCTTTCCGAAAAACTTTCGGAAAGAATCGGAGTCTCGGGCAAATAAAACAATTTATCTTGGTCATTGTTTTGTAGATTTAACCTATATCTTTGACTGCATTTGTTGGTTTGCTAGAGATTTGAAAATATACTTGCTTTTAATTGTTATTTAGGCTCCGGTGCTGTTTTCGACGTTATACTCATATATCTTCAAATATCATAAAATCCTCCATATATCACAAAATATATGGAGGCTCACAAAAAGTTCAGAATGAAATATTGCAATAGATTAGGTTTCTTTTGTTTTTGCATTAATTCATGTAGGAAAAATAAATTAACGGGCCAAATTTATAAAAAGGAATATTCCTGCGTGTTCGCAAAGAATCTACATGTAATAACACAAACGAGGGTAGTAACAATGAGAAAGCCCTACAGGATCGTCTGTTTTGTAGGATACGAATAATAATATTCAAGAAAACGCGAATAAAAAAGAACAAAATTCGACTACCAATTTGGAAGGTAATCGAATATGAAGTCTTATAGATACGAAAGTTTTTTAGGATAATCTCATTTGTAGATGGTCGAAAAGTACAAAAAGGTATATGACTAAAAGCTTTCAACACAAAAAAATGGGTTAGGTGCCTTCTTTTATTTGGGAAATTTCTAGCTGGTCATGCATTATAGATAGTTAGCAGTTAGATTTATTTATATTTGCAAATATTATAAGAGTCTAATGTGATGGTTTGTAAAGCATGTAAGGTGAAAAATCGCCATCGTTTTAAAAATTCTAAAAACGTTAATTAGAACAATAATGTAGTATGAGTGGATTATTTTTAAAAATATTGTTAATAGAGTTTAGTATGGTGGATTAAACAATCGATGTAGTTTTAAAAGTATTGCAAAACTGTAATGAAAATAATCAAACTATTATAAAAACAAATATGTATATAATTTTGGGTAGTGATTGTTTTTATTCAGAATTGATTATTAATGTAGTTTACATATTATATGGTGAACATGCTCTAAGTGTGGTCGAGTTGTGACATGCTAAGTGTGCTCGAGTAGTAACGTGATAAAAAGTGGATGTATTTTGAGAACTTAAAGTGCAAAAAATCATGGGTATAGCCAAGCCATTCTTCAATATCACAACCAGTATGCAATAGACATGGAAAGAAAGTTTTGCTGTGTATTTGGTGAGATAATAGGGGAGCTATGTATACAAATGGCTATAACTTGGTGAAATCATTACTGGTGATCGATATCGATAACAATTGATAAAACTGAACTGAGCATTGAAGGAAAAACGAGCAGAATACGTTCAAAGACACGATAAAGTCATTTTTCAACTTGACAATGCTCGGTCCCATGTTGCCAAATGTGTAAAAAACTATTTGGAAAACATTACATGAGATGTCCTACCCCACCGGGCGTACTCATTGGACTTAGACACTTCGGACTACCACTTATTTCGATCGATGCAGCACGGACTTTCAGAACAACAAAAAACCAAAGATCTGTTGGCGCGAAATCCATTCTTTGACAGAAAGATGGGAAAAAGTAATAGCTAACGTAAAACCGATACTTTGATCATTAAGGTAATTTATTTTGTTATGGAAATAAACACTCAAATTTAGCGAAAAAATCGAGATTATTAACCGAAACACCCATTATCGTAGAGCTTTTCGAACAGTCTGGCACTCAATGTATTAGAAGAAGGCAGGGATCTATTTTGTAGCCAACATACCACGAAGAATAAATGTGGCTATTAAAGCAAAAGGTTTTAATAGCAACATTAACTTAGTGCTACTCCAAAGTATCTAAATACTTGTGATTTTAAACGATGCCCAGTTGATCTCACCATATATACAGCATTATCTTTTAGGCGTGGGTATTTGGTTTTGTGGTGCTGATTGATAGCAAACCAGAATTAACTCACAATTTTTGCTTTTATGGATTATCTTGGAGGATGCACTTTTCGCCAAGTTCTTTTTCTTGAATCTGGAGAGTAATGACATAACAACATCAACGCGAAGTCTCTTATTCTTAGCTGTGAGTTCTTTTGTTTTCAGTTTAGCTGTGACTCCTTTTGAATTTTCCCTAGCTTGTGTAAACGTTTAGAAATGACTTGCGGTGCTATTCCGAGTACCTGTCCGAGCTCTAGCAGTGTACGACAAGGATTTTCTTAGCAGTGCTTTAAATTTTTCATCCTCCACGTTTTTTGGCTGCACCGGATGTTCTGCATTATCTTAGTCAAAATTTCCAACTGAGAATTCCTCAAACCACTTCTTACAAGTACTGAACAAAACAGGCAATGCCTCGAAAAATGCCTTTTTAAAAATTTAGATAATTTTTTTGTTATTTGTGAAAAACTAATTCATTTTTCATTTGTTATTTGAAATGTAGTAAATAGAATAATTTATTCGTTATTTAAAACTTATTTGATTCGATGTTTCTAGTAAAATTTCAAAAAATTGAAGCAGAATAAAATTTCGAACATTATAAAATATATAAATAACCTGCTCCATAGACAAATATAACTAAACAGTTAAACCACATAAATAAAATAAAATCTTTTACTGGAAACTTTAGTGTGAAACACTAAACTCGAAGAGATTTGTCACTAAACAACAACTCACTTGTTTAAACTTATCGATGCACGTTTCGCTATCCATGTTATCACCATCAGGAGATGATTTAATCTGATTAAAAACTTTACTGTATGACAACATGTACCTAATGAAAAATCATAAACCGTGAATTTAACTAAGTCTTACATTACTAAGTGAAAAAGTTGACTGAATGGAATGGGTTTTTTATCTCGGTTCATGGTTTTCTTACATTTTTCTATTTGAATGAACACATTATTATTTACACTTTTAACAAGTCTTAAATTATTAATATCTATATTATAACACAAGATTTTTCATTTCTCACATATCTCCCCATATGTTCTTTATATCTGCTTAATATGGATCTTTTAACTTGTCCAATATAACTTAATGATCACAACATTGAACTAATTTCGTAAATTCCCGATTGATTTACGTTATCATTTAGATTACTCATGACTTACCCAGGATACTTAATTTTTTATATGGTATAAAAGAAATAATATAAGAGAAATCCTGGGTAATAAAAAAAGTATAAAAACTACCAGACAAATGTAATTTTAGCTCTCTCCAAAACAAAAAAAACTGTAGACTTCTCATTGATAAAGATCTTTAATTTACATGGTAATCTTAAATAAAAAAGTATTCGTTGCGTGTATACGAGCTGTGGCTATTAAATAACGAGACTGACGCTGCCATAGAAGAAGTACGCATGCGCCAAACGCCAGCGACCAACAGCTGTTTAGCGTGAAACCTTCTCATCCGAATGCAGTACCTCTCGCTTCTGTAAACAAATCCGTATAACCGTAGTCTTCGTTCGCATTAGAATTGTTTTTTTGTTTCGCCAGAAAGATGTTAAGTGTAACAATAGAGCAACGAATTGTTGTAAAATCTCACTTGAAACTTGGAAAAACCGCTACTAAAACTTATAATTTATTGAAAAAAGTGCACGGCAATGAATGTTTATCGCGTGCACGTGTTTTTGAGTGGTTTAAACGTTTTCAAGATGGCCGAGAAGAGGTTGAAGATGACCACGCCTGGGTTGCCCTTCTACGTCAAAAACGGATGACAATATCGACAAAATCGGTATCCTGGTTCGATTTGACCGTCGGTTAAGTATTCGTGCGACGTTGCTGACACTGCAGAAACTGACAAAGAATGCGTACAGCAAATTTTACATAACAATTTTAACATGCAAAAAGTGTGTGTGTGTGAAAATGGTGCCTAAAATTCTCAAGTTTGAAGAACAAGAAGCTTGCAAAAATGTTTGTAATGACACTTTGAATGCCACTGAAAATAACCCTAACTTATTGGAAAGGATAATAACATGTGATGAATCGTGGTTTTTTACTTATGATCCTGAAACGAAGCGCCAATCGATGCACTGGAAGAGCCCAGATTCACCGAAAGCCAAAAAAATTCGAATGAGCAAATCAAAATTCAAAGCAATGATGATTGTTTTTTTTTCGATATTCATGGAATTGTGTACCTTCACTGGGATCCTGAATGTCAAACTATTAATCATTACTACCAAAACTATTAATCATTAAACTAATTACCAAACTATTAATCATTAAACATTACTACCTTCACGTTCTTGTTGAACTTTGTGAAAGAATAAGGAAAAAACGACCCGAATTGTAGGACAAGTCATAGGTTCTCAACCAAGGCAATACGCCGGCTCATTCCGCACTGCCTGTCAAGAAGTTTCTAGCCAAGTACAGCATCCCAGTGTTCGACCATCCGCCTTATTCGCCGGATCTTGCGCCGTGCGACTTATAATCTGCTTTTTAAGGTGAAATCTGCATCAAAGGGAACAATATTTAAGTCCGTTGAAACTCTGAAAGAGAAAGTGGCAGGCGTTCTGAATGACCTGACAGAAAAAGACTTCCAATACTGTTTCGAACAATGGAAATTCGCATGGACTTTGTAGGGATGGAGGAAGGGTGTATATTGAAGGGGATAATAAGTAAGTTCCATCGTATGAGGTTGCACATGCATTGAAAAGTTTTGGTGAAATGGTGTAGCCTTAGCGAACACCTCTTCCTATATAAAATTTGTTTGTATTCTCGTGGAGTCGGCCATTTGCGGTGGCGTTTTCATAAATGTGTTTGATGAGTAAAGTGAAGCGGTAATCAATTCTGCAACCTGATAGAGTCGTTAACATCGTGTACTGGTCCACTTTGTCGAATGCTTTCTCGAAATCTATAAAGAAAAGGAGAGGTTTATTTTACTCCATCAACTTTTCTATGAGATTTTTCAATACTTGGAAGTGGTCATTAGTGCCATAGCCTGTCCTGAAGCCAGCTTGTTCTCGCGGCTGGTATGACTCTAGTTTGTGATTCTAGTAAATAATTTGTATGTGTGTGATAGGAGACTGATAGATCGGTAATATTATCACTGCATTGTTCCATTGGGATGGTGTTGTTCCCTTTAAAAAACATTAATTAAAGAGAATTCTCAATGGTTATAATAGTTTCTTTCCTCCCGTTTTGAAAGCTTCTGTGACTATTCCATCATCTCCGAGAGATTTGTTGCTCTTCATCTCAGATAGTGCTCATTTTACTTCCCCCAGTGTGATATCTGGGATAACCTCTGATCCTTGATTTAAAACTCTGGTAATTTGGTTATCTAAGGATCCTTCTGTTTATCTTTTATATAGATCTACATAAAACATTTGTACCATTTTTAGAATTTCTTCTCTGTTAGTTTTAACATTTCCCTGTTTGGGGACCAGCTTACAAATGTTTTTCTTGTATTGATAAAGTTTTCGCCTGAGAACTTTTAGGTTCATATTCTTCTCTATAATATTATTTACGTTCTCGGAGTTAAATTTTCTTATATCCTTTCTCACAGCTTTCGAAATTTCTTTATTTACCTGTCGTAGTCCTGGATAGTTTATTCCATATTTCTTCTTTAATAGTTTATTCCATATTTCTTCTCTAAATCGTTTCTTTCATTCATAAGCTCTTTAGTGTTTTGGCTTATCTTTTCGATTTTTTTCTCCTTGCAGCAGATTTTTTCAATCTCTTTGATACTATTTGTTATAGATGCATTCAGTTCTTCGATGCTTAAACTTTCATTTTCCATGTGTTTTATTCCTTCCAGTTCTCTTCTATTTAGTAAACATGGGGTTTTGAAAGCATTCAAATAGAATAATGTAAGAAAACCATCAACAGGGATACAGGGCCTTCGCAATTCTACTTCAATTCAATTGAACTTTTTCAACTATTATGGTAACGCTTGGTTAACTTCTCGGTTCATGATTTTTCATTAGGTACGGTTGTCATAAATAAACCATCGTTTAACTTTTGAATTATATTAAATTATCTCCTGATGATGCTAACATAGTTAAGAAACGTGTCTCGAGATGTTTAAAAAAGTGATTTGGCGTTTAATGACAAATCTCTCCTAGTTTACTTCACATAAACTTCAATTTTTAATTTTATTTACAATTTTCGTCAATTTTTTTAGAACTAAGGTAATTTTAATTAAAAACGAATTATAAAAACCTTTAATTTAAAAATATTTAAATATATAGATTTAAAATAAATTTAAAAACTCTTTTTGTCTAAAAAATTTAATAAGCTGTCTAAAAAACAAAAAATTAAAAAAGATAGAAAATTTTTATGTATGATTTAAATATTAATAAAAGATTAAACCATTTTGATTTTAAAGAAAAAAAAAACAAAAAAAAATTAAACTCGAACTTTTTATTACAAAAAATTAAATACGTTTTAAAATTTCAAATTTTTTCTAAACAGTATATGGAAATATTGGTTATGTATATCCGTTAATACTACCAAATTTTAATGATTTTGAAAAAAAAATTCAAAATAGGTTTGGGTATTCAAAATAATTAACGTGGAAAAAGAATAACGAATAATTATAATAACGAATAAAGTTATGAGAACAAATAGCGAATAAGAAAATTATTCGTTATTCAATTACTTTTTATTCCAATAATGCAATTCCAAATAACACTGTCTCATACAAGGGTTGCTATTTATTTATCCGGAATTGGCAACAATGATGTTGCTAAGCGCCATCTTATATATACATTGTAAAGTTTGACATTGTTGACTGTATACGTACTCAGAATATTTTGTCATACGGAAGCTATTTATGTAGTTTAGTGACGTGAAAATTTCATCTGTCAAAAAATGGAATTAACTCGTGAGAATCCTCGAGCGATGATTTACTACGATTTTCGACGTGGATTATCTCAACAACATCAACAACGGTGGGTCGATCAACTTTGGCGATGAAGCACCGTTTAAAACCACTGGATTTAAGAAGTTTAGTGAATTCAGACGTGGTCGTCGTTCGCTCACAAGTGAATTTAAAGAAGACGGTCTGAAAATTGGTTGTTGTGCCAGAAAACATTGATACTGTGCGCGAACTGATAAAATAAGATTGTCATGTGACATACCGTCAGATTAAGGCAACCCTGGGTATCAGTATGACAAACATACACAAGATTTAACATGAACATTTAGCCGTGAAAAAGAATTGGATCTTGAATGTTTGGAATTTCTTTTCACCATTTCGTTGGTGCAAAGAAATGATCAAAAATACAATCGTGATGCGTGAAAAGCCGTGGATCTATGTGTATGAGCCCGAAAGTAAACAGCAATCGATTGTATGGGTCTTTTAAAATGATACAAACCCAACAAAAGTTGTTCGCGCAAGAAGTCCTTCGAAGCAAATGGTGGCCTGTTTTATGGGAGAAAATTGACTTGTGGCTACAGTACCACTAGAGAATCGTAGAACGGCCAATTCTGAATGTAACCAAAGATGCAGGATCATTTTCCGCCATGATAACGCGATCTCTCACACATCGGACCGAACAACTCAATATTTAACCGGTCAAAACATCGAAGTGATGGGTCATCCGCCATACAGTCCTGATTTAGCACTCAATGGTTTCTTTTTGATCCCGTCCATGGAGAATAAACTACATGGTCAATGATTCTAGACGCCAGAAGAAGCGGTTGATGCGTTCAAAATGCATGTTTTGGAGGTATCTCAATCAGAATGCAAAAGTGTAATGAAAATTGGTTCAAACGTATGTCAAAGCGTATTGATTATCGCGGAGAATATTTACAAAAACAATAAAACCATTTTCATTTATAAACATTTGTTTCTATTTATTATTCTTGATACATAAATAGCAACTTTCGTTTATTATACGGCGTTTTGAGGCTGAAAAATAGTGCTTTAAAACAAATATTATTATTATTCAGCGCTACATGCCTTGGAGGCCCTTAGTTTTTGACATCCTTATACCACTAAGGGTCGGTTTATTGGGTTGCCTAATTACGGTCACTCTTCCAGATATAAACCGCGACGGACGGCGCTTAACTTTAGTTATCGAGAACTGATATTAAAATAACAATACGGCGGAAAAAAAATCTGATTTGAATGGGTTGCTAGTGCGGCTCAAGATATATCGTTGACCGAATGGCTGCAATAAACCGAATGGAGTTGCAAAAAATCTAAATAGGGCCGGGCCTAATAAAATAAAAGGTAAAAAGATAATATTAATTTTATATCTGTTTTAATAGTTTCGAAATATTTTAGTTTAGTTCGCATTAAATGCATTAGTTCCACTTTTTGGTAAGATAATTATCATTTTGCCTCAGTTAGTGTTAATTTTAAAAGAAAACATTTATCGGACCATTAATAAAAGACAAATATTAATGGAATCACAACGATTGCGACGATGGCGGTTTGATTACTTAAACTCTATAAAAAATACAGATTACAAAATCGTCCCATTATTTACCTTGATGAAACATGGTTCGATACACATGAGACGCCCGGAAAAGGACGGGTAGATACATCAAGAAAATGCCAAACCAAAGCCCCAGCGAACAAGGAAAAAAGAATTACAATTTTACATGCTGGTTCCGAGGATGTATGGGTTCCAAATTGTTTACGGTTGTCCTCCAAAAATATTAAACATTCATCTTTGAACTACCATGACACCACAGGAAAACTTTTTGAAGATTGGTTTATAAATAGCCTTTGCCCAATGTGCCTAAGAAAGCGTAATTGTAATGGACAATGCTAGCTAATATAACCGCCAAAAAAATAAAGTTCCTAATGCAAATAACACTAAATTGGAAATTCAGAACTATATGTTAAAAAACCCTATATACTTCGAAAATTCATATAACAAATGTGATCTTCTAGAAATATTAAAGACATTTAATATTAAAAAGAAATATGGATGTGATACCATTGCTGCCGATATAGGACATACGATGTTACCCCTTCCCCCATATTACTGGAATTTTTAATCCAACTTAGCATATGTGGCATCGCGTAAAATTCAATGTTAGAGCAGAAAACATTTATCCGACTCTTAAGTGCAAGTGCTGCAAAATTAATTAGGAAGGTTGTAGATAGTATTCCCAAAGACATTTGGATAAATTATGATTAATAAAAATGAATAAAATTAAATAAAAATCAGGAATTATGAAATAAACGATTAACCATGTTATTAAAATAGAAGATTCCAATGTATCATTTACTGATAACATAGAACCACTTATTATTAGATTAAAGTGACAGTGAGAGTGAAGCCGAAATCAATGTATAATTAAATTTAAGTTATAATTTTTATTGTACTAATAGATAAATTTATTTATTTATTTATTTTTATTGGACTAATAAATTCAAAATACACAAACCACTCCGACTCTGGCGCCCTTGAAGAAACTAGGAATATTTTTATTGAAATTTATTGGGGCAATTAACATTTTGCCGAAAGGCAACGAAATATCTTGCACCGGACTATACAGTCGATGAAACGTAGAGGCTAAGAATTAAGCTGAAGACCTAAAAATAGTTCTGATATCGTAAATTGCTTTTCTGTTATTAGATGCAAAATATTTCAGATCACGTTCCTTTCACCTTTTTCATTCTATATTAACTAAACACAAAATATAAGGTTTGGTAAATATTCAGTTATTGCAATTTTCTTAGAAATAATATATTCAGTGAAGAATCCCTGCGTTTAGATAAATTTTAAAATTAAAGTTGTGTTATATTTTAACGATCATATTGTTTATGTTATGTCCTTTATTTTTAAAATTGCATATTCCTAGGGTCTACCTAAGTTTCGTGTCTTTTTATATATTCTGCTCCGGTGGAAAATTAATAACTCGCTCAACTTAAACCAGAAAGGGATCTCCAAAGGAAGCGGCACACCACCGAACAAAGTTATCGATCCTGAATAATGGAGATCGACGGAAGTAGGTGGAGGGTCAATCGGGTGGAGTTTTGCGTTTGTTGATTCCCATAGACACTTTCAACACTCCCTGCTCTTCCTTCCTCTTACATCCCTCCCAACAACCGTACTAACCCCTTTGGGGGACCGCTGCATTGCCGACATCTTTCACGGGAACGTGGAAGACGTGGCCTTTAAAACAGCGTCGATAATTCGATTTCGAGTTTTCTAGGTCCATTTGGCGGGCAGGCGAAGAGGGTGCGAAAAGAGGAAGAGGATTATTCTTAAGGGGAGCGTTTGGGTGGTTTACGGTTATTTTTAGGTAGTGGAGTTTCAAACGGTTACTGCTTAGGGACCATTCAATTGCCTCAATATATCGGTTTTTGTTTTTTAGGAAAAAAATAATTTTAATTCCTCTATGAAACATTAATGTTTTTGTATTTTATTGGAAAATCTTATACTTCTGGAGTGGACCGCTGTACCGGTAAGTGATTTAATTTTTCACCTTCATTTAATTTGTTTTACGGAGTTTGATGAGAGAATTAAACAAATCCTAGAGTATAAATAGTGACAGTGGGAGTCTAGGTACAGTGTGATGCAAAAATAGTTGTCCAAACATAAGTGAAAAATTAAAAAACAAAGGATTAGAAACAGTAAGTGAAGTTATTGCGATAAGACTGACAAGGGAATAAAGAATGTCGGGTCCACGCAAAATTTATTTGAGACGTGGCCAAGCGTTGGATAGAAACAGAAGTTTTGGTAAAAAAAGAATGAGATGGAATTATATACATCCGATGATGGAAAACGTAAAGAAGGAGATGAACTAGTGAAGCATTTGTTTAAAAAAATCAAAAAAACCCATAGATACGCACCAAAAACTATCGATGAGATCAATTCTTCTATTGAAACCTTTTGTGTGAAATACTAAACTTGAAGAGGTTTACCACTAAACACCAAATCACTTTTTTTGAACTGCTCGACGTACGTTAGATTAAATCATCTCCTGATGATGCTAACATGGTTAGCGAAACGTACTTCGAGCAGTTAAAAAAAATGATTTGGTGTTTAGTGGTAAATCTCTTTAAGTTTAGCGATGAGATGATAAAGCAGATAGTGCAGCCAATGAAGGAAATGTCAGTATATGTAAGAGATATTAAGCTATTATGATTATAGCAGGCCCAAGTTGAATATACTAAGGTACTGACGGAAGAATTAAGGAAGGAACAACCAGATATGACAATATGAAAATTGTTAGCACTGTTTTGATCACAAGAACATACATAAGGAAACATGGATAGCTCCAAATGGTGAGATAAAGAACCAAATTGATCACAGAATAGAAGACAGAACTTCCTCATAGAAAGAAAACACAGAACGTTACTAATGTGAGAAGTTACAGGGGAGCAGATAGTGAAAGCGATCACATATTAGTTAGAACAGAAATGAAACAAAAAGGACCACCTAGAAGAAAATATATAAAGGCGAGAAGAGAACAATTAAGAGAGGAAGAATAATTAGAGGAAAAATGGGCACAGATTGAGACAGTGATGGAGGAGGTAACAGAAAACATATTCGAAGAACTCATAAAAATCAAGCAAATAGGTTGTTCGACGAAGAATGTAAACAAATCTTGGATCAAAAAAAAAAAGAGCACGTCTGAGATTATTGGATGAAAGGAGTGAAAATAACAAAGAAAAATATGATAGCATACGAAGGAAACTCAAAACCGTATGTAGCAGGAAAAACAAAGATCATTTCAGACGTGAATTAGAAGGAATAGAAGAATCATATACTAATAAGACAAGAAATGTCTATAAGGAAGTTAAAAAAAGTAAAGCACCCACAACAGAATTAGAAGTTTTTATAAAGCAGTTAAATAATAACAAGAGCTGGATAAAGCTGGAGCTGCTGGATAAAACAATATAACAGCAGACATCTTAAAACACAATGGTGATACATTGGTGGTAAGAGCATGGGAGTTAATGATGATAATTTGGGAAGAAGAAAAGATGCCAGAGATGTGGAATAAAGCGCTGATAATATTCCTTCTCAAAAAGGGAGCTAAGGAAAAGTGGAATAAATCTCGAGGAATTGCACTGCATGATGTGGCTTACAAAGTTGTAGTAAAGATGGTTAGAAATAGGCGAGAAATACCATAACGAACATGTAGGGGAATACCAAGAAGGGTTCAAGGCAGAAAGGATAACAATCGACCAGATATTCATCACGATACAGATCCAACAGAGTACTTATGAACAAAATTTGAGGTTATATTTGCTGTTCATAGATTATTGACAAGCATGTGACTCCATTAGCAGGAAAAGTTATTCTAATCAATGAGACAGTGAGTCCTGGAAAATTTGGTAAAGATCATTGTCAGAAGAACAGAAAATAAAGTTATAATTGATGGAGCTGGGGTACATAGCGAGGATGTCCAGCAAAAGATTGGTTAAGAGAATACTGATGGAAGGAAAAGGGGGAAAATGGCTGGATGAAGTGATGAAAAATCTGAGGAAAGTAGGAGTGTGAGACTGGAAGAATGATTATTTGGATCAAAAAAGATGAAAAAGAAGAGTGAAATATCTCGAAGCCAAGGAGCCTGTAGAGTACCCCTGTAGTAAGCGTTTAAAACGTGTTATGGTGTGAAAAATAAGTGCTAGTAATTTCAACTTTGCCATTTTGGATACACGTTTTACGGAAACATTTGGTTTAAAATAATGTAAAAAGTCGTTGGTTCCGAAAGGAACCTAGGGCATATTTTTAGAATACAAGAATGGAGAATTAGGTCAAGCAATGGCACAGTTGTGTTGCACTTGACAAAATGAATATTGATAAATAAATATTTTTTTATGTTTTATTTGACAATTAAACGTACTTTTTACATATATTGAATATTTGTCAGGGTTAAACCACCTAAAATAAAGTACTTCATAACAGTCCGAATTTTATCCATTCTATGTCAAAAAATCCATTCCATGTCAAAACTTGTTTGCTTTACTCAATCGCTATAAACAAGTAACAACACGCAGGCATCTGAACCCCTGCAGCACTCCATGCAACGAATCATACTTCGAAATTACCATAGTTATTTATTTGGTCATATTTGCGCCATCTCTGTATCAGGCCAATAACTTTTCGAACAACCCTCGTATTAACGTTTTATTCGAAAATTTATCATATGTGTAACATTTAAAATTTGATAATATAAATACCCCAATTAAAACTAAAACAAAATAGGTGAAGATAAACTATTATTTTCATATTTATTTTAATAACTATTAAGATTTACAAGTTTACAAAAAAAAATCGTTAACAATATAACGTTAATAATCGTTAACAATAACAATAGAAATAACAATAAAAATTTATAACAGTAACGTCAATGCAGTCCACTATTGGCAAATGATAACTGACTTATTGTGTTGAAATGGAAGTCTTTGATTGGGAAGACATGGTTTCAACAGGACAATTATTCCCAACAATTTAATATTATGTGTGTTTTATTTTTAAAAAGTTCATGCCAGAAGTTGGACAAACCTTTACAAGTAACTTTGAAAAAAAAACACAATAGAAGAAGGTGGTAACATTCGGTTTTATTTATTTGAGTTGGGTGAAAGTGGCACATACACTATTTTGGTAGTAAAACAATAAGTTGTAAGAACATTTTTGAGTGGTTTGTAATATTTCATGCTGGCTAAATGAGCATAAAAGGTCAGGCTCATCGAGGAGGTCAGATTGACACTATTCCACTGGATTTTTCTAAACTAAAACTGGCGACAAAACAAACATGTTTCGACATAATTTTGGACATTCAGCAAGCTACGACTATGGCTCTGAAGACGATTCCCAAAAACAACTATCAAAAGTAGCTTTAAAAAAATTCTTCTAGCATTATATCAACTCAGAAAGAATATGTTTTGTATTACTGTATAGATTGCACATACTGTATAGATTTCGTTCCTGTAGAAAATCAATACTTTGCACAATTCGAGCTAAAAGGAGTCTCCACAGGAAGCAGCACACTACTAAACTAAGCTATTGACCCTAAATAATGGAGACTTGCGGATGTGGGTGTAAGGCCAATCGGAATTTTGCGTTTGTTGATGTGCATAGATGCTTTTAACTTCCCCCTACCGCTCTTCCTCCCACATCCCCTATACGACCAACCCTTTTGATGGACCGCTGCATTTCTGGTGCCTTTCACAAAACGCGGAAGACACGTTCTCTCAAACGGGACCGACAGACGATAATTCGATTTCAAGTTTTCTAGGTCCATTTATCGGGAAGGGGAAGTGTGAAAAAGGAAAGGGAAGCATTTTTGGGGGAGCGTTTGACAAGGGTTGTTTACGATTATATATTGAATAGTGGAGTTTTTTACGGTAACTTTTTTAAGTCTTTGAAACGAAAACAAGAAAATATTAAGCCGTTCAAATATTAATTTCGTTTGTTTCTTTTTGTCTATTGATCCATTTAGCATATTCCTCCGAAATATGTTTTAGGTTTTTTATAATTTTTACTCATTACAAATAATCTTGCCTTTGTTTAGATTGTGATGGATTGGAGTGGATTGGATTGTATTGTGTTGGCTTTTAATTGTTTAATTTCCATTTCATTATCAGTTTTAAGTCATCGCCAAACATATAGAGCACGTCGTGAATTTGAACTTCGTTATGTATTCGCCAAATTATCGATAAATTCCGAACGCATTTCACGTTGCTCGATATTAAAACAAAAACAAGATAAAAAACTGGGCATTCCAAAGAAAATGTTGCCGCTATTGCCGGCTCTGTTGATGAAAATCCAAATTTATCAATTCGGCGCCATTTGCAGGAAGTTGAGCTCTGTTATTCGACTACGTGGATTTTTAAATTCAGAATTTGAATGCTACTGATCTGGACGAGACGTGGTTCCAACAAGACACTCTAGATGTCATACCCCCAACGCAACAATCGATTTATTGAGGGAACAATTCATTTTGTTTTTAATTTTTTTTATCTAATAAAAGAATAGCTTGACAATAATTTTCTTGCAATTAATGTACCTAAATGTTCTTTGATATCATCCGCTAATCGATATAAAAGATCTTTTGAAGCGAGTATGAATGTTCCATATAATCCATTAATGTACCAATAAGAATAATCCATGTAACAAGTGTATTGATTTGTGTCAAGAAATTGAATTTTCTGATCATTGTAAATATCTGGGTGTTTATTTCGATAAAAATATGAATTTTAAGCTTCATGTTGATAAAATGACAGCCCGTATTAGAAAATTGTTTTATACATTCAAGGTACGTCGAGGATATTTTAGATCAACACTGGTTAAAGATGGTATATTTTTCCCTTTGTCAATTATTATTAATGTATGGAATAATGGCTTGGGGTGGTGCCAGTAATAACGTTTTAAATAAGTTATACATAGTCCAGAATATTATCCTGAGAGTTATTTTGGGAAAGAATCCCAGATTCCATACTGTTGATTTATATAAAGAATTTAATGTCCTTACACTAAAACAACTATTTATGTATTCTTCATGTATACATCTGTAACAAATAAATGTGCTTACTTAATATTTTCATAAACATAATACTAGAATTTCTGATTGTACTAATATAATCCCACCTAAAATGAAATTTTATTTGTACTCCAGACATTCATATATTGTTTCCTTGAAGTTTGCTATTAAATCTAGATTTATTTTTTTAATTTCCCTAATATTATTCATTCAAACAAAATCATCAGGAATGCTATTACTGGAATTCCTATATGGTTAGTAGTCCAACATATATTTAGATAAGTATATGGTTTTTGCTTTATATCTATGTTTATAATTGTAATGTTAACGTGTTTTGCAACAAGAAAATTTGTATATTTTAATATAATCACATTAATATCATTACGATTATAATCACTCTGAAGTGATTATAATCACTCTGAATTGTATATGGTTGTGTTGATGACTGACTATGTTATTTTATTCCAACTCTCAACACAAATTTACTTTGAGTGTTGGCTTCATAACAACATTTCATACAAATATTTTTAGCTACAAATTGAAGTGTATTTATTATAAAGTGTATTTATTATAAATTGTCGTATTGTATGCCAGCAATTCGTTATGGGCGAAATAAATGTATTATTATTTTTATTACATATAACGTTCGCACAAAAAAACTTTTTAGAACATCCACCGACAGTCTAATGTCTGCACAAATTCAATAATGGCTAATTATTAAGTTATTATTAAAATTTTTATTATTCCAAATGTGGCGTCCATGGCAAGATAATGATCATTGTGCGTGCCTCTGGTAGTGCTAATTTTAAAAGAAAATATTTATCGTCCGATGCTAAACAAATTGTTAGAAATGTGTATGTTTCTTTATTGAATAGGGGGCTTAATGTAAATGTAGCCGCAACAGAAACGTCTTCATTAACAAAAACGCCATTGTCTACAGTTAAAGTTATTATTATTGTGACGTATATTGTGTGTATTAGTTATTGTGACGAAGCCAATCAAAGCCAAAAAAGTTCGTAGTGATTCTGGTAAAAGCAAATGTGTTGACGAAAGCGACAAAGACTTAATTCGAAGCAAAATTTATGCTATGTATGAAGAGCAAACTATGCCTTCATTGCATTCACTGCAACAGCGACTAAGGAAAAATGTAACAGACATTCTTTGCAGCAGAACTAGCCTCCGGAGAATATTATCTATAATGAGTTTTGCATATCGAACCATTAATAAAAGACAATTATTAATTGAATCATGATTGCGACGATGGCGGTGTGCCTACTTAAACTCTATAAAAAATACAGATTAGTCGTCCCATTATCTACCTTGATGATATGTTAATGTTTCATGTGTATGTTCGATATACACGAGACGCCAGCAAAACATCAAGAAAATGCCAAACCAAAGCCCCTGAAAACAAGGGAAAAATAATTATAATTTTACATGCTGGTTCCGAGGATGGATGGGTTCCAAATTGTTTACAGTTGTCCTCCAAAAATATTTCAACATTCATCTTTGGACTACCATGACGACACCACAGGAAAACTTTTTGAAGATTGGTTTATAAATAGCCTTTTGCCCAATGTGCCTAAGGAAAGCGTAATTGTAATGGACAATGCTAGTTATCATAACCACCAAAAAAATAAAGTTACTAATACAAATAACACTGAATTTGAAATTCAGAACTATATGTTAAAAAACAATATATACTTCGGAAATATATATAAAAAATGTGATTTTCTAGAAATATTAAAGACATTTAATATTAAAAAGGAATATGAATATGATACCATTGCTACCGATATAGGACATACGGTTTTACGCCTTTCCCCGAAATAGTGTATTTTTAATCCAAATGAGCATATGTGGCATCAGGTAAAATCCAATGTTAGAGCAGAAAGCATTTATCCGACCCTAAGTGCAAGTGCTCCAACATTAATTAGGAACGTTGTAGACAGCATTCCCAAAGAAAATTGGATAAATTCGATTAACCATGTTATTAAAATAGAAGACTTCTATGTATCATTTACTAATAATATAGAACCGCTTATTATTCATGTAGATCAGTGACAGTGAGAGTAAAACCGAATGAAATGTATAATTAAATTTAAGTTTATTTCAGATTTTTATTATACTAATAAAATCAAAATACACAAAACAATAAACAATGTTTTAGTCATACATAATAATAATAATAATAATAATAATAATAATAATAATAATAATAATAAGGGGCAGGGGGCGGTTAGTCCGCTTGGTGAGTGGCGTCACCACCTTCCCGAGCTGAGAGGAGTAAACCTCGGAAAAAAAAATCCCCAAGCTTAAGGTGGAAATCCATCGTGCCGAGGAGCTGAATGGCACAGGGTTAAAGTGTCTCTAACGATGTCTCCGGATACCAAGCGCCCTCCGGTAGTAAATAGCTTTCCCATGGTAAATCGGGGCTCTGCCTTGGGTGACCGTTTTTCCCTTGAACCCAAATATATTTATGGAGAATAAAATACATAATATTATACAAGGCGGTAGGGTTTTGCGGACAAGAACCCTTCGGAACCGTCGGGAGGATTTGTCCGGGGTTGGTGAATCTGGAGCGAGTGGCGGTTCCCAACTCTATGGCACCACAAGAATGGCAATGAAAGAGGCACTCGAACAACAATTAGATCATCTAAGTCTAGCAACACCAAAGACTTTACTACAAAATCAACAGAGAGCGGAAATTAATAATGGAGTAGAAGATCAAAATACCCCGGTACTTGCTGGCTCGCCCCTAATAAGGAAGGCTGTCACTAGGACCGAACGCACTCCACGTATCAGATGGACACGCGAAATGAATATTGATGTAATGCGTGCCTATTACTACGTAAACCAGTGCGGAGATAATCCGCTCCCTGGATGGAGGCATGGACTCCACCAAGAATATAAAAAAGAGGTTCCCTGAAACTCAGCTGTCGGAACAAAACTTAGCCGACCGTAAAAATGTAATTCTAAGGAAAAACTATCTAACCGAATCGGAATTAATGAACATCAAGAGAGAAATCGGTAATGAACTACATCAAAACATTACATATCAACAACATAAAGAAGATACTATAGACGTTCTTAACTCGAATACAGAGGAGAAACAAGTAGAACAAACTCAAAATGTATCACCAGAAGCATCATCGTCTAAAAATGAAGAATCAATCTCGCAACGTAACTTTTCTAACATACGAGAGAAGTTTTACAGCAATTTGACCAGTTTTACTGGCTCAAACCCATTGAATAGACCAAAAATTCCAGTACTGCGTAATATTGCAAAATCACGTATTACTCTAATGCAGATTAATAGAGTTTTGGAATCACATCTATCTGGGATGACAGATTTAAGCGATATACATCTTGCATTATATTGTGCAGCAGTGACTGTCATCGAAATTTCAGGTCAAAAGACTTACACCCATAATGCGGCTGGTCGTAGTATCCAGAAAAATACACCTGTCTGGAAAACGCGCCTTGAAAACAATATCAATGAGTTCCGGAGGAAAGTTGACATTATCTCAGAGTATCTTTCTGGTAATCAGTCAAATAAAGTAGCGAGAAAAGCAAAAATAATTGCCAATAAATCTGGCATTGACTTCGATGATTCAAACCTGACAGAAAAATTGTTGGATCTAAAAGATCGGTTTAGGCAAAAAGCTAAATGGAAAGGAGCCAGGCTAGCAAGATATAATGAACTAGAAAAGCGAAAACATCAAAATTCAGTATTTGCAAACAGCCAAAAGAAATTTTATAGAGAACTCGAAGCAGAAGGTAACAGCAAGTCAGAACTTAAGAATATCGATGTGTCTTCCTTTGCGGAATATTGGAGATCAGCTTGGAAAAAATCAGACGGCTACGAAAAATTGGCTCCTTGGGTTAAAACCATTCAAGAACAGACAAATGCTCTCCCAGATATGGAGTCTAACGATTTCACAGAGATTGACATTTGCACTGCTGTCAGGAAGACTCACAACTGGAAGGCGCCTGGACCAGATGGATTGCATAACTTCTGGATTAAAAGCTTTACAGCCGCCTATCCCGTACTTGCAAATGCATTTAAAGAGGTTTTAATAAATCCAGACACCTTCCCTGACTTTCTAATGGAGGGCAATACATACCTACTGTTCAAAAAAGGGGACGTTAAGCAACCCAATAACTACAGACCAATCACATGTCTGTCAGTGTTATATAAACTGTTCACAGCCCTACTTAATGAAAAAATCTACCAACATTGTGATAAAAACAACATTTTTGAAGAAGAACAGAAAGGATGTATAAGAGCAAGTATGGGCTGCAAGGTACAATTGACGATCGATGCTGTAGTTCTTGAGCAAGCGCGAAAAAGAAAACGCAACTTAAATATCTGCTATATAGACTACAAGAAAGCATTCGATAGTGTCCCTCACGATTGGCTGGTTGAGGTTCTGAATTTCTATAAAATTAGCCCCCAGATTATTAATTCTTTAAAGTGCCTGATGGGGAAGTGGAAAACGAACCTTTTTGTCGGCCAACAATGCATTGCTGCTACAAATATCGAGAGGGGAATTTTTCAGGGAGATTTCCTTTCTCCAATTTGGTTCTGTTTAGCATTGAACCCTTTGTCCACACTACTCAACAACAGCAATATTGGATATAAACTTAACATGAGGAATCCAAGAAAGCTCTCTCATCTACTATATATGGATGACCTTAAATTATATGGAGAAACTAGAGAAAAATTAAACTCATTGATAAAAACGGTTGAAACATTCAGTAGGGATATCAGAATGTCATTCGGACTGGACAAATGCTCTACCATTAGTATACAGAAGGGAAAGGTTCAGAGTCAACATTCAACACTTTGTAACATACAACAACTAGCACCAGAAGAATCCTACAAATATTTAGGAATACCCCAAAAGCATAAACTTGATCATAACCAGTTAAAGAACGACTTTTCC
Source organism: Cosmopolites sordidus (assembly GCA_031761425.1). NCBI lineage: Eukaryota > Metazoa > Arthropoda > Insecta > Coleoptera > Curculionidae > Cosmopolites > Cosmopolites sordidus. Next base: position 339,426 of record JARFXV010000750.1, on the reverse strand, counting down.
ACTCTATACCAAAAGAGACTTACAAAACTTTTAAACACCAAACTGAACGGAGGAAACCTCATTAGAGCGATCAACGGTTGGGCGGTGCCAACTCTGACATATTCTTTTGGCATAGTTAAATGGTCAGAAACTGACCTTGATAACTCGATAGGTTGACGCGCCGAACACTGACAAAGTTCCGATGCCTGCATCCAAACTCATCTACGAAAAGACTATACATCCCAAGAAAGTTGGGGGGTAGAGGCCTTGTAAACCTAAAAAATCTCTGTCTCAATTAAGAAAATAGAATGAGAAAACACTTCCTTGATTCAAACAGTACGTTAATGAAATTGGTTGCAAATGAGGATCGGGGTTTCACCCCACTGAACCTAAATAAACAAAATCGTATTGATAGCAGAACAACACTCACGGACTGTGTTCGAGAATGGAAAGGACAAACATTGCACGGAAGGTTTCCTAAGTCACTCGAAGATGACACCATTGACGAACAATTGTCTCTGAAGTGGCTGACCGATGGACTCTTGTACCCAGAAACAGAAGGTTTCGCGATATCTATTCAAGATAGGGTAACAAGAACAAAAAACTATGAAAATCACATACTGCATTTGGACGTAGTCGATAAGTGCACGAAATGCGGTACTTTGGGGGAAACAATTGAGCACCTTATTGGCGGTTGCCCGGCCCTTGCTCCTAATGCTTATTTAGGACGGCATAATCAGCTGGCAAAAATTATACATCAACAAATTGCAAAAAAATACTCGCTATTAGAAAATGCACCTCCTCCATATTATAAGTACTCGCCTTCTCCTGTACTTGAATCATCCGATACCATTCTTTACTGGGACAGACCAATCACACTACTGATCGAACGGTTGATTATAACAGGCCGGATATTGTTCTAATCAACAAAAAGGACAAGAGGGCTTTTATAATTGACATCGCAGTGCCACTATCTCACAACACTAGAAAAACTGAGATAGAAAAATCCACAAAGTATGAAAATCTGGCATACGACTTGAACCAGTGGAAACTGAGTAAGGTAGATGTAGTGCCCTTCGTTATATCCGCCGAAGGCCTGATAAGTAAGAGATTTTCAAAGAACCTCGAGAGGCTCGGAATCTTGAGATCGATTGCCATAGTGGGACAGCGTGCCGTGCTCTTGCAGACGTGTCACATTGTTCGTAAGATATTATGCTAGGGTGAGAGGAGCTGAATTGCTTTTTCATCTTGGCATTGGAATACCGGCCAGCATGAGCTGAGATTCTACAGTAAGGATGAGCAGAATAATAATAATACTAATAATAATAATAAGGAGAGCTTTATGGCAGGGGGCAGATAATCCGCTTGGTGAGTGGCGCCACCACCTTCCCGAGCTGAGAGGAGTAAACCTCTGGAAAAAAAAAATCCCCAAGCTCAAGGTGGAAATCCATCGTGCCGAGGAGCTGAATGGCACAGGGTTAAAGTGTTTCGAACGATGTCTCCGGATACCTAGCGCCCTCCGGTAGTAAATAGCTTTCCTAAGGTAAATCGGGGCTCTGCCTTGGGTGACCGTTTTTCCCTTGAACCCAAAAATTTTTTTATGGAGACTGAAACAGATAATGGTATTATACAAGGCGGTAGGGTTTTGCGGACAAGAACTCTTCGGAACCGTCGGCAGAATTTGTCCGGGGTTGGTGAATCTGGAGCGAGTGGCAGTTCTCAACTCTATGGCACCACAAGAATGGCAACGAAAAAGGTACCCGAGCAACAATTTGAAAATCAAAGACTCGCACCACCGAGCACTTCATCACAAGATCAGTGCAGAATGCAAATTAATAATGAAATGGAAGACGGAAATGTCCCGGTTCTTGTTGGCTCGCCCCCCATAAGGAGGGCTGCCACTAGAACTGAACGCACTCCACGTATCAGATGGACACGCGAAATGAATATTGAGGTAATGCGTACCTACTATTACGTGAACCAGTGCGGAGATAAGCCGCTTCCTGGATGGAGAAATGCACTATATCAAGAATATAAGAAGAGGTTCCCTGGAACTCGGCTGTCTGAGCAAAACTTAGCCGACCGTAAAAATATAATTTTAAATAAAAAGTATCTCACCGAAACAGAACTAATGAATGTCAAGCGAGAAGTTGGTAATGAATTACACCAGAACGTTACATATCAGCAACATGAAGAAGATAATGTAGGCGTCCTCACCTTAACCACACAGGCCCAGCCTATAGAACAAACTCATAATTTTCCACCGGAGGCCTCACCGTCTAGCAATGAGGAAGTGACCTTACAACAGAACTTGTCTAATGTACGAGAGAAGTTTTACAGTAATTTGGCCCATTTTATTGGGTCAAATCCACTAAATAGACCAAAAATTCCAATACTGCGAAATATTACAAAAGCTCGTATTACTCTAATGCAGATCAATAAAGTTCTGGAATCACATCTGGCTGGGATACTAGATCTGTGTGATATACATCTTGCGTTGTACTGTGCAGCAGTGACTGCGATCGAAATTTCAGGCCAAAAAACATACACCCCCAGTGCGAGCAGGCATAATTTCCAGAAAAATACGCCTGCCTGGAAAACACGCCTTGAAAACAATATCGATGATTTCCGAAGGAAAGTCGACGTCATCTCAGAATACCTTTCTGGTAATCGATCAAGTAAAGTAATGAAAAAAATAAAAACAATTGCCAATAAATCTGGCATTGGCTTCGACGATCCAAACTTCTCCGAAAAATTATTGGATCTTAAAGATCGGTTTAGACAGAAAGCTAAATCTAAAGGGGCTAGGCTAGCAAGATATAACGAGCTAAAAAAACGAAAGCACCAAAATTCAGAATTCATAAATAGTCAAAAGAAATTTTATAGAGAGCTCGAACAAGGCAGTAGCAGGTCAGAACTTGAGAATGTGGACATGTCCTCCTTTGCAGAATATTGGCAATCGGTTTGGAAAAGATCAGATGACTATGAAAAAGCGGCACCTTGGATTAAAACAATTGAACAGCACACAACTGCTCTCCCAGAAATGGAGTTTAACGATTTCACGGCGACTGACATTTGCACCGCCGTCAAGAAAACTCATAACTGGAAAGCTCCTGGACCAGATGGACTACATAACTTCTGGATTAAAAACTTTACGGCGGCCCACCGCCCACTTGCTAGTGCATTTAAAGAGGTAATGATAAATCCTGATACTTTCCCGAATTTTTTAATGGAAGGCAATACATATCTTCTGTACAAAAAGGGTGATGCTAAGCAACCCAATAACTACAGACCCATCACGTGTCTATCAGTATTTTATAAATTGTTGACAGCCCTAATCAATGAAAAAATTTACAAACATTGTGATGAAAACAATATTTTTGAAGAAGAGCAGAAAGGATGTATAAGAGCAAGTATGGGATGCAAGGAACAGCTAACGATCGATGCTGTAGTTCTCGAACAAGCGCGGAAAAGAAAACGCAACCTAAACATCTGCTATATAGACTACAGGAAAGCCTTCGATAGTGTTCCACACGATTGGTTACTAGAAGTCCTGAAGATTTATAAAATAAGCCCTCCCATCATTAACTCCTTAAGGTGCCTAATGGGGAAATGGAAAACAAATCTCTTTATCGACCAACAATGCATTACAACTGCGAATATCGAGAGAGGAATTTTTCAGGGAGATTCCTTTTCTCCAGTTTGGTTTTGTCTAGCCCTAAACCCTATGTCTACATTACTGAACAACAGTAATATAGGATATAAACTAAACATGAGGAATCCACGAAAGCTCTCGCACCTACTATATATGGATGACCTTAAACTCTATGGAGAAACTAGAGAAAAACTAAACTCCTTAATAAAAATGGTCGAAGAATTTAGTAGGGATATCAAGATGTCATTCGGACTTGATAAATGCTCTACCATTAGCATTCAAAAAGGAATAGTCAACAATCAACATTCAACACACTGTAACATCCAACAACTGGCACCAGAAGAATCCTATAAATATTTAGGTATACCTCAAAACGAGAAATTTAACCATAGCCAGTTAAAGAAAGACTTTTCTACTATGTACGAAAAGAGGCTTACAAAACTTTTAAATACCAAACTGAACAGTGGAAACCTGATTAGAGCGATCAATGGATGGGCAGTGCCAACTCTGACCTATTCCTTTGGTATTGTTAAATGGTCAGAAACAGACCTTGATGGACTGGATAGATTAACACGGCGAACATTGACAAAATTCCGATGTCTGCATCCAAATTCATCTATGAAGCGACTGTACCTTCCAAGAAAGTTGGGAGGCAGAGGCCTCGTGAACATTAAGAACCTTTGTCTGAACCAGGAGAGTAAGATGAGAGAACGCTTCATTAATTCAAGCAGCACGCTAATGAAGTTGGTTGCTAAGGAGGACCGGGGTTTCACCCCGTTGAACCTAGATAAATTGAATCGTGTTGATGGTAGAACAACACTTACGGATTGTGTCCGTGAATGGAAACAACAGACACTGCATGGACGGTATCCAAAGTCACTCGAGGATGATACCATTGATGGACCATTGTCTCTAAAATGGCTGACCGATGGGCTGTTGTACCCAGAAACAGAAGGTTTTGCGACATCTATTCAAGATAAGGTAGTAAGAACGCGGAACTATGAAAAGCATATACTACACATGGATGTTGTCGACCGATGTAGGAAGTGCGGTATAGTGGGGGAAACGATTGAACACCTTATCGGTGGGTGTGCAGTTCTAGCCCCTAATGCTTATTTAGGAAGACATAATCAGCTGGCGAAAGTTATACATCAGCAAATTGCATTAAAGTATTCGCTATTAGATAACGCACCTGCTCCATATTATAAGTACTCACCTTCTCCCGTATTGGAATCATCTGATTCAATCCTATACTGGGACAGACCAATCACAACAGATCGAACGGTCGATTATAATAGACCAGACATTGTTCTAATTAGTAAAAAGGAGAAAAGGGCTTTTATAATTGACATCGCAGTGCCACTCTCTCATAATATCAGGAAAACCGAGTTGGAGAAAACCACTAAGTATGAAAACCTTGCGTACGATTTGAAAAACCAGTGGAAACTGCATAAGGTAGAGATAGTGCCTTTCGTTATATCCGCCGAAGGCCTAATAAGTAAGAACTTTTCAAAAAATTTGAAGAACCTTGGTATCTCAAAATCGATTGCCATAGTGGGACAACGTGCAGTGCTCTTGCAGACGTGCCACATTGTTCGTAAAATTTTATGCTAAGTGAGAGGAGTTGAATTGCTTTCTCATTTTGGCATTGTAATATAGACCAGCTTAGGCTGAGATGCTGAGTTCAGTACGAGGATAATAAGGAGAGCTTTCATAATTGACATTGCGATACCACTCTCTCATAACATCAGAAAAACTGAAATGGAAAAGGTCACGAAGTACGAAAATCTTGCAATTGATCTGAAAAATCAATGGAAACTCCAGAAAGTGGAGGTGTTACCTTTTGTTATATCCGCCGAAGGCCTAGTAAGCAAAACCTTTTCCAAAAATCTGGAAATTCTTGGTGTTTCAAAATCGATTACCACAGTAGGATAACGAGCAGTTCTCTTACAAACTTGCCACATTGTTGGTAAGGTACTAAGCTGAATGGGAGGAGCTGAACTGCTTTCTCATTCTGGCATTGTAAACCCGACCAGCCTAGGCTGAGATGATCGATGAATCATGTTTGTGATAATAATAATAATAATAATAATAATAATCTAATAATATTTTATTTTTTCCAAAATTATTCAAAAGTTAAACCACTCCGACTCTGGCACCTTTGAAGAAACTAGGAATATTTTTATTGAAATTTATTGGGACAATTAACATTTTGCCGAAAGCATGTCGGACTTGCCAACAAGAATTTTTTATTTTATGTTTTTCGAGCCTACAGTCCACTAACTACAAGGCCATTCTTTTTGGGTCCAGTAATATAACCTTGCTCGACTGTCCCACTCACACAGAAAGCAGACGTGCTTTGTGCAAATTGTTTGTAAACCTATAATATCTATCACTTTAAAATCACCACACACTTGCCATTTGTGTTCCTCGTACTTCATTTTGAACAACATCATCTCAAGATTTCCGTATGTTTCTCGCATAATAACTGAAAGAGCAACGGGAACGGATGCAAGTTTATTTTCACTGTGAAGAAGGACGCACTTCAAACTACGCTTGGAGGCAGCGATAAAAAGTCTCTAGTAGATATATAGGATATACTGTAGTACTCCTAGTTTCAGCATAACATCCGGAATGTTGTAGCAGTAATCCGAAGTTCCCTCTTTCGAAAAGAAAGGTGTACATTCTTGTTGGCGATGTCTGTACCAATAGTACGTCGTCCGGGTGCCACCATGTTCGTTTCACGAAGTCTGGACCCGAGTACATCGGCAGATGCAAGATCTCGAACAAAGTCATTTAATGCACTTTGAAAAGTTTCAATTCTTTTTTTTTCATCCAGTTTCATTTCTGCGTTAGATTCAAAAGAGGCACAATCCTGTAAATATTCCGGATGATGTGGCAAAGGTATATCAGAGCCATGAGGAACGGGTAAAATTGTGGATGGAATGTTGCTTGGTTACTCAATGTTACTTTTGTTCCTGCTGTTAAATCCCTTCAATCCCTTAAAAAAAAAAAAGAAAAATAGAAAAGAAAGCCCACTATCCAAACAAAAAGTAAAGAAAATTGTATATTTCTATTCTAAAGAAAACAAAACAGTTAAAATATTTAGTGTTTTTCAGGATTTTGGTTCATTTCATCTATTAATTGAACATATTTATTTAATAAGGTACGTTTAAACTTAGGTTAGAAATTTATTATAGACATTGAAGACTGATGGTAGGCTGACAATGGTTCCAGGATATGTTGTGGTACATAGTGATTTTCTAGTGGGAGGATCTTAACAGGAGAGTCCCACACTTCGACTATAAAAGTTCTCCACTCAAAAAGATGTCTTCTCTTATTTGGAAAATCTCTAGCTGATCATACATTAGAGTTAGTTAGCAGCCAGATTTATTTATATTTGCAAATATTATTAAGAGTCTAACGCAGTGGTTTGTAAAGCATGTAAGGCGAAAAATCGCCATCGTTTTAAAAATACTGAAAACCTTAATCAAAGCAATAATGTAGTATAGGCGGTTTTTTTTTAATATTGTTAATAGAATTTAGTGGGGTGGTTTGAAGAATCGGTGTGGTTTTAAAAGTATTGCAAACTTCAATGAAAGCAATCAAACAAAAATGTATATAATTTGGAGTTGTGATTGTTTTTATTCTGAATTGATTATTAATGTAGTTTACATGTTATAATCTCACAGTAGTGTGTATTATTATAATCCACAAAGTGTATTTTTTATTGAAATAAAATTAGCAATTTAAACTATTTACATTTATATTATTATTACTTAATAAAAAACTTACATTGATGCTTTAGCACTTCGAACTTCAGCTGAATTGAACCGAATGTCATTTTTCCGAAAATCTGTGACCATAAAAATATCCACAGCAAGTATATTATCAGAATTAACCTTTATGTGCCCTTTGTCACACATTACGGAACTAAATTAGTAATTAACAATATTTTATTTTGCACTTAATCAACAATAATTTTGAGAGTATATATACGAATAGAAGCCTTTGACTGACGTGAAAACACTTTAGTATTCTGACGTGACAAACATAACAGCCAATCGCGGCGCGTTCATAGTCAAGTGATTTTTTTTAATTATATATTTTAATTCATTTATAATTAATTGTAACAAGTTTTTAAAAAGTTTTTCGCATCGATTATGAATATTATTTATTATAAAGTTATAAAATAAAGAAAAAAAATCGATAATTATTTTTTATTCAAAAACCCAATTATTGCGAGGTGCGATGGTCCGTTATTGTGATGTAAAAACCATGAATTGTTTTGCCACAAATCTGACACTGTATCTCTAATACTTAATTCGCGATTACTCATTACAAGATCCTTGATTTTGATCATGTTTTCTTCATTAGTTGACGTGGGAGGTCTTGCTGAACGAGGTTCATCTTCAACTGCTTTTCTATCACTAAAGTCTTTGTAGGATTTGTAAAAATAATTTTTTGACATAGCTTCATCACCGTAATACTTTCTCGATATTTTAAATGTATTAGCAGAAAAAATGTTTGTCTTTTAGATTAAAATTAATAAAGCCGTTGCTCAATCAATTTATCCACTTTAAAAAATCACTGGCAAACTTTTTAATAATTACAAAAGACGTTATAGATTCTAAACAAACACTCGAAATGACATGACTTCTGTTAGATGTCAAGAACAGACATACCAACTTGAAAAATAAACGGTTGTATCGAAACATAAAATACACGAATTTTAAAAATTCCGTCTTATAGACCCTTAGCTTTAAAAATATTTAACTGACCCTCGGAAAACATTTCGTTTCATGCAAGTAAAAAATTGAAAAGACCTTTGAAAATGTTCGATCCTCTAAAGACCAAGTCTTCTTTGATAAAAGTAAAGTCTTTTTTAATAAGAATCGGGTTGGCGAAAAGTCATTCAATCAGCTGCTGCCCTTTTCAATCAATATAGTATGTTTCCGAATGACAAAACTTTTATTTTTTGTCGAAAAAAAAATATTAAAGAACTAAAATTGGAAATGAGTTGAGGAATTTGAGGATGCTTCAACGAGCAAAAACAAGCAACGTGTCCCAACAGAGCCAACTTTATTTAATATCATGATAAAAATGGACCCCCACCCCCACCCTAAAACACAAAAGAAACTCTTTCCGATATCGGTCTTTTTTCGATTTTGCGCTGTTGCCACGTCATCCTGCACGTTCTAGAATCGACGTAACGAAATTTACATGCGACATGTAAGGCGCATCACGCCAACCAGCTCGATATTAATAAAACATTCGATTTTCGCTTGGAATATCATCTTCGATTATTCAATCTAGAGATCTATGGCGATGACGCAGCCGTGCCTCTTTTATTCAAGGCTATGACGCGATGGATGGTACCACGTTAATTTTATGTGCCATTTTATGATCGTCGCATTATCAGTTGTTGAATTCGAGATCACAGCTCATTGTTTTTCTGCTGCTCTACTACTTGTATTAAAAATGTTGGGATTGGTCTGTTTTCAAAGATTCAAACAAATCTTTAGATTGGTAATACGAGGATCGTTCAAAAAGTTCTGAGTCTGATATCAAATAAACTGTGAAGTTTGTCAAGCACGAGTGCGGCGCGAAGTTCCTGACGTGTGCGTTTCGCTGGTTGTTTTTGACGATTGAGTAAACAAACAAGTTTACGGATGGATAAAACATCAAGCTCCTATAAAGGATCCTATAATATTAAAGGATTTCTTCTTCATTTCCAACAATTAAAAGTGTACTGTTGAATTTAAACGTGGTTGTACAACCAAGAATTAAAGAACAATTTAAAACGCCCAAAAACCGCTACGATCGACAAAATCGTCACAAAAATCTTCAATGTCATAGAAAATTATAATCGACTGAAGGTACGCGAGCTTGCTGAACATCTGGATATACTACGTCCACTATATTTTACATAACGTTTTATGTATAAAAAAGCTTGCCGAGTTTGTTAACAGTCGATCAAAGACGCATTCGAATGAACATTTCAAAGAATATTTAATTTTTTTAAAATACATTTCTGTTGAGGTTCTTCGCCAGAGACAAGTAGCAATACAAGAGAGTAGCAGTCTCGTGGTGTAGTCTAAGCTTCGAAACAATTCCACATGCGCTGTTTGCGTCGGATTTACCTGCTAACGTTTACTTCCTCTTGCCAAACCTGAAGAAATGGCTAGACAAATATTAATTTCAAATGACGAGGTCAACGTTGAAATATCTGCTTACTTTGCAAAGTCGAATAAATTGCAATTTACATAAAGTAGTAAAAAGTTGGAACGTCGTTGGTCTGATGTATTGAATTGTAAGGTGACTACGTTCGGAAACTCCAGAAACATAAAAAATCTTGTGTTTTCTTTGTCAGACCGAAAATGTTTCGATAGATCCCCATACTGTTACTGAATATATATATATATATATATATATATATATATATATATATATATATATATATATATATATATATATATCTCCTCTCTTTAACTTTTGCACTAAAAAATATAAAACAACGACGAACGACGTAAAAAAAGCTTTAGTTAATAGGCAGTGATATAATTGTCAAAGATGGGGTTGTGGCGCAATTTTGGAAATTATTTTAAAATGGCAACAGTGCGCTAGTAGTATCTCATTTCAAATATCTATTCAAACGTTGTATTTATTTTCACATCACTCAACAGGGTCTCCCTGTAAAACATGAATATTAGTTTTTTTCTGATAAAAGTCGCACAAAAACTGACCGTTTTGTATATTCCAATTTATTTTGTATTCGATTTAGAAATTTGCTTTAGTTTCGCCACGTTCGAATAAAATTAAAAGATAATTTTAAAAGAAAAAGTTAATGCGATTCTAATCATTGGGTAGGGATCTTGGGAAATCGCATAGTTGGATCTATTTTTTTAAAAATCGAAACTTAACCGGAGAGGTGTATTTGGACCTATTGCAGAACGGTATTGAATCGCTAATTTTAGAGATTCTGGAGGAAAATCCTTATGAATTTCGAGATCTGGAAGTGACGATCGAATGAACAGTATCCCAATAAATGGATTAGACGACGGGGTAGAGTGATAGAGTGGCCGCTCGATCTCCAGATCTAGCGATACGAAACCCGATAACAGAGGTTTTGAAGCAGATTAATTACGGAACAGTGTAGGTTAATTTCTGCGGAAACATATGAACATGTAAACTGTTGTAAGGAGGTGGCTATTTTGAGAATTTATATTTCTAGAACATACTTGAAATACATCTGGTATTACATTTTACTTTTATCATTTTGTTCATTTGGAATAAAACTTATTGTTTTCTATTATATTAGTATTTTATTTCAAAATGTAAACGTGGTTTGCGAAACGTACGTTGAGAAGTTCAAAAAAGTGTTTTTGTGTTTAGTGGTAAATCTCTTCGAGTTTAGTGTTTCACACCAAAGATTCCAATAGAAGAATTGATCTACGAGGGTCTCCCTGTAAAAGATAAATATTTTTTTTCTCTGATACTTTGAAATAATTACTTACATTTTGCCCAACATGCAATCGAACATGACCACAATATAGATATTAGTAATTTAAGACTAATTTAAAGTGCTGATAACAATAGGGCTTTGTATGCATATGAAAGAATTCAAATAGAAAAATGTAAGAAAATCATGAACCGAGATAAAGGACCTATTCCGTTCAATCAACTTTTTCAATTATTAATGTAAGGCTTAGTAAACTTCACAATTAATGATTTTCACACGCTTCATTAGGTAAGGTTTTCATATAAATAGAACATAGTTTAGTTTAAAAATTAGATTAAATCACCTCCTGATGATGCTAACATGGTTAGCGAAACCTGCGTCGAAAAGTTTTTAAAAAAAGTGATTTGGTGTTTAGTGGCAAATCCCTTCGAGTTTAGGGAGACCCTGTTTAAAAAGTTTGATGACATACTAATATTAAATTTAATAGATTTTTTCAAAAATCAAATGACAGATGTCAAAATAAAAACGTTTGAATAGATATTTGAAACAGCTTTGAAATGAGGTATTACTAGCGTATCGCCGCCATTAAAAATAATTATTAAAATAGCGCCACAACGCCATATATATGTGTATGTTAGATCTAATATTTTCACGGATGGTAGATAATGTTTCTAAATCATACCGGGTGTCGATCCGTTGATACTGTGAAGAGTTACAACGTTTCGCCAAAATCTCAGTTGGCATTTTCCAGTGTTGTCCGCTTCGACTGAAGAGTCCAACTGACGTGCACGCTATCCTTGGGCTCGCTTTTATAACCGGCCGGCGACTGCGCAGATTATATCGGGGTAGTTCGGGACTATTTGCAGCGCTCGGCAGCGCTGTGGGGCGTCCGTTTATTGATTTTTCTACCTCGTCGCCACTTTGCCGCGTTTTCTCTTTTTTGAGAAGGGATTTCCATACTTTTGGAATGTTGCGTAGTTTCGCGTATTTAGCTCACCTCTTTCTTCTATTTCAAGGGCTTCTCTGATTGTTCGGACCTTGTAGTTTTCAATATTCGCTATTTCTTTGGCTCCTTCAAAATTGATTTTATGTCCGTTTGTAGATGGTGCTGGAATAGAGCGGAAGTGGTTTGTTCGTTTTTTAAGTTGTATATATATATATATATATATATATATATATATATATATATATATATATATATATATATATATATATATATATATATATATATATATATATATATATATATATATATATATATATATATATATATATATATATATATATATATATATATATATATATTTATATATATATATATCCCCTTTGTGGATCAGACCTTGACGTGGTAAAGGGGTTTGAGTAGGGCAATGAAACTTTGAGCTATGCCGTCTGGAGTCTATGCTCCTGGGAGGGTCACCCCTGGCGGACAGGTCAAGGCGGTGGCCTCAGACTAACATGATCCAAAATCTGCCAACCCGTATTAGACCAGCGTGGCAGATTACGGTCCATACCTTCAAGATGGTATTTCAATATGTTGAAATATGACAGTACAACCTCAAACACGGCCCTCATTCCCCGGAGGCCAAGGGGCAACTACCTACGGCAGCGGGAAGACCTGCCCCAAGGCAGAGGGTGCTAAGAATCACCGGGCTAGATCAGGCTGCCATTGGACTTTTGACATTGCAACGTTAAATATACGGACTATGAAAACAGAGGCGCGATTGCAAGAACTGTTAATCGAACTTGACAACATACATTGGGATATTATTGGGCTCTGTGAAACACACGAAGAAAGGGTGAAGAGTTAATCAAACTGGAACCAACTGGACACGTACTCTACACTCGAGGTACGAAAAATGGCCGATGTGGCGGAATTGGATTCCTCATCAATCGAAAGCTGAAAGACAGTGTGGTAAAATTTGAAAGTACATCCGACCGATTAGTCCAATGCGTCATTCAGCTGAATAAAAAGTTTAGGCTTCAAATCGTCCAAGCTTATTCACCAACTATAAGCCATAAGGATGAGGAAATTGAGGAATTTTATGATGATGTGGCCCAGCTTTTATACAAGAAGAAATGTAGGTACAAAATCCTGATGGGTGATTTTAATGCCAGAATTGGAACAAGAACAGACGAAAATGCAACTGGCCCATATGGAACTGGTGAGCGAGACAATAGAGGTGACAGATTAGTTGATTTTGCTGAAGGACAAGAACTATATATTATGAATTCATTCTATAAGAAAAATATCAGCAGAAAATGGACATGGAAAAGTCCATCTGGGCTCACAAGCGAAATTGACTACATCATGACCAACAATAAAACAATATTTACCAATTGTACTGTCCTTAACAATTTTAATGTTGGAAGTGACCACCGAATGGTACGAGCAAGGGTTCGGATTGACTGTCGAAAAGAGCGCGAAAGAATTGTAAGATCAAAGAAGGGCAAGGTGGATTCTGGAAAACTGCTGGAGAGAGGAAGCGATTTTGAGATTGCTTTGTCAAACCGGTTTGCTGCGTTACAAGATACAGAGGAGGTGGAAATATCAGTTCAATATGAAGAAATAGCCAACAATGTACTTCAAACGGCTGCTTCAATAGCACCAGAAGAAAAATGTTCAAACAAACAAAAATCTCCAGTTAGTCCATTGATTTAATGAAGAAACGGCGAGCAATGAGAAATGCAGGTAGTCCTTTTGACAGGGTCGAGTACACTGAGCTCTGCAAAACTATAAGAAAACGTATCAGAGAGGACACGCGCCGATTCAATATGCAGCTAGTGCAAAAAACCCTGGAAGAAAATAAAGGAATTAACAAAGCTAAACAGAAGCTGAGAAACAAAAGAACGCAAATATATGCTTTAAAGCGTGAGGATGGCACAGTGTGCAGGGCGCGTACCCAAATGTTAGAGATTGTCAGAAGGTTTTATTCCCAGTTATATGAAGATCAGAGCCAGTCAGGGACAGCAATACCCACGAAAGAACAAATGCCAGATATCCTACTGGAGAAAGTAACAAATGCTATAGAATTGATGAAGAACGGTAAGGCTCCGGGAAAGGATAGTGTAACTGTCGAAATGCTAAAAGCTGGTGGTCGGACGTTACATAAAACACTGGCAAAATTATACTCAAAATGCCTCAAAGAACAAAAAGTACCTGGCTTATGGAAAAATGCAGGAGTGATCCTTTTACATAAAAAAGGAGCACAGGAAGATTTAAAGAACTACCGTCCAATAAGCCTCCTATTAGTGATGTACAAAGTTTTCACTAAGATAATTTCTAAAAGAATATTAAAAAAACTGAATGACGCACAACCAAGAGAACAAGCAGGATTCAGAAGTGGATTCAGTACAATGGATCACATCCAGGTTGTACAGCAGGTCATAGAAAGGCACAACGAATACACCATGCCACTGTGCTTGGCTTTTATCGACTACGAAAAAGCATTTGATTCCATCTCAAAGCATGCGATAATGGATGCACTGCTTAGCCAAGGTGTAGAGAGAGCCTATGTAAACCTATTAGAATCGATATATGATGGAGCTACAGCCACAATTCACCTTGATGATCTTGAAGTGGGAATTAATATAGAACGAGGTGTACGGCAGGGTGACGCAATATCAACTATTCTTTTCTCGGCTGGCCTTGGAGAAGTATTCCGTAAACTGGATTGGGAACAGGATGGTGTAAAGATCAATGGTGCAAACTTAAACCATCTTATATTTGCAGATGATATTATTCTCATTTCACAAGACCCAGAGGAGCTGCAAAGACGCATACAGGAACTGCAAAGGGCTGGCGAACCATTTGGCTTGAAAATAAACCTAAAAAGAGTCAGGTTATGTTCAATAACTTCGCTCAGGACAGAAGAATTTCAGTTTTAGGAAGGGATTTAGAGATTGTGGACAGCTTTATATATCTTGGGCAGAGGATTTCAATGGAGGGGAATACCGCCCGGGAGGTGGAACGGCGTGTTAAATGTGGCTGGCAGGCATTTGGTAGGCTCAACATAGTCTTTAAGAGTAGACTCCCACTTTGCCTGAAAAGAAAAGTTTTCGATCAGTGCGTTCTACCCGTTATGACATACGGAAGTGAAACTTGGACACTCACATCGCAATCAATTCAAAAACTTCGGGTGGCACAGAGGGGAATGGAAAGATGTATGCTTGGCATTGCAAGACGAGACAGAAAGTCCTGCGCATGGATCAGGGAACAAACAAAAGTCTGTGACATCATTGGAAGAGTAAAACAATTGAAATGGAGATGGGTAGGCCATATAGCGAGGCGATGGGACGACAGATGGACCAAGGCAATCCTGGAGTGGATACCGCTTGATCGCAAACGTCCGCGAAGAAGACCGAAAGCACGATGGATTGATGACATCGTTAAGTATATTGGACCCGAGTGGCAGTGGAAAGCCCAGGACCGTGAAGGTTGGAAGCATGCTGAAGAGGCCTTCATTCTGCAGTGGATCGATACGGGCTGATGATGATGATGAGATATATATATATATATATATATATATATATATATATATATATATATATATATATATATATATATATATATATATATTTGTCAACTTTATTTATTCAAGTGAGACTGATGATAAAACTGGGATTTGTCCCTACCCACTAGAAACAAAAAAACACTCGAAATAGTAGGTTTTACCGGGCGAACGTACCCCGAAAAAATTAAGATGCTTCAATCAGCCAGAAAGGTCATGACCACTGTTTTTTTAGGATTCGCCAGGCATTATCTTTATCGATTATTTGGAAAAGTTATCACAGGAGAGTATTATGCTGGATTATTGGTCAAATTTCACGAAAAGTTGATTAAAAATGCTCTAATTTGCCGAAGAAAAAAGCGCTGTTTCACCACAACCATGCATCCGTCGCGGTGCACCGGTGAAATTGATAAATAAGTTACGAATTGATGTTGCAGCCACCCTATTTTCCGGACTTGATTCTGTTCGACTTCTTTCTCTTTTCCAACATGAAGAAATAGCTGGCTGGAAAATATTTACATCAAATGAAGAGATCATCGCCGAAACAGAGAATTATTGTCAAGCGTTTAACAAGTCGTACTTTTAGGAAGACATACAAAGTCGGAAAATCGTTGTGCGAAGTATATCTACCTTAATGGATACTACGTTGAAAGCTTAGTCGATTTTGTTTTTTTTTTCAAGAAATGGTACACACATTCGAGAGAAGGCTAATCGGCGTATCAGATGTTTATGTATGTCTTATCAGATTTATGTATTAAAATACAAGGTGTGTTGTCTCACGGAAAACAGGACTTAGAAAAAACCAAATATTTAATTTTTCGGCACAAAGCACAATTTTTATTGAAAATAGTCTCCTTGCGCGTCAATACGACGTTTTGCACGATCAATTAGATTGACGAATTAATTTTGGAGCTCGGCCAAAGATATGTCTTTCAGGATGGTGGTCGACGTGTTTTGAATGGCTTCAATGTCGACATAACGCTGTCCTTTCATCGACAAATGAAGTTTTTCGAACAGGTAGAAGCCGCAGGGAGCCAAATCAGGCGAGTATGGTGAATGATTGATGGTTAAAATGCTATTTTTGGTCAATCAGTGATGAAAAAAATCAGTGGTGAGCATCGAGTGATGGGGCGGCGCATTATCGGGCAACAAGCGCCGACTGCATTGCTGACGGTGTTGTGGCTGCACACGACGAATACGCGACAGCAGACTCTTCACAACACCAAAATAAAATAAATCATTGATCGTTTGACCAGGTGGAATGAACTCCTTGTGCGTAATTACCTCCGAATTGTAGAAGCAAATCAACATTGTTTTGATTTTTGAAGTCCCTCTCTTTAACTCTTTAATGAAGTCCTTGCAATGTTGAAGTTGAAGAAATTTCGTCAGTCAAATTGTGTAGAACAAAGCGTGCTTAAACCTTCCGAAGTTCCAAATGATCGGTCACAATGCGATGAATTGAATCTTTGGACATGTTTAATTCCATTTCCATATATCGCAACGAAGATTTCGGCCGATTTTTTATAAATTCAAGCACAATTTCAATGTTACTTTGAGTAACCACGGAATTTTTCGAACCAGGATGTTCGTCGCCTTTAATGTTCTAACGACCTTTGAATCGTTTAAACCACTCGTGGACTCTGCCACGGGATAAACATTCCTCACCATACACTTGTTTTATCAATTGAAACTTTTCGGTGAATGTTTTACGAAGTTTAAAACAACTTAATAAGACACTCTTTGTTCGATGTTCATTTTTCGACCGACAGTATAAATACACTGACAGTTTAAGCGCGATAACTTGGCTTCTAATGATCAGAATATCATAATATTTTGTCAGAACGTCAGTGAAGAATGCATCTTTCCAGTACTTACCCCCGTCAAAAAATAGCGATTCTAGAAATAGCTATTCTTAAAAAGTCCTGTTTTCCGTGAGACGGCCCTTGTAATTTGAGTTTTCATAATTTTCCCAATAATGTTTGTATATTACGTAAACGGTTTTTTTTAATCACTCTATATATGCACTTAATGGCGGAATCGTATAGAACGACATACTACAAATATTGGCACAACAATTTATAAATCAACATGGCATGACCTACTTGGTTACAGAACCAGTATACGGAAACTAGTTGTGACTTTTTGTTGTCTTTTTTGAAAGTTAAAGATTTCAATAAGAGTACATTATATATTGTTGAAATATATTATATAATAAATCGTTTACTAATAATTAAGATTTAAAATTATATTTAATTTTTATCTATGTAAAGGGGCGTTCGAAAAATTTTTGGTCTGATACAAAGATGTCGCAAGCATGATAAAGTAACTATAATGTTTGTTAAGTATGATTCGTTAAATGGCGTTCTGTGAAGTTTCAGAAGCCTGCGTTTAATTATTTGCTTGTGGCGAGGTAGTAATTTCCGAAAATGGGTAAAATTGAAATTTGACCTGTTATAAACTACTTTGTTTTATTGAATTTAATCTCGATGGACATACATTGTTGACATACATAGATTCCACTTTAAAGGGTGTTTTCCCTTCGTATTTGGTACTAAGGTGTTAAAAAAGTGGGATGCTAAATGTGTCCAATATAATGTGTATTAATTGTCCATGTATGTAATATTTGTCCAATTTATAATAAATGGTTTATTAATAACAAAGATTTAAAATTTTACATAATTTTTATCTTATATGTAAGAGGAGCGTTCGATAAATTCCTGGTCTGACACAAAGGTGGAGCAATGACTATGATATTTGTTAAGTGTGATGTAGTCATTTTGGCGAGGTAGTAATTTTCTGAAAATGGATAAAATTTAAATTTGACATGTAATAAAGTACTGTGTTTTATTGAATTTAACCTGTTAGATTCCACTTTAAAGAATGCTTTTCCTTCGTTTTCGGTAGTAAGGTGATAAAACAGTGGAATGCTAAATTTAAATGTGATAGTATATTCAATCCGTATTAAATGATTGCCGACTGAAGGTACACGAACTTCCGGACTGTCTCGATGAACCATATCTACTACATTTTAGATGATATTCTGCGAATAAAAAAGCTTTCTGCTCCATGGATGTCTCGGTTGTTAACAGTTAATCAAAGATGCATCCAAATTAAAACTTTTCAAGGGTGTTTACCCCTTCGGTAGACGCGCCCTTCCTTTTCTCACGAGTGCGTTCACTATCGCATTTTCACCCGAATTGATTTTTTTTTGATTGTTTACTTTCTGCGAGTTGAAATATGTATGTTTAGTTAAAATATTTTTAAAAACATTTATATTACCAAATAAGTCGAAAAAAGATAAATAACGTATTTTTAAAAAAATATGGTGAGTTAAATTCCCAACTAGTCTTTGCAGTTATATCGCTTTTCATACTTTTTCAAAATGTGATACTATGTTTTTCGCATGCATTTTCATTAAGTTCTTGGTATAAATTCTTTGTTCTATTGTTCTTATCTTTCCCATACACACACACACACACACACACACACACATATATATATATATATATATATATATATATATATATATATATATATATATATATATATATATATATATATATATATATATTATATATATATATATATATATATATATATATATATATATATATATATATATATATATATGTGTATATAAAATGTCTTCTTTTGCTTTTTCCTGCTGAACAACTCTTTATCCTTTTTATATTTTTCTAACACAACCTGAATATCATTTAGAAGAGAATTAAGTGTAGCTCACTCTGTCAAGTGATCGTCCATCAAACTCATGGCAAGATTTTTTTTAAATATCCACAGTTTATGTTCATTATTATTATTATTATTATTTCGTATGACAACATAAGAATGAAGTAAAAGACCTAGTATAGTATAACAAATCAAATATAGAAATACAAATTATTACTACACTAAATCAAAACTAAGAATATCATGCACAGCTACGGTAGATGCTCGATGTAGTTCGATGAGACGATCAACGAATAATCTTGGAAGGCATTCGTTTACTATATGGTTTTTCATCTGCTGGTCTACGCCGCAGTCATACGAATGAATCTCCAATTAGTAGTTACACCTTCCTTGGCCGGTTCAAAAACAGTTAAGCTGGACCCATTTTCGTCGAAGCATGTCGAAGTCGGGGAAACGTTCTGATGGATCATGTATAATGTGTCCATTTCTGCTCCAAGCGGAACTTTTCACCTGTTATAGTTGGGTTAATAGTCCACGGGCGTTTTCTGGATTGTAGCCTTAATTAGGGAAGATTTTGTAGCTCATCATAAAGTATTGAATTAGCATGGGGATGGCTGTTACTAAATTCCCTCTCTGCGGCTTCTTGCCTTCTTATTTGAGATGTGGTTGATATTGGCTAAAACTAGGAGCCATTGGAGCGGTATGGGCCTCAGAGTGCCTGTAATAATACGTAGAGCACTATTCAGTTGTGGGGATAGGGATACTAGGGATACGTGGGCGCTATTAAGCCATACCGTTGAGCAGTATTCAGAAGCCGAGTATACAAGTGAGACTATACTTACTTATGAGTGTAGGCCTCTTTGTTATTTAAGTGCAATGCGCACACTTCTGTTTTGCTGGGGTTCAACTGGAGTTGCCATCTGTGGAAGTAATCTTTTAGGATCTGGAGATCATGCAGTAGTTCCATCTCAGAGCATGTAAGGGTGTTTCCTTGATAAGTCAGCGTCAAGCCTACGCCATCTACTCTTTTTATCGCCCAAAGAATACCCGGAAGAACCTGATAGAGAGCATGTTATTCAGGAGCTTTGTCAGTTTAGAGCAGCGGATAGCCTTCAGAAATTTCATCAGGAGACCTGCACGCCAAACGGTATTATAGTCCGCCATCAGGTTAACGAATATTACATCAGTTTTTAGGTTACGTTGAAAGCCAGCTTCTATGTGTGTAGTAAGTGCTATCATCTGCTCTCTTCGATTTTTCCTGAATCCAGCCTGGCACTTTGGTGTAGTCCTTTCTATGCAGGACTGTATTCATAGTAAGATGATTATCTCAAACATTTTGTAATAGTTTGTAAGTCATGCTTAATAAAGATACAGGCCTACAGTAAGTCGCTTCGCTACCTTCCTTACCAAGTTTCTTTTAAGTAATTTTGGGACATTGCTGTTAGCCATTCTTGAAGTGAAGGGTTTAGAGAGTTTCGGATGAGGCGGCTGTTTACTTTTTTTGCGAAGATCTTTCTTAATGTCTTGGAGAATAATTTTGCTTACATTTACTTTAAACACTTGTTTTAAGCGAATCGCTGAGGTATTTGGGATCAAGTGTTTTAGTAGTGGCGGCGGTTGTGTCAGCTCCTAAGTTACGTAGGAGTTGCTAGGTTTTTCATATTCTTTCATGTATATGTATTTATGCTCATATTCAGA
The DNA here is from genome assembly GCA_031761425.1 of Cosmopolites sordidus. Classification (NCBI taxonomy): domain Eukaryota; kingdom Metazoa; phylum Arthropoda; class Insecta; order Coleoptera; family Curculionidae; genus Cosmopolites; species Cosmopolites sordidus. The sequence continues at coordinate 318,434 of JARFXV010000750.1, read as the reverse complement.
ATTGATAAAACTTAAAACGGCCATCGCATTGGTGCCTATTATATTAAAATGCTTATAAAAAATGCAAGAGACCACGTCATTGTAATTCCGGAGATAGAATAGGCTGAGCACACTTGATCTATCATGTCCACACCCTCATTACATCAGCACATTATCGGTTATGAATATGGGGTAGAACTGCTGGCAGCGCGCCCACTCAAGGTTTAAATTTACTTAAAAATAATTCTGCTAAGCTTCTATAATGTTTTAAACAGTAGATAAAAAATGGATTCGTTATCATAGATCAGAGATGAAGCAGAAGTCCAAACAGTTTGGGGAAGTAGATGAAAGTGAGTCAAAGACAGCGATGTCAGATGTCCTGATGACGCTAACATGGTTAGCCATTCCATCAACAGGAAAAGTCTTGGGGGTTACGGTTTTCTGTGATGCTCGTGGTATGGTGCTCATAAACTACCTAGCAAAAGGCCAATTAAAGGGTACTATTCATACTCAACCGCCACATCTAACCAAAAAGAAAGTAATCTTTCCCCTCGACAATGCGCCTTCATATCCATTCCGGGTTGGTGTTTGTAAAACTCCATGACCTACCCTTCGAAGTGTTCCCACATGCGAAGTATTCGTCGAATTTTATTCCCAGTGATTACTTTCACTTCCCAAGTTTAAAGAAATGGCTGGCTGGACATAGGTCCACATCAAATGATAAAGTCATTCCTGAGACAGGCGCTTATTTTGCAAAACTGGATAATTCACATTATATTGAGGGTATTAAAAAAGAAAGAAGTTGGTTCAAAAATTTTGAATTATAAGGTGATTATGTTGAAAAATAAAAAAATATCAAAAATATTTTGATTGTTTTTTCAATTCGAGAATTTTTCGCTTTTGATTACAATTGTTTTAAACTATGATGTAAGATATCGCCATTGACCGACCTTCAAACACCTAAAAGATTTTCAGAATTAAACTCCATATATTTAAAAGATGCATACATAAGATTACATAATTCTCTTAACGAAATATTTAATCATACTGATTGATTTCCTTGTAACGAAAGAAATAGTTCATGAATGAAACAAAAATAATCACAGTCGACGATTTAGACCGACTAAAACTTCATATTACTATGCAGAAGGCGTCCACTTGGTACTACCATCTGAGCGTGGGTTGAAACAAAAAATAACAATGGTCAAGAACGACAGCTGTTACTTGAACCCAACGTTGAATGGGTTCTCAGTTTGGGAATTGTGAGGATATAGCGTGAGAATGTCGAGGTAGCCGAAAAAAAAACATACCGTACCAGAAAAAGTGTAATAGACGGTTCCAAATACGGTGATTAATAAGAAAACGACCGAAGAAGGTGTTGCATTTCGATATAATACAAGAATAAAGTACTATTATTGGTTTTAAGTCGGGTACACGTACAAAAGACCCAGTATACTTCCTGTTCTTTTATTGCTTTTACGGTTATGTTGATGGGTGTTTTTCGTTTTTTTTTTTGTTATGGACTGTCTGAACGGCACCTGACCAGATCTTGCAAATCCAATAATAAAATATATTTTGATTATAAGTATAGGGTGGCTTTTTAGTGCGTTCGAACTTTAAATTCAAATAAAACAACAACCAAATTAGATGCCTTGAAACTATTTATTTTATGTGAAATAACAGTCGATGGCATTAATGTTTGAAAACAATTTCTGACAAAGAGCATTCTCAATTTTTCTATTGGGACCTTCGGTGTGAACACTAAACTCAAAGAGATTTACCACTAAAGACCGAATCACTTTTTTAAAGTTCTCGACGCACGTTTCGCTAACCATGTTAGCATCATCAGGATATCATTTAAACATCTCCTGATTACGCTAACATGGTTAGCGAAACGTGCGTCGAGAACTTTTAAAAAAAGTGACTAGGTGTTTAGTGGTAAATCTCTTTGAGTTTAAAGAGCATTCTGTCAATGCAACTTCCGACCACTTTTTCAAGCAATTAGGGTTTAAGGTTCGCATTTGTGCGAATTATGCTTTTTTTTCAATGCGTCAATAGTTGCCGGTTTATCGGCATAGGCGAAAGATTTAACATAACCCGAAAGAAAATAATCGAAAGGAGATATATCACATGACCTTGGAGGCGAATTATCAAGTCTGTTCCTCGAGATAATTTTTTCACCGAATTATTCCCTCAATAAATCGATTGTTGCGTTGGCTGTATGACATATGGAGCCGTTCTGTTGGAACCACATCTCCAGATCAATACCATTCAAATTCGGATTTAAATAAACACGCAGTTGAATAACAAAGCCCAGCTTCCTGAGAACAGCGACGAACTGATAAATTTGGATCTTTATCAACACAGCTTGCCACCGCGGCGATATTTTCTTCGGAAAGCACAGTTTTTTGTCTTGTTTTTGTTTTAATATCGGACAGCGTAAAATGCGTTCCGAATGAGTCGGATACGGCAGAACCCCCATTCGATATCATTCAGGACCTCCTTAACGATATTTACTGTGTAAGGCCTTACATTGTCGTGAAGCAAGATTAATTGGCTGGTGCAGCTGGTTGTTCCTTGTCGACTAGTTTGTTCTTCTCCAGCATTTCCCAGTACACGAGACCCCCAGTTCCACCAAACGCAGATCATGGTCAGCTTGGGATGGAGATTTTGCTTAACCCTCGGCTTTGGCGGATCTCCTGCGGCACCCACACCTCCTTTTATTTCATATTGACGTAACGATACCATTTCTCATCTCCCATGAAATTTCTGTGTAAGAATCGTTAGTTGTGGCCGCGTGTTGCTCAGTGTCGGGTGAAATTTTAAGCAGCTTTGTTGCGGCGATTTTCCTTGTTGTCGTCGGTTAGTTTGTCTGGCATTCAACTTCGAGTTTTTGAGTAAATCCCATAAATTAAAGATGGTGGGAGATTGTCGCAAGGCCGCAGTTCATCTTCTCAGCCAATTATCGGCATGTTCAACGGACTTCCTCCTTCCAAAGCATTTTAAGATGATCCTCGTCGAAGTTGAAAGGTTGACTAAGCCGGGACGTGTCGTCGAAGTCGAGGTCTTAATATCCTCTCTATATACGGCGCCAATATCTCTACTACTACTTCTGTAGCTTTTTAACCACAACGAAAAGCGAAAAAGCGTGTCGAAAAGGAAGTTTGTTGCCCACTGGAATTTCTAAGTTTCTAGTTTCTATTTCTTCTCTAAGTTTTTCAGAAAAATTATGCCAATAGTTTTGTAGAGTAAGATAAGAGCTTTCGACTGCATATATACACTTGGTCAAACAAAATAAAAATCGAGGAAAACAAACGGCGGGAACTTATAAAATAACCCATTACTTAAGAATGCACCTCAACTCTCAACTAATCTGAAATAAATACACATTCACCAAGTAAAAACAACTTGGTTTCACACTAGGTAAACTTTAAGATCAAGATTATCGCTGAACAGCACGGTTTACAAAGTCATCTGTACACCTATTTGGACCCTCGACAGCTCGCTATGGGGATCAGCAGTAAGATCCAACATAGATATTATGAAACAGTTTGGTGAAGAAATTTATGGGCACACTAACTAGGCGAAGACTCTAGAGACATAGCTGTTTTCCTAGAAAAACCTACCCTTTTCTGGACTGTGAACTTATGGGAAAATATATTTATTCTATTAAATATACTATTGTATTATATCATTTACCTATTGTAATATAATTTATAGATTGTAAATGCATTTGAAAAAAATTAAACAGATTAGATAGTTATAGCTAAGGAAACATCCAATCCGGTTACAAAAAAATGCATAGTTCCTTAATTTTTCTGACCTTATGACTACTGAGGCTTTGGAAAATCCAAAAACTATCAATCCTGATTAATATACATCAATTCGTTTTCCAAAAGTCATAAGTGAATTCATGAAAAACTAGCTCTCGTATAGTCGCTCAAACAGTCAATTACTTGAAGATGACGTATCATCCATCGTACACTGCTGATTAATCACATATCTTTTTATTCTCAAATATCAAAACTAAATTGTGTGGTCGTTGACTTTTAATGTATGATCAGATTGTTGAAACTTACGTATATAAGATTTTCAAGATCGCTTCTTCTAAGGGACATAAATGTCTTGAAATTTCATTTCACAAAAACTTTCGCAACGACTGGCGTATCATTAAATTAAAGACTTGTGGATAAAAAATACAATTACAACTTTTTCTTCTTGAAAACGTTTCGAGAAAATATTTTATGAACAACGACCGGCTCGGTTTGACAACAGCGGACCTGAGGGCAGCTTAATATGTCATTGGCGAGCTTAACGGTAAAACATATTTTGTTTTTTAATTCCCGACCAGAATATATATGGCGGATATGGTCAGTATTTCCTTCTGAAAGTTCAGCATTATATAGTGATTTATTTTCCGTAAATAATCTTTTGTTCGAAGACTACTATTTCAAAGGTTTTTGCTGGTAAATTCTGGGTGATAATTTTAGTAATATTGGATTTATCAATTAAGGAGCCTTGACATTTGCCAGGTCTTCTGTTAATAAATACATCTATTTATACTACGAGGGTTGGTATTTATGTATCCGGAATGGGCAACAATTATTGACATTGCTGACTGGGACTAAAAGCGGAATAAATTTCCGCGCGCTTTGTTCACTGCTGTCAGCCATCTTGAATAGCTTGTCAACAAAGGTTAGCGTTCGTGCGCGCTCGTAGAAAATATTTAAGAAAAAAGTTTTTACAAATTATTATATACGACAGATTTCAAAGAGGTACTATAATTTTGTGCGTCAAGGTAAGTGGATTTGCTTTTATTGGAAATATTAAGTATGTATTAAGGTTAAACGAACATTAGTTGAATCTCTATTGTGGCATGTTTTTAGGTTATTTAATTACTTTGTTTCTCTTTGATGCGCTTGGGGTAAAACCGCATGGGGTAATACCGGGTAGTACCCGGTTTTGTACAATTATCAGGTCACTCTTTTATTTTTATTTAACGTTATTTTGTATGATATATTGTTACAGTTCACAACAACATGCCACGAAATTATAGAAGAACGACGAACCGACAATCCTGGAGTGAAGAGTGTATGAAAAATGCCATTTTGGAAGTAATGCAATAAAAATGTGGATATCCTGTCGCTTCTCGAAAATTCTCGGTACCACCATCGACCCATGAAGACAGCGTAAAAAAGTACCAAATAAAGAACAATGTCGAAGACGGTTCAAAAAAGGCCTAGGACGTTTTAAAACAGTTTTTACAGCTGAGCAAGAAAATTTAATGTGTCAGCACATAAAAGATCTTGAAGCTAAATTATTCTGACTAACGTATAGGGATTTTCGACATCTTGCTTTTCAAATAACAGAAAAAAAAATGGTATAGCTCACAATTTTAACAAAGACATCGCATTAGCTAGAATGGATTGGCTTTATATGATTGGGTGCAATGTCTTAAATGTAAGAAATGGGCCCATGAAGGCTGTACTGCTTGGGAACAAGATGAACTGATGATGATAATAAGATGAGTTACATTGTTTCCCTTGTTAAAGGGCAAAGTCGGGTATAAGATGAGAGTATACCCGGTTTTGGACCAGGTATGGGGCAAAACCGTAAAAAGTAAACTTTTGAAAACTATATTTTTTTTTATTACTTATAATAATGAAACCTACGATATCATTGGCCAAATATGTGATTAATAAGTTAGAAAAACGAAGGGTAATAAAGTTAATAATGTTTGAAATAATTTTTTTATTTAATATTTCCTTTAGCGTCTCGATTTTACCCCACTTTACCCTACTCAGAACGTTTTGTCATACGGACACTATTTGTGTTGTTTAGCGACTTGATAATTTCATCTCAGTCAAAAAATAGAATTAACTCTTGAACATTTTCGTGCGATGATTTATTACGACTTTTGACGTGGATTATCTCAACAAAAGTGCATCGATCAACTCACTTTGACTTTTGGTGATGAAGCACCATCTATAACCACTGTATATAACTGGTTTAGTGAATTCAGTCATGGCCGTGGTGCACTGACGGGCGAATTTAAAGAAGACGTCCAAAATCGGTTGTTGTGCCAGAAAACATCGATACTGTGCGGAACTGGTAATGGATGATCGTCATGTGACATACCGTGAAATTGGGACACCAATGGGCATTAAAATGACAACCATACACAGGATTTTACATGAACATTTAGCCGTGAAAAAGATGTGTGCGCGTTGGATTCTGCATAATTTGACAATCGCTCAAAAAAAGGCTCGTGTGGATTGATGCAAAGAAATGCTCAAAAAATGCAATCGTAGTGCGTCAAATGAAATCGTCAATTGACGAATCTTGGATCTATGCGTATGAGTCCGAAAGTAAACAGCAGTTGACTGTATGGGTCTATCAAAATAAGTCAAACCCAACAAAAGTTGTTCGCGTAAGAAGCATTTCGAAGCAAATGGTCGCCTGTTGCTGTTTTTTTGGGATAAATGGGCATGTAGCTATAGTGTCAGTAAGAATCATAGAATGGTCAATTTTGAATGGTACATAACCATTTGTTTGCCAGGAGTCTTTGAAGAAATAAGAAAAAACAACCAGCGATGCAGAATCATTCTTCACCATGACGAGCCAGCGACCAACGACCACGACCAACGCGAACTCTCACACATCGGACCGAACAACTCAATATTTGACTGGTCAAAACATCGAATTTATGAGTCGAAACTAAAACCCAAAGAATTCATTTATTCATCCAAATGTATTTTGCTTCCTTGAAAGCAATCCCCTCTCGCTGCAATACACTTATTCCAACTTTTTGTTCAGCCTTCGAAACAGTTTTTATATTCGAATTCAGGCATTTCCTTAAACGCCACCGGTTAATTCTCTTGAATAGCTTCTATGGACTAAAAACAGCATCTACGAAGTAGTCTTTTCAGTCGAGGAAACATACAAAAATCACTTGTTGCCATATCTGGTGCATACGATGCTTATGAGACGATGTTTGTTTCATTTTTAGCGAAAAATTGACGAATAATTACTACGACGTGCGATAGTACCTTACCGTGCTGCAAAAACCAGGAATTATTTTGTATTTACCTAATACATAATCGGCGATTACTCAGTACAATATCCTTAATTTTTATGTTTTCTGCGTTGGTTGACGTGGAAAGCCTACCGGAACGAGGTTCACCATTAATATTTCTGTACCATCACTAAAGTCGTTGTACCACTTGAAAATATTTTATTTTTTATGTGCTTCATCGCTGAACAATTTCTGAACATTTTTAGTGCATCAACATAAGAATGTTCATGCTTTTAATAAAATTTAAATGCAAATTCTTTGTTCTATAAATTTATTTAGTTTAAAAAATTGTCTATTGTCGAAAATGCTTTTTTAATAATTACAAAAGATGTTATAACATAATTAAAGCAGATTATGAAAACACTAAATAATAACACCGGCGAACAGTTGTTTTGGTACCGGGGTATTTGAAGCTGATTTAAAACGAATTTGATGCCCTAAATTCAAGTATGGCATTCATTTTTGTCTAGGAGCTCAAATGTCTAAGATTTAACATCTTAGTGAAACATGCGTTACACTATTTTAAGTTAAATCCATGGATCAAATACAAAAACTAAACACGGAATTTTTATTATTATATTATACAAATATTATATACAAAGATAGAGGAAAAGTAATCGATGAAACCAGCTGGTCACTGAACACTTCAGAAACTTCTTTTCCGTGACATTCATGAATGAATTTTAGAACAGTCCCTTTTTAAACTCCAGTAGTAATCTGCCATCATATGTGTATTCCATCTTCCTTGGCAGCGGTCCTTCATAGTTTTAATATCTTGGTGAAATATTTCACCTTGTTCCTCACTGGTGTCTCCCATATTTTGAAGAAAATGGTCTAGGTGGCTGTGCAAATAATGCACCTTAATGCTCATGTTACACCTAAGGGATCTGAAACCGTTAAGCAACATTGTTTTCAGCTTTGTGTATGCCTAGAAAATTTCTGCAACTGCAACAAATTAAGTCCAGATTTTTTGCTTAGCCTCATTTATCGAATTTACGAAGGCAGGATCCTTAATTATATAATTTGTGGGCCGTCAAATATCCCTGCTTTAATTTTTTCCGTACTCAACGGAGGCATTTTTTCCCTTTATACAAGCATGATCCATTCTTATCAGGAGCCTTTACAAACTGCTACATTATGCCCAGCTTGATATGCAGTGGAGGAAAGATGATTTTCTCTCGCCCAACTAAGGGGTCTTTAATGACATTCTTTTCTCCAACGCCCATGTTTTCTCTCTTAGGTCATTCTTTTCTAATCCAGTGGTTGGTTTTGTCTCTGCTATTCCAGAGGCACAAGAAGCAAGGATATTTGGTGGATGTACACCCATACATTCAATGTATTGATTAGAAAAAAAACATAAGTGGATATATCCAAAAAATTAGAGAAGATAGAGAAAAACTGAACTTCATATTTAGATTTAGCGCTCCAAATATAGCTAAAATCAGTTCTAAAATACTAGAATTTGTAGGCATGTGTAATGTCATTTTCAATGGGAAAAACATATCTGAACAGTTGGTTTTACAGATATATTCATTCCGCTTCAAAGGTAATAACACATTTAATGCATCATAACCAGTTATAGAGTGAGTTGAATGTTAATGTTGTAATAATAATGGCTAGAAAAGACAAGAGCTGCCTTTGGAGATATTCAAACTATTAACTTGAAAAGAAATAGCATGCAATTACGGCAAACTGTCAAAACTTTAAAGTTTAATTTATCTACAGCAACCTGCATAGTGAAAAAGCATGAAATAACTAGTCGCATTGAAAGCGAAAAGCGAACAGGATGATCAAAAGCAGAATTCTAGAAAAAAATGTTAAATTCTATTTAAAAAAAAATGGCTTCATTTCTTGTTCTGGAGAAAACGTCATGCCTTACATAATTTCGAACATAGAGTGAGAAGTGAGAGGTGAGAAGTTTATCAGTCGGAAAAACAAGTTCTCCAGGAAATTCCAATTTGCTAAAAACTACATAAATTACCCATTAGACGAAAGCAGGATTTGTTTACTTGGTTCCGTTGGCCATAAAAGTGCGTGAAGAAGAAATAAGAGGGATGAATCCTTGAAATATCAGTTCCATGGTAACCTGGTCGAAAACGCTTCGAAATTAAGTACCAGATATTTTCTCAGATTCCAACAAAACAATGACCTAAAACACACCGCGACGGTTACGAAGGAATGAGTGCCTTATAATATCAACCGTAGGTTTACATACCCTTGAGAACTTATGGTATTTAGTGGATTAAAAACTGAAAAAAAAGTGTGCAAATATATATATATATATATATATATATATATATATATATATATATATATATATATATATATATATATATATATATATATTTTAATTTTATGACTCTTAGAATGGACAAATATATCAAAATATATAATAAACAACATTAGTAGAATCAATGCCGACACGATTGTAGGCTATCAAAGATAATAATAGATACAGTACAAAATACTGAAAGTTTTTTTGGACATTTAAACATTGTAGTTATTTCATAAATTACTAGGTGTTACGGTTAATAATATCGATTTTGCTAAGAGATGGCGTTACTAATACATTTGTTGGTATAGACTAACGACATATGTGGCGTTTTGGATTATAAACATACGCCATCAAAAGCCAGTTCGTTGTTAACTGTCATTTTGCAAAAAAAACATAGTTTTTCATAGCTTTGAATATGTCGAGTCGATTATTTACCAGAAAAAGACGTTTTGCGGGGAAGTTTAATAACGTTCTTTAATTTGAAGAAAACGTAAAAGTTATCGATTGTTGGTTGAAGCTTATAGTGAACATTCTCTAATCCAAAAAAAACTTGTGAACGATGGTTTAAAGGATTTAAAAGTGGCGATTTTTCATATAAAAGACAAGGAGCATCCAGGAAAACCGAAAAGGTTTGAAGATGCAGATTTACAAGCATTATTGAATAATGGCTCAGCTCATACGTTGAAACAATTGGCAGAAGCATTTAACGTGGCCCGATCCACCATTTCCGAACGTCTACCCAGTCTAAAATCCAGAACGAGGAAAAATGGGTTCCATATGAATTGAAGGAAAGAGACATTGAAAGTCAAAAAACTTATAACATTTTGCTTGCCAAACAGAAAACAAAAGATTTTTTGTATATAGTTGTGACATGTGATAAAAAGTGGATCTTTTTGGAAAACTCAAAGCGCGAAAAATCATGGGTAGACCCAGGCCAGTAACACAACACAACCAGTGCGCAATATGGGTGGAAAGAAGGCTTTGCTGTGTATTTAGTTGGATAATAGGGTAAACCTGTGATTTACGAACTGCTTATTAACTGCGAACTGCGATTACTGGTGATCGATACCGACAACAATTGATAAAATTGAATCCAGCAAGGAAAAACGCCCAGAATACGCCCAAAAACACGATCAAGTCATATTTCAATATGATAATGCTCGGTCCCATCTTGCAAAATATGTAAAAAAAACTATTTGGAAAACGTTAAATGGAATGTCCTACCCCCTATTCACCAGACTGAGCCTTTCGGTCTGCCGACCGCGGTGGTCTGGTGAGTCAGTCGCCCGCCTGGCAATCCAAAGGTAGCTGATTCGATTCCAGCGCTCGGATGGTTGTTTTTCTTTAATTCTTCTGTTTGTTTTACTTCCTACCCCAGACACACACATATATACATACACACGCCCACACATATCCATACCTAAATGTCTGTGATTGTTTCTAGGCAAGAGTGTAAAATCTCATAACGAATTATCCCTCAGTCACACCAGTTAAAGGCTGGGTAAGGCCGGATGCCTTCTGAGAAGTGTTCTACATTGGTCACTCGCCAGTCGGTAGGCTTTCTGATAGACTTATGAGTAAGCACAAAACCAAGGGTTGATAACCTGAGGGGGGGCGGCTGGCCTGGGTTGTCGGTGGCTGATGACCGTGGTTCGGAACCCACATTAAGCTGTAGGTCCAGTCGCTAAATAGCCTTAGATGCTGATGCGCCTCTAACGGCAAATCCTTTCCTTTTTCCTTTCGGTCTACCACTTATTTCGATCGATGCAGCTCGGACTTTCAGAACAACACTTAGGTTCTTACGAAGAAGTTAAAATGTAGCTTGATGAATGGTTGGCCTCATAAAACCAAGTTCTTTTGCCATGGAATCCATTCTTTGACAGAAAGATGGGAAAAATTAATAGCTAACGATGGCCAATACTTTGATTATTAAAATAATTTATTTTGTTAGGGAAATAAATGCTCAAATGTTGCGAAAAAATCGACAATGTTAACCGAAACACCTATTAATAATTATTGAACTTTATATTTGGTTTTATCATGGTAATTTTTGTTGATAATCAATTGTTTGTATTGACACAACGTCAAAAAATGTAGAGGTGTTAAATTAACAGAAATTGGGAAACATCGGTTTATTTAAAATACTTTTTTCCCACGAGGTATAAAGGAAATTCAATAGAAATATTAATAAATTGATGTATGGACTACAGTAACCCAAGAATACTGTAGTCTTATAGATAGTATGCTACGTCCTATTATTAAAGCAAAAGGTGGTGTCAGTTCTTTTATTGGAGCCTTCGTATGAAACACTAACCTCGAAGAGATTTTTGACCAACCGCCAAATATTTTTTTCTCGAGGCGCTGGTAGTATCATCGGGAGATGATTCAATCTCTTGAATTATGATATAAATTAAATCATCTCCTGCCCACCGCGGTGGTCTGGTGGATTAGTCGCCTGCCTGGCAATCCAATGGTTCCGGGTTCGAATCCTGGTGCGGGCATGGATGTTTGTGTGCGTATTGTATGTGTTTGTCGGTGTTGGGTCACTAAATAACGCCTAGAGCGTTGACGTGACTTAAATATAATAAAAAAAAAACAAAACACAACAAAATCATCCCCTGATGATGCTTAGCGAAACGTGCCCTGAGAAGTTAACACATCGGTCAATAAGTCCCCAGTCTGACAAATAAAACATTTTTTTTGCAAATTTCGACTTTATTCATCAATATATTCTCTTTGAAGAGCAATGCAATCATTTAAACGCTTTTCTAACATTTCTACACCTTTTTTAAAGAACGATTTCTCTTTGCCTTCAAAATATCCTTCAGTTTCGGCAATTACCTCTTCATTGGAGCGAAATTTCTTTCCAGTGAGCATTTGTTTTGAGGTCTGTGAATAGGAACTAGTCGCTGGGGGGGCAGATCTGTAGAATACGGTGGATGATGAAGCAATTCGAAATGCAATACCTGCAATTTAGGCACTGTTGCCAACGATTTGTAACACGATGCATTGTCTTGATGAAACTGCACTTTTTGTTCATTTGGTGTCTTTTTTGCGATTTCGTCCTTCAAATGCACCAATAACGCTATGTAATATTTGCTATTGATGGTTTTACCTTTTTCGAGATAACCGATGAACAATATCCCATGCGCTTCCTAAAATACAGGGGTCATACATTTACCTGCAGATGGTTATGTTTTTGGTTGCTTTGGACGGCTTTCAGCGGTTACCGTCCACTCAGCTACTAACTGCCGATTTGACTCCGGAGTGTAGTATCACATACCGCATTAAAAAAAATCATTTTATTTCGCTGAAACGGCTCCAAAAAAAAATTTCGATAGCAATTTATGTATTCCCAAATGTTCATGCAAAATAGTGAAAACACTTTCTTTCGATATCTTCATGATATCAGCTATCTCTTGCGGCTTTAGTTTACGGTTTTGCGAAATCATTTTGTTAATTTTTCTGATATTGTCTGGTGTAGCCACCTTATTTGGACGTCCAGAAAGTTCGGCATCATCGATGCTTGTACGGCCACATTTGAATTCGGTATACCAATCAATTATGGTTGATTTCCTGGAGCAGAGCCCGGGTAATATTTATCAAGCCATTGTTTTGCTTCAACAGTATTTTTTTCATCAATTTCAAAAACAATGCTTAATCAACACACGAAATTCTTTTTTCCATTTTTTTGAAAATATCAAAAGTAGAGTCACTTAAAGCATAACAAGCGAGAAACTAGTAGACAGATTGTCATAAAATTTTTACATATTTGAAGGGTGGCACAATCGACCACCGGTATTGATTTTTCGTGACGCCATCTATATGTCAGACCGCGGACTTATTGACCGATGTGTTAATAAAAAGTGATTTGGTGTTTAGTAGTAGATAATCTCTTGACTTGATTGACAAAAATATTGACATTTTTGTAAATAAAGTAACTTGAACAAAATTTTGCTGATAAAAATTTATTTTCTATATTTTACCCGAAATAGAAAAAAATGGTGGTTGCCATAAACAATAAATAATACACATGAGCTGGGCTGTTTTTGAGACCTAACTTCCCCACGATACGAAAAAAAGCTTTTAAGAAATAAAAATAGCAGTCTACGACGAATGCGACTACCTCCACCCCAAATAATAAGCGTCTCTGTAATATTGTCGTATAGTATAAATATCATATATGTTTTATTACGCTATTTTTCATTGTCCCAAACAAATTGTTGGTCTACTCAAAATCGACGACAGTAACAATTATTCATGTTTATTAACTCATTATCAGTTAGCACAAACATACACAGACGATAATTGATTTTTTTTGAATTATGTGTTCCACAAAGCAATAAAAAACTGTAAATTTTGTGTAATACAGAGTGGAACAAAAAACGCAAGTTTTTCAAATAAGTGTAACTACGTTGATTTTCAATACAAAATTTTTTATTAACACCAAATTTATTTATAATAAATGCAGTGTTGATAGGTATATGTAGTCCTGTTATTAGTTCTGTCCCTTGTATATAAGATATAAAACAAAGAGGAATTAGATAAACGTTATTTCATTTCTACTTAGGAGAGAATTATACGTTTTTAACTTATTCGAAATACACCCCTTCTAAGAGTATTGAAGCTGCTACATTCACCAAATCAGTCTTCCACGTCTAGAACCCTTTCCACGTCTGATAGTCCAGCAGATTGAGATCCGGGCTTTCTGAGGGTCAATCTTTAGTAATGAATAACTCAGGTAAATTGGCCTATTATAAACCTATAAAAAAATATTTAAAACTATTATATGGCCTATTATAAACCTCAATAACTCTCTTTCGTACATTTAACCAACGATTCTTTACATCGTTTGAACCAAAAAAAGTTCCTTACGACAAGCGTTCAAAACCTACGGGTTTCCGTGAAAAAAACTGCAAATTTTCTATATCGCTAATCGAAAAGCTATGATAAGAATTATTTATCATTTTAAGCAAATATGTGTAAAAGCATATTTGGTAAATAATAATTGATTATTATTGAAGGAATAAACTACAAATAAACGAATGAACGTCATTAATTTTTTTAAATTAAGAATCAGCGATACATCAGTAAAAAAATAAAAGGGGCAACGTCGTATTGAGATAATCCCTACGTATTGGCGACAAAAATTATTTCGGTGTGTCAGTGTGTATTCAAATTCAATTTAAAATCTAAATTGTGTTCTGTAGATGAATATCACGATATGATTCTTATTTACGGAGAAGCAGGAACCAGATTAGAAATATACTAGGACTTTTTAAAACTTACGGAAAATAAGTTAGAACGGTTCAAATAGTGGACATTTTGAAAATTTAATTTAATAAAACAATTAATTCCGTTGTTGTGAAAACATTCACAACTGAACAACTTTCCCTGCATATACAATACATACAAGTTACTGTATGTTGGAAAAACAAACCAACAGAGAAAACAAACATTCGCATCTCGAAGAAGCATTAAAATGCAATATTTTTCAATATAATGTATAAGTATCTAGAGGATATATTGGTACTAACTGCACTTGGCAGTAGAGAAAGTAACAGCATTTCGGAGAAACGGATGGGTGATTGATCCTGGAGCGAGTAAAGGGGTAAAATTGGATAATTTGGAAAACCCCCCAAAAAAAAAATAACACGAGAGATGGTTTTTATAGTTTTCACATTAAGAGTTTGAGGGAGAAGTTCCAGGTAAGAGTTCGTGTTGAAAGGTTGACAAGCAGAGTTCGAATTGAGATCCAGTGCAATCTCTGCATGTAGAAGTTTGGAAAGAGTTCGAGATGAGATTGCACGGGAACAGCACGTAAAAGTTCAAGTTGGAGAGTTCGAGTAGATCAGTTTGGTTACGGAACGGGTTACGTTGAGACGGAAGAAGTTCTAGGTGAAAGTTCGGGGAAATTCGAGGTGAGATCTTGTGTAATCGCAGTACATAAACGTTTGCCCGTTCGACAGCACGTAAGTTAAGAAAAAGTACAAGTGGAGTATTCGATTTGAATACATATTATAGAGTAACAGCACATAGAACAGAACGCCGGGTTTTTGAACGTTGGAGTTTTTGAGGAAGAAGCGAGAAAAGTTGCTCGTTGGAGCCATCTGTCCGTAACAGTGAATTTCTAAATATTTTGTGAAATATTAGTACGAAATCTAAATCAAATCTCTCAAAAAATAGCCCGTAAAAGTGTACTGAAGTAAAATACGATAGTTTCTACTAGGTCAGATGCATATATGTGTATACACATATATTAAATCTATATACATTCTGTTAAAAAACTACCGGGAATTGGTCAATAAAACACAAAATGTTTATTATTTATCCAAATTGATTGTATCTCCTTCAAAGTAGCCCCCCTTTGAAATAATACACTTATGCCAACGAATAATCCAATTGTTAATACATTTTTTAAACGCATTTTCCGGAATCGACTTCAGTTCTCGCCGCGAATTCTCATTTATGTCTTCTATCGACTGAAAACGGAAGCTTCGAAGTGGTAATTAGAGTTTTGGGAAGAGAAAGAAGTCGGCCGGAGCCATATCAGGTGAATACGGTGGTTGTTCGATGATGTTTGTTGAGTTTTTGCCCAGAAATTCGTTCACAATGATAGCCTTGTGAGATGGTTTTCTTTCCACAAATCTGGCCTTTTTCGACGAATTTGCTCTCTCAAACGCCGCCTAAAACTCAGATAATATTCTTTATTTACAGTCTGACTTTCTGGTAAAAATTCCGAGTGCACAACATCGCGATAATCAAAGAAAATAGTCAACATTACCTTAACTTTTGATCGACTTTGACATGGTTTTTTCGGTTTCGGCTAAGTTAGAAGGTACCATTCGGAAGATGGTTGACTGGTTTGTATGTTAAACTCATATATCAATGACTCATCACCAGTTACAATGCGTTTTATGAATGTGGGATCAGAATGTGACTCGTTCTAGCATGACTTCAGCGACCTTTACGCGATTGAGTTCTGAAGAAAATTCAGGTCTTTCGGCACTAGTCTAGCGGTAACGTATTTCATGCCCAAACGATCGCTTAATATGGTACGAATTGCTTCGTGAGGCACAGAAAGATCAGCGACTATCTCTCTCAAATCTAAATAATGATTTTCAGTTACCAGTTCCTTCACTTTAGCGATGTTAACTTCAGTTGAAGAGGTTGATGGCCGACCAGAACGTAGCAAATCTTCCACCACATCTCGACTGCTTTTAAATGCACTGTACCACTCATATGCAAGTTTTTTTGATAAAGTCGATTCTCCGTAAGTCTTCTGCAACATTTTCAGCGACTCGCCACACAAAATTCCATTTGTAATGCAAAATTTAAGAGAAATTCTTTGTTCGATGTTTTTATCCATTGTAAAAATCGCAAAACACACTTGAGATGAACTGACAAAATCGAGCACTGTAAACAAACTACATTTACAGATGACGTTCAAACTCCGCGTCAGTATAGAGGACAGTTGTGCCAACTTGGCGATAAACAGAATTTTGACAATCCCTTTAAGCGGGCTTTTCAATGAATGTTCAGTGAATATATGTGATTCTTCTGCTTATTAATTCGAAAATCAAGATCCATTTCGAGAACGAGTAAACTCTGTGGAAATAATAAAATTTCTACATGTGTGAATGAAGTTTCCAACAGAGCACTTCCCGTTTACATGTGTTTCTTAACTTACATTAAAAATATGACTTGAATAAAAAATGTGCCGTGAACGTAAATCGCTTAAAATTAGTGCTAGTAATCTCAACTTGGGCATTAAACAACATAGTTATAAAATATTACATTTTATTTTCAAATACCTTAAGAGAACAGTAAAACAAAAAACTGAATATTCCTAACAATTGGCAACATGGCTGCTTTTTTGATACATTTTTAAAAGAAATTTTTTTGTTCAAAGTAATGTAAATAATTGTTGGCTAAATTTACGAAAGTTATTTCCCTTATACCGTGAATATGTTCTTATGGCAAAGTATAGAAATGTGAGGGGATTACATTGAAGGAGACAAAATAAGCTTGGATGAATAAATAAATAGTTTGTGTTTTATTTTCAAAGCCCCTTACTTTTTGATCGCAGTAGTATTTCAGTTTGAATAAAATATGTATACTGGATCTTTCCGTTTTTTGTTCCCCAGTGTATTTCTGTTATAAATTATACCGTAATCTTTGAAATCATTGAATAACAGGTTAAAATATTTATCTTCTGTGATTACAGCTGGTTTTGGTGCGTCTGCAGCTTATGCATCAAGTCCACAACTCTTCGAATTTAAAATGAATTTTCAATTTCCTGAGACGAAAAAGCAGAATCACCTAACACATCGATCACATCACTGTGAATTTCATGTGAATACCACTAAAAATTAAATTAATAGTTTTTGCCATCAACATGAGAAACCTTTGGTACTTTATGTATAGTAATCTCAATAAAAAAACATTTTTTTCATTCGTCTGTCAAAGATTATGTTAGGGACAATAATACGTGAATACCCTCGAAAGTTTCAAATGTTATTAAAACAAAACGAAACTAAAATATTTTTGTTTGATTTTCATAATAATTTCCAAGTTATTATCTATTTATGCTGTATACTCAACTTAATCTCATAAGAAGGTGAATGTATTCTGCGCTATCTGCTGCTACATTTGACAACATAGACGGTCAGCATACAGCAAATTTTATTATTCACTATTTTAATGTATTATAAAATATATTTTATGGTATTTAATATTAATTTTCACAACTTTATATATCATCTTAAAATCTCACTGAATCTTCTGGTTTCCTCCTAGCCAATGTTGATAATTTAATAATTTAAAACATTTTTCTGATTACAGGTAAATTTTTCTTGATAAATCAACAAACTTGTTGCCATGGTATTAAATCCAATCAAATATATTGCTAAGGTAAAAAATATATTCATGAAACAGCTTATATAATCGACGAGTCAGCAATACCGGTAATATGCAAATATAGACAAATCCTCCCACCGGCTATGGTTGGATGTTGTCAAACAAATAAAAAAAAAATGTTTACTGATGCATAAAAAATGTTAAGAAAGAGTCACGGCGATGAAGCTACGTTTTCAAACGGTACAAAGACTTTGGTGATGGTAAAAGCAGTTGAAGAAGCACCTTTTTCAGACAAACCTTCAACATTTCTAGATAACATGTACAAAATCAAGCATCATGTACTGAGTAATCGCCGATTAAATATTAGAAAAATTGTAGACGTTACTTGAATATCATTTGGATCAATTCAATCACTTTTTCAATACCAATAGGGTCTTGTTGTTCCGAAAAGACTGAACTTTTTTTAAATTCATCGTGGTGTTGCTGCTGAAGAGATTCTTTCTTTGGATGATCACATTTTGAAATGTATATATTTCTGACCTAGAAATAGCTCAATAATCAAGAGAGTATCGTGCTAAATATGAACCAAAGCCGACAAATCCACATCAAAGTTGACACAAATTTAGAGCCATATTAACTGTTTTCCTCAATTACCGTGGTACTGTCCACAAAAATATTCTTCTAGTAGTTAAACAATTAATAAAGAATATTAGTTAAGCGCCATTTAGAAAAAATCCAGATTTGTCGGTAAACAATTTATAGTTTTTGTATTACGATAACCCATCATCACACCCTGTAATAATTAATCGTACATTTTTCGTGAAAAATTAAATAAACACCATTCCGCAAGCACTATATTCATCAGATATGGTATCGGATGACTTTGACGAGTGAGGAAATGACGTCGTGGATGCCATTCTGAGTCCATAGAGGCCAAGGAATATCAGAAATCGAGATAAATACTATTGGAAGTAGTGGAAAAAATGTTGGAATAAGTGAATTACAGTGAGGGTGGATTACTTTCAAAAAAACTAAATAAAAATAAATTTGGATGAATAAATAAGTACGATTTTTTTTTAGAAAGTTACTCTACTTTTTGACTACAGTAGTATTTTCAGATTAATTCAAATATATATGCCGGGTATTGCACTTTTTTTGATCCCCAGTGTATTTGTTATAAATTCTACCGTAATCCTTTTAATCATTGAATAACATAACAAAAACATTAGTTTCTGTGATTACAGGTACTTTTGGCGCTCCCGCAACTGATGCATCAAGTTCACAACACTCTTCCGAATTTAAAATGTCAACAAGACCAGACCTGGAGAACCAGATCCACCTAACACATCGATCACGTCAATGTGAACACCACTAAAGACAAGACAGTTTTGCAATAATCAAAAGAACGACGCTTGAAACTTTTCCTTTTTTTTGTTAGCCAAAGGTTATGTTAGAGGCAATAGTTTGTAAATCCCCCTCGTAAGTTTCATGTCATTAAAATAATAAAAGGAAAATATTTTGTTTGTTTTTTATCATAATTTTCATGATATTATCTACTTATACTGCATACTCAACGTAATATTAGAAAAAGGTGAATGTATTCTCCTCTATCTGCTACATTTGACAACATAGACCGTCGGTATACTGCAAATTTTACAATTGACTATTAATGTATCATAAAATATATTTTATGATGTTCCATATTAATTTTAACTTTGTATACCATCTTAAAATACCAATGAAAGGTTTTCACTATAATTTTCTAGTTCCATCGTGTTGTTAATTTAATAATTTAAGCATTTTTCTGATTGCAGAAAAAAACTTGATAAATCAGTAAACTTGCTGTCGTGGTATTAAACCTAATCAAAAATATTTACGAAACGGCTTATATAATCGACGAGTCAGCAATACCGGTAACAAATGCAAATGTAGACAAATCCTCCCACCGGCTATCGTTGGGTGTTGTCAAACAAATAAAAAAATCTGATTCGCATCGAAGCGATAAAAATAATGCTGAACCAATCGACAATAAAATCTCTCGTCCCTAAATAAACTTTATTTCTTTGATTCCGGGGCGTGGAATCGTCATGGGGGCGATCCAAGCCCGCAAGAATACAAACACCCCGAAGAAACCGACTAAAAATCGATGTCACTGCATATCGTGGCGGCACGGCCATATCCACTGAGAGAACGGAATGGACCTGATGGTCGCCCTTGAGAGAGACTTACCTCGATTTCGCCGAAAATTCCGGCGAACAGGCCCAGGGCACAGAATAACGTCGCCGAACGCAACATTTCCATGGGTTTGTTTGCCACCAGAACGCGGAACCGTACCGACCGAACGAACTCTCCTGGTTTAAAGTTGAACTACGACTGCTCCACCTATCGGGATTCGATGTCGCATGCGCTCTCTGGTGAGTCATCGGACAAGCGGACCATTCTGCCGGACAACTGGCCGGAAAAACGGGTACAAGAAGGCCTACTATGAACTTTCAGTTTTTTCACTCTTTTTTACAAAATATAGTTGATTAAATCGTACATCTTTTTGTATCATGTTTTTATAAGTAATACTAAGTCAATTTTTCATTCTATTTTTTATTTATTTACTTCACTATTTTTCCATCACTTGCTTCACTTAGTTTATTTCCTTCACTAATGTTACTTAATTCACTTACGTCTTACCACCTTACTTTAATTATTTCACTTTACTTCGTTTATTTAATTCACTTTCGATTTCTAAACTTAGTTCCGTTACTTTGCTTTCTAAACATATTTTAGCCATTTCCCTTAATTCGCATCCTCCACTCAATTCACTTAATTCGATTACCTTACTTACTTCTTTTACTTTTCTTACTTTGGATATTATACTTTATAAATACATGAATAAAATACTTTGGATATTTTCTTAGTACGCTTACTTGCTTATATTCTTCGTTTACTTCAGTTACTTAACAATGTTTGGATATTTCCCTTATTTCAAGTATATCACTTATTTGGATTACTTTGCTTATTCCCTTTACTTTGCTTACTTTAGTTATTTACAATCTTCGCTCATCACTTTATTCGCTTGCCTTGCCTATTACTTCTACTTCACTTGCTTAAGACACTTTAAATATTTTAGTTAGTTCTCTTATTTCATTTACTTCGATTATTCGATTACATTATTTCACGCTTTGTTTAGTTTTTTTATTACATTGTATTCAGTTAAGTGTATTTCTGTTATAAATTATGGCATAATTTTTATTATAAATTATAATATTATATATTTTATTAAAAATTATAATTTTATCGAAGTAGATTACTTTACTTACTTCATTTACTTAACATACTTCTGTTATTTGCCTTATTTCGCTTAATTTGTTTACTTTTGTAATCACCTACTCCCTTGATTCGCATCATTATCTCATTTCACTTACTTCGTTTATCTTGCTAACTTTGTTTACTTCGCTTATTTAACATATTTTTATTATATGACTTAGTTCTTAATATAATTTTTTTAAATCTTAATTTTGCTTCATTTTAATACTTCGATATTCGATTACTTCGTTTATTTCGCTAATTTCTCCAATAATTTTATAGACATACACATCTATTTCTATGACATTAATGTTCGTTAAACACTGGAAAATGGAGAAACAAGAAATATGAGAAAAGAAAAATGCAACACTTTAAAAAAATTGTGATCGTCTGAATGCCATGAGACAGATCCAGAAGAGAGGAAATTGGGTACCACTGCTGAACAGCTGAACGACAGATAGATAGAAAAACTAAAAACGGTATGCGAAATTTTGCTTTCTGGGCATGAAAGAAAGTCTTTTTTGCATCGGATTGTGACTGGAAACGAAAAATATATATATTTCGAGAACGCAAAACGTAGAAAATCATGGGTTGATCCAGGACAACCATCAACATCGACCGCAAGTCTGAATCGCTTTGATCAGAAGGGTGTCGTGTACTATAAGCTTCTGAAACCAGGTAGAATAGTTAATACCATTCGCTACCGTCAACAAATGATCAATTTGAACCATGCATTGATCGAAAATCAATGGGCTATAGTGCGGTTCAAGATATATCGTTGACCGAATGACTGCAATAAACTGTTAACAACCCCTGTCATAACGAAATCCGGCAAAAAAACGTAAACAGGGCTACTAACTAATAAAATAACAGGTAAAAAGATAAAATTAATTTTATATCTGGTTTAGTAGTTTCGAAATATTTAAGTTTAGTTCGCATTCTTTTCTTAAACAGTGCAGTTTTAATATAGCAGCAATATTTATCGTCGGATGCTAAGCAAATTGTTAAAAATGTGTATGTTTCTTTATTAAATAGGGGGCTTAATGTAAAGCAGCCGTAGCAGAAACGTCTTCATTAACGAAAACGCCATTGTCTACACTTAAAGATATTGTGACGAAGCCAATTAAAGCCAAAAAAGTTCGTAATGATTCTAGTAAAATGTGTTGACGAAAGCGACAAAAACTTAAATCGAAGCAAAATGTATGCTATGTGTGAAGAGCAAACTGTGCCTGAATTGCATTCAATGCAACAGCGACTAAGGAAAGATGAAACCAACATTATTTGCAACTAGCCTTCGGAGAATATTATCTCTAATGGGATTTATTGATAAAAGACCTTTGATAAAAGACAAATATTAATGGAATCACAATGATTTCGACGATGTAGGTTTAACTACATAAACTCTAAAAAAAAATACAGATTAGAAAATCGTTCCATTATCTACCATGATGAAACATGGTTCGATACACATGAGACGCCAGCAAAAGGATGGGTAGATACATCAAGAAAATGCCAAGCCAAAGCCCCAGCAAACAAGGGAAGAAGAATTACAATTTTACATGCTGCTTCCGAGGATGCATGGGTTCCAAATTGTTTACGGTTGTCCTCCAAAAATATTAAACATTCATCTTTGGACTATCATGACGACACCACAGGAGAGCTTTTTGAAGATTGGTTTATAAATTGGAACTGGAAAACGTAATTGTAATGGACAATTACCAGTTATCATAACCGCCAAAGAAAAGTGTCTAATGAAAATAACACTAAATTGGAAATTCAGAACTATATGTTAAAAAACGATATGTACTTGGAAAATACATATAATAAATGTGATCTAGAAATATCAAAGACATTTAATATTAAAAAGGAATAGGGATGTGATACTATTGTTGCCGATATAGGACATACGGTTTTACGCCTTCCCCCGTGTTAATGTATTTTTAATCCAATTGAGCATATGTGACATCAGGTAAAATCCATTGTTAGAGCAGAAAACATTTATCCCACTCTAAGTGCAAGTGCTGCAACATTAATTAGGAAGGTTGTAGATAGTATTCCCAAAGAAAGTTGGATAAATTCGATTAACCATGTTATTAAAATAGAAGATTCCTATGTATCATTTACTAATAATATAGAACCACTTATTACTACTGTAGATCAAAATTACAGTGAGAGTGAAACCGAATTAAATGTATAATTAAGTTTAAGTTACAATTTTTATTGTACTAATAAATTCAAAATACTCAAATCAATAAACAATGTTTTAGTCATACATAACAACAGTAATAATAATAATTTAACAATGTTTTATTTTTCCAAAATTATTCAGAAATTAAACCACTCCGACTCTGGCGCCTTTGAAGAATATTTTTATTGAAATTTATTGGGGTAATTAACATTTTGCCGAAAGGCAACGAAATATCTTGAACCGGACTATACAAGACATGGAAAAGTGATTTTGCAGCACGACAACGCCCCATCACATACAGCGAAAACGGTCAGAGACACCATTTCTGCACTTGGCTGGGAGCTCTTGGCTCCCCCGTCGTACTCACCAGGCTTGGCCATCACCTCAAAAGATGTACGGTTTTTCTGAGAGGATATCCACAAATTGCCAGAGAGATGGAGAAAATGTGCTGCTAGCGACTGCTCATACTTTGAATAAACCATTTTTTACCTTTCTCTCAAGTTAAACGTGTTTTTTAAGAAAAAAATCAGAATTATTAACCGCCACGCCTACAATATCCCTACTGTACCCCATTTACAATACAGGCCAAAAGTTTAAGACCACCATTAAAACTTCCCAAAACTATTTTGAATTACCAAAATATTTTTTTTAATTCGGTAACATTGAATTAACTTGATTAATATTCAAGTTAATAAACTATATTTGTACCTTCAAAAATTGCTTTATACAGCTACGCTCAGTATTGGTTAGCTGAAAAGAACCAGTTCTTCTTCATGAACGTTAGGGTATTCGTTAGCTATAGGTCACGTTATGGTATACGACGCTGATGAAGATTTGGATGCTTTGGAAGACGCTTTGGATGGCGGATGAAGGAATGACAAAGCACCAATGTGCGCGGGTGAATTCTCTTTGTTTTATATATATTTTATATATATTATATATATATATATATATATATATATATATATATATATATATATATATATATATATATATATATATATATATATATATATATATATATATATATATATATATATATATATATATATATATATATATATATATATATATATATATATATACATATTATACCAATTTTCTTAGTATTCAGCTTTTCTTCCCTGCTAAGTATAGAGGTTTGGTGTATCCATCAGCCCCCTTGCTGGAATCTTCTCTCTTAGATAATCTCTTATCTCGGTATTTATCAGTCTATCTTTCCGTGTCATCTCTTCTCCAATATTCTCATTTCTAACACTTGTAGTTTTCTTTTTTGTTGTTCACTCAACACCCACTACCATACTACTTCACTACTGTAGGCCACCATTGGCGCTATTACCGAGCTATATGCTTTAATTTGGTTTCCTTAGCAAGTTCTTTTCTACAGAAAAATTGTTTGTACATTGCATAATAAGCTTTAGTTACACTATCTATTTTGTCTATAAGCATCGTACGCATAAATGAGTTTTATTATTTCAACCATTACAAGTTTATGTACACCCATTCTAGCTCCTCAAATTATTGGACTTACTACCTTGGCCAGTTCATCGATAAATGTTGTAAGCAATAGCGAGACTGACGGCCTTAGATGTTACAAATTCGCTCGAGCTCATGTTGTTCTGACATAATTTCTACAGTTTCTGTATAGAGACTGGATTGCCTCTATTAAGTGTTCATTCACTCCTTTATTACATAGAGTCCGTCATATTATTGTTCTGGAAACACTGTCGAATGCAAACAATACACAAATATTACTTTTTTTTCCAAAGCCTTTATTGCAAGTTGTCGTAATGTAAAGATAGACCAGTGTGCTCCTGCCTGCCCGAAATCCGTGTTGAGTGTCATCAATTTTATTTTTTACCTCTTCTCGCAATATTCGTTCTCGTATGCCTTCAAATATTTTACTCGTTGCACAGGAAAATCCCTTTGTAATTATGACACATTGAGCGGTCTCCTTTTTTATTGGCAAAATAATTGCTACTTCCCAGTCTCCCGATATATCTCTGTTTTTCCATGCATGTCCTTCCCATTTTTACATATGAATTACACTATTAACTTCATTATTCTGGATAATGTTACCTCAACAATTCTTGTTGGTTTTCCTGTGGCCTCTTCTCATCAGTTACTGATGATGATGATGCCCTCACCCTCCAATATTTCGTTAAAGTGTTCCAGCCAAACTTGCATTATTTCTAAGCAATATCTGAATGATTGTGGCGTGTTCATATATTTTTTCTCCTTATTTCGTCATTTATTATATTTATTTATTCCATTATTTCGTCATCCTCAGATACCAAATGTCCCTTATTTCTGATATATATTAACTTTACTCTTTATTTTCTTCTCACGCATTATAAAACATAGAATAGGTTTTGATTACTTTCTGATTACGGATTATAGTCCGTTTCCAGTTTGATTCCAAAATCTTCTAATTCTTTTCTTTTGACCTCTTCGACACTCTTCTTGACGCTATTGCTTTGATCAATATATTTCTTATAAGTTGTTATACTTTTATTAGCTAGATATTCCTTCCAGAGTTCTTTTATACTTTTTAAATTTGCTTCTAATTTCCTCTGACCACAAAGAGGTATGTTTTCTGCTGTTTGCTATATTTTTCCTACCACAAACTTCTTCCCAACGATTAATTTGGTGTACTTTATGCTGAAAAAAACGAATTTCATACCAACAGATTAGTTAAGAGGCGATAATGGGACCAATTACTTGTCATTATTATTCGTGATATGTTCCCCATACTTTCCCAGCTAGTTCGTTATCTCCTCCCCTTTCGCCCCCACTCTACTATTAAGGCTTCTGTAGACCACAGCTTCCTGTACTTCATCCCAAAAAGTATATTTTTCTTAGTTAATAATATTTTAATATTTCTCTTATTTAATAGGATTACATTTTTCCTTCCCAAAACTGAGTATAATATATATATATATATATATATATATATATATATATATATATATATATATATATATATATATATATATATATATATATATATATATATATCATATTGTAAAGTCTTCCCTAATAAGGAGCCAACACCCAAACTCGCATGTGCTTTACAATCAATCCCACTGTACCACATTCTCACATCATTCTGTAATACCAGCACTCCCTTTGTTTCAGTAACAGATAATACGTACAAATTTGCCCTTGCAAATTCATCCATTAATTCTGTTGCTTTATTCTTTATTCCCCTCACATCTCAAGTACTAAATTTCAAATATTCTGTCTGTTACCTTCATTTTCTGATTCCATGTTCGCATATTTGTTTCCACGTCCAAATTCCCGTCCAGGCACATTACCAGTCTCGTCACATGAATTTTATCTATCCATGCGCCAATCCTTTGTTAGTTTTTTGGTCTTCTGTGAAATGTCGATATTCCCTTATCTATTTTCAGTTTCTGACCAGAGGGTTATTGTTCTCTAATCCTTAATCCCCTTCTCTTTCAGATCTTCCACGACAGCCTCTCTCCATCGATCGCTTCCTTGGTCTTCTTTGCCTTCTTTTACCTTGAGACCTTCCCCATGCAATCATCCTCATCGCTCTACTTTCTCCCATTCTCTCTATGTGGCCCACCCACTGCAGTCTTCTCGATTTTACTATCGTGTTTGTCCTTGGACCCTTGACAAAATTATAAATTTCCTCATTTATTTTTCTCATATACAAGCCATCTACCTTCTTTCATCCTGTTATCCGTCTGATCATTCAACGTTCCCATTTTAACAGTTTCTTTTCTTCATTATTGTTTAGAACCCATGTCGCACATCCGTACAATGCAGTTGGCCTCAAGTCAATCTTAATTTGGTATTTCTGAATATAAGTGACGATCTTATATGGTGGTTCAAGGCTCCTACACATCTGTTAGCTTTGATCAGTTATCCTTACGCTTAAGTAGACAAATTCTTCCACGCTTTCAAAAGTCATTCTTCCTAGTTCTGTATCCACTTCTGCTTTCGAGACCTTTTCTTGTGTACCTTCTACTATCATTAGTTTGCTTCTCTTTTCATTGACTTTGAAACCAAACATGTATACTGCCTCCACTTACCTTTTTGTCGCTTCTTTCAATTATTCCGTATGGTCCACGATTTGCTGCCTTCTGTAAAGAATGTGTCCTTCTCTGTTCAATTGACTCTTCCTAATAATCATTCCCAAAATTATGTTGAATAATAGCGTCGATAGTGGATCCCCTTGTCTTAGGCCTGCCTTGATTAGAAAATCTTCTGTAGTTCGTCTTTTTACACTTACATTGGCTGTTCTTATCTCCACTGTCAGGCCTACTAATCTCATTATTTTAAAGGGTGCTTTAAGTTTTTCCGTGGTTTTTATAATTCTGGATCTCTTTACTGAATCATAGAGTTTACTAAAATCTATATATACCATATCTATACATACCATTGCTTGAACTTTATACTCGTAATACGTTGTTAGTATTCCATGACAAAAACCTTATTAGTTGTTCTTCTGCCCTTCCTATAACCTGCCTGGTATTTCCTTCTCTGTGGACCAATTATTCCTTCTAACCTCTCTCTTTTTAATTAATATCGCTACTATTTTATAACAAGTATCCAACAAAGAAATCCCTCTATAATTATTATCTATTATATATATATATATATATATATATATATATATATATATATATATATATATATATATATATATATATATATATATATAGGATAGGTATAATGGTGACATTCTTCCAACTTTGATTGATTTTTTTCCAAACTCATTCATTGTTAACCTGCCTTAAATTCAAAATGCGGATAGTACAAAAAAAATTAAGTTTAATTTGTCGCGAAATAGTGAAGTTAAAGTGATTAGCTTAACGTGCAGTGTACAAATTTTACCAATCACCGTTGTAAACATTAGCCAAAGTGAAAGCGGAAGTGTGGTTAATAGGTTGATAGTTAAGGTACTGTTTGTAGCTATGCAAGGGGACGTTCAGCACTGAAGCAGTGTTGCCACGAGCACTTATTGAACTTACGAACGAATAAAAGCTGAAATCGGGAATGGTGAATTATAAAAGATCGTTATTCAACAGATGAAGGAAAGCGAAAAAGTCGCTTGACGAGATTGGATGCGACGAATCATTCAAAAGAAGCAGAAGAACGATCAGAATACCCGACAGAGGTCTGAAGGAAGATATAAAAAATATGAAGGAAGTGATGAAAATGAAGATGATTAAGTAATTAATTATCTAGAGAGAGAGATAAGATCAACAATAATTTAGTGATTTTGGGGTTAAAACTGGATTTCAATAATAAGAGCATACTAAAGGAAGAGATAAATAATTTTATAAAAGTTAATATGGCTATTGATGTTAAGGTCAAGGGAGTGCATAAAATTGGAGAAAAGAAGGGTGTTTTTAAGATGGAGAGTTTCGAAAATAAACCAAAGTTCTGAAGAATAAGTCGAAATAAAGGAAAATTAAGAAATCAGCTATCAGCTATTTTCAGTGATATGAAATTAATCAGAAAATTAATCAATGAACGTGAAGTTTGAGAATCATGGGAACGATGAGGTACAGAAACATAGTTTCGTTAACATACATTTCATTACTTCTCTTAGTTCACATTCATACTTTACCATATATATATATATATATATATATATATAATATAAATATACATATATATATATACATATATATATATATATATATATATATATATATATATATATATATATATATATATATATATATAATATATATATATATATATATATATATATATATATATATATATATATATATATATATATATATATATATATATATATATATATATATATATATATATATATATATATATATATATATATATATATATATATATATATATATATATATATATATCAATATTAATGTTTTTAACATTAAGAAATTAGCGAAATAAGCAAAATAAGCGACGTAATCGAAGGACAAATGCGCAATATAAGTAAAGTATGATTATGAACTAAGAGGAGTAACGAAACTATGTTAAGTAAGTAATGCTAGAAAGTAAACAATAAACAAAGCAAGCAAGGTAATTGAAAAAGCGAAGTAATTGAAAAGACCGAAGGATAATTTTTAAGGGAAATAGCTAAAATGTGTTTAGAAAGCAAAGTAAAGGAAATAAGCGTAGAAATCAAAATTAAACACAGCAAGCAATTAAGCGAAATTAGTAAAACAAGGGAATAAGCAATGAATGTTAAGTAAGGGAAACAAGCGAAGTAAAGCATATAACCAAAGTATGTTAAGTAAACGAAGTATGCGAAGCAATTAAATTAAATGAACTAAGCGAAATAGGGAGTGAAATATGCGAACAGAGGAAAATATCCGAAGTTTGTTAAGTTAGTCAAGTAAGCAAATTAAGTGCATTAAATGAAATAATTGAAGTATGTGATAGAAGTAAAGTAAGGGAACTAACGAAATAAAGTATGTTAAGTAGGCAAAGCAAGAAGGAAGCGAATTAAGTAGTTTTACTTAATTAATAACTTAATAGTGAAGGAAATATAAGTAAAGCAAATAAAGAAAAAATAGTAAGTGAAGTAAGTAAATATAAAATAAAATGAAGAATTGACTTAGTATTTCTTATAAAAACATGGTACAAAATATTTACGATTTGTCCTACTATTCTTTGTAAAAAAGAGTGAAAAAACTGAAAGTTCATCTGAATTAATAAAATTGTGTTCGATTAAAAAATTGTTCGTTTTGTTCTCACTTTGATAACTTACCCTGTACACCATAATTAATGTCAGTGATAATTAGTGTCAGTGCAGCCAATCGCGAAAAATTGATGAAACAGCTTAATGAACACCGCGTTTTAATTGACCTAATTTATTGTCGGTGCATTTGGTGCATTACGACTAGCTTGTCCGGCGAAGATTTACGATCGTCCAATTCCAATACTGCACTTTAACCGGCGGTTGTAAAAACGACCCTTAACCTTCGACAAACAAAATGCCCCCCGCCGCCAATTTACACATGCATTATGTATTCGATAAAAATTCAAAGAGGCGAAATACAATTTTCAGAGAGAAAAAGCTGAATGAGCATGTGCTCGCGAGTGACCTAGAACTTTTCGTGTCACTTCATCTAAAAAGGTTTTATGATCAGAGGGAGGAGGAGGGAAGGGTTGAAAATCCGGGCGGTGGTAGGGGGTAGGTGGAGTAGCTGCAGTTGTATCCTTTGCTTGTCAAACAATGAGATAACGAAATAAAATGCTTTATACCCGATTAAAAATAAATAAATATTCCTATAATTAAAAACACAGGTCATTAAATTTAAACTTTTTTGAGGTAACATTAATGAAAATACATGTATATCAAGTATTTTGTAGTCCTAAATCCGAAAATGATAAGATAATTACTCTAACACGTAAAATTTTTGTTAAACAGGGTTGGTGGTGGGGAAAAAAAGAAAACGATATATTTTTAGAATCTAATATTTATTTAATATCAACATAAAAAACGTGTTAAATATATGCTAACACATCAGTGAGGTTTCGTGAAATATCATACAACTACAAAAAATTTCACTTTTTCCTCTTGTGTTCTGTAGCATCATCTGTTTTTAAAAACCAGCAGTAGTCGCCCAACATAGATGGGTTTCGTCCCTGATATCTTGCTCCCATCGTCCTGATGTCCTGATGAAACCCTGGAAAAAAATCCAAAAGGGAATGTAAAAAAATCATTTTTTGAGAACATACGACACCTTAGTATTTCATAGGATTTCAAAAATTTAACTATGAATTTTTATAATTTTCATCTTTCTTATTGCCCAGAAATCCTTTTACTACACTTAGAAAACATTTCCAAGCTGCCAATTTCTTTTTGTTAATTTTTTCTTGAAAACGGAAAACACCTAGAATCTTACGTATCTGAGGTCCTATAAATATGCTATGCCTTCTTTTAGTTTTGCATCACTTAATTGAGGAAATAGTTCTTTTAGGTACTTGAAACCATTATCTTCTTTGTCCATGGCTTGGACAAAGTTTTTCATTAGTCCAAGCTTAATATGGCCAGGCGGAAGAAGCACCTTTTTTGGGTTAACAAGGGAGGCATATTTTATGTTTAACTACCAGGCTTAAAAGAAGTTTTATGAAGCCAATGTTTCTTACCGTAATGTTGTTTTGTTGCCCTACTGTCCCATAAACACAAAAAACAGCAATACTGTGTACCAAAGTACTCCTTACCTATGTACTCCAAAGTCAGGTACTAATAATTTCAATCACCCATCATATAAAGGAGAAGCAGGTACTTGAAAATGAGACATACTAGGCCATTTCTGTTACAAGGTGTTTTAATAACTACCTAAATGAAACGCAAAAAGAGCATTCTCATCAATGTTACAAAAATTATGTCGACCTATGTGATAATATTAAAACTACTAATGGAATTTTCAAAAAAATATTGAAAATTTTTGTTTAATCTTCCATCTTCTTTTTCCCCAGTAAAATTTTCACATAAAGTTTATGAGAGAGCATGCTCCATCAGAAAGAACTTTTAGAGATTTGTTTCAACTGTTCGAAAGTACTTATTTGAGGAAGATAAAAAATCATCTGAACAACCGGAAAAGTTCAAAAAAACACCTGAGGAAAAAACACCCTATGAGTGTTGCTAAACGTTTACATGTTATGGGTAAAATTCTTCAAAAGGACAATGCTCTGCCATGTATTACAATAACTATAAAGGAAGCACAGCTAGAACTCGAATGAAAAGTTCTTCCACGTCCTATTCTCCAGGCTTGGTACTATCGAAATACTAGCTTATCGATGGATAGAATACGCTTTTGCTGAACATAAACTTTTCAAAAATTGATAATACAAAATTGATACAAAAATGATCCAAGTATTTATTTATCCACAAAAAGTATTTTGTCCCTTTTTTCCCCCCACATTTACTCCAAGGTTTTTTTTCAGTCTTCGAAATGGTTTTTACCATGGATTTCTTGTATTTTCTTTAAAGCTTCCAGCTAACTCTCCTGAATGGATTCTATGGACTCAAAACGACGTCCACGAAGTGGTTTCTTCAATAGTAGCAACAGGAAGAAATATGATGTGTAATGGTATTTGTTTGATTTCAAGTGAACTGGCAAATAATTATTGAGGTGTGCAATTATGCTTTATCATGATGAAAAGTCTCGACGAAATATCTATAATATCTCGAATAGTTAATCTTCGATTACTCAGTAAAAAATGATTTAAAAATTGATTTTAAAAATATTTTTTTCCTAAACGAGGTTCATCTTCAATTGCTTTTCTACCTTCACTCAATTTTGAGTACCACTTAAAATATTTTTTACATAGCTTCATCGTCGTAATACTTTTTTAACATTGTTAATTCTTCAGCACGAGAATTTTCATTTCTAGACAAAATTTGAATGCAAATTTTGAAAAATTTTTCCATCAAAAAAATCGTCCACAAAACTTTTTACCAATTACTAAAGACACTAAAGTTACTAAACAAGCAAAATTATATGAAGCTTCTGTCAGTTACCAATTTAATCCTAGAACCACAACATGGCGTCGCCTGCGACCCCGAGAAACTAGAAATCGTGTTTGATCTAGGACTAAATTTGTTGAAGGTCACGCTTTCCAGTACCTTCCAGGCTTTATGTAAGAAGTATTTTAGGCTATTAGTTCGTTTTTTGCTATTTAAGGGTTCGGTAAAATGGACTGATCGGTTGTGGGCGACACAACGTTGTTGATTGCGTTAAAAATAAATACAAATTTGAATTTTTGTGAGCGTTTGAAAGTACGCGATTACTGTTGACAAAATGGATAAAAGAAAACGCTCGTTAAAATAAAATGAATTAGAGCAAATAATACGTGAATTTGAAAATGAAACAGATGATGAACTAGAAATGAATAGTGACGACATTGAGACAGACGACTATGAAGAGACAGAAGATGTGGAAAATGATGAGTTTGACACTGAGTTTCACGCAATGTCCAGGAAAAAGTAAATGATGTACCTGATGAGTTTCTACCCACTACGAGCCGTTGTGAGTCTGAAACCAGAAAACTTCTATTTGCCAAAAATGGCCACAAGTGGTATTTACAAAGTTTCCACGCCAAAAATACAACAGTGAGAAAAACATCATGTTGCACTTATTTGGGCCAAAACAACTCGCAAAAAATTTAATTGATATAGAAAAAATTTGGAACTGTTTTTTACGGATGAAATTGTGGTCAAATATACCTTCGATCAAATTCAAGTTAGAAGTACTGGTTACAAAATGAAACGATATATCGGCTAACAAACATAATTGAAATTCGGGCATTACTTGTCCTTTTATATATTTCTGGCGTTGTGAAGAAACTTTGAACGATATATGGTCTTCAGAGTTTTGGACCGCCAGTTTTTAGGACGGCTTTGTCCAAAAATTGTTTAGAATTCTTGATCAACTGTCTTAGGTTTGACGACAAAACAAGTAGAAAAGAACAAAAGATAAATTTGCGGCAGTAAGCCAAATTTGGGACATCTTTAAAGGTCGTTGCAGAGAAGGCTATACTACTGAGTTCGTTACTATAGACGAAACATTGTTGAAATTTAGGAGTAAATATCAATTTAAAATGTACATACCAACAAGCCTGATAAGTACGGCTTGAGGTTGGTCACTATGTGTAATGCTAAAATTTTTTACATGTATTCAGCGAAACTATATATATGGAAAGAAGAAAGGAATAGCCAATATTCTATCCCTACTCCTCTTTGATGAACAATTTTTTCAATGGTTTCATATATTCCGAAAAAAAATTAAATGGTCCTTTTACTCTCAATCACGCACAAGCAAGCTGATATTGACGAAATATCTAAGAAACCAGAATTATTTTAAGATAATAGCACGAAAGGTGGAGTAGATACCTCGATCAGCTTTGCCATTCCACAACAATATCTAGGAAAATTCGCTCATGGCCTCTGAACATATTTTATGGCATGATTGATGTTGTAGGTATCAATGTTTTTATTGTTTATAAATGTAATATTTCTGGTGATAAAAGGCCAAAACGCTCAGATTTTTGAAAAAACACGCATTTGCACTAGTGGAACAGCAGTTAACGAAAAAAAAAACCAACGATAGACTTCCAAGAGAAATAAGGAGTATTCGGTATATTTTGGAATATGAGGTACAACAAGCAATACAAAGATAGATAGACATTTAAGTCGTTGTGACTTTTGTCCGCGTAAAAAAATCGAAAGGTCCGGAATATTTGTGAACATTTTAATAAACAAGTCGGTGCAGAACATCACATTAGTATTTGACTGCAAATAAAACCTTAATTTTTTATGAAAATATTTTTATTGTTTCTTTTTTTTTAAGTTAATGATAAAAAATTTAATTTTCGTTTGAACATTATCCACCGTTCAATTTGTATTATTATTGATAATTTTTAACCAAAAATTCCTGTAATAATAAATAAAAGTTGTCTAAACAAAAACAAGTAGTAATTATTACCTTAATAAGAGAAACGTAGCGATTTAAGGTGATGTCACATAAAACGTCACGTTGTAAATAATGTAAAATAATTTCACATTGTGGTTCTAGGGTGAAAAATACAATTGGTTGTATCTTTGAATATAAAACTAACAGGAAGGAGCCTTGCCTATCTTAATGCACGTATAAAAGGGGACGGAAATGGTCATATTGAAACACCACAGATGACTCATTATTTTGGAATTTTGGTAGTTGGTGTTAACAACTTTATTATTAGTAGATTTGTGCAATTTTAGTGTGTTTTAATCAACAATAAGTGCCTAATGGGTGTACTGGAAACTCTTTTTGTGTGTTCTAGTGTAAATATACATTAATACTTATTATATTGACAATAAAAGCAATAATATCGGAAGTAAGGTAAACACATAAAATATGGTTAGTTTTGCGTCTCTGATACGAAAAAATGGTTCCCTGATACGAAAAAATCAAAATTCAGAAGTAACATTACATAGATAAGTGCTTTCAATTGTAAATTTGTCAATTATTTAGAAATATAAACGTATTTTGTTTCAATGACATTTTAAGGTTATAAAGTAAACATATCGCCTGGCATGCATAGGCGTAGTCAAATTTATTTAGGTAAAATAATACAATTATAATGTTATTCAAGATAGTGATTATTTTTTTTAACGTGTGTTCTAAAATCTTTAGTTTTCTGAGACACTGGGCCATAAAAAATCAGATAATTTTTTAGTTTTTGTTGGATACATGTAAAACATGTTACTTCACTTATATAATCTATAAAATATAACTAATCATACAGAGAGTTACCTTTTTTATAATCCTTTTCAGAAATTATTATACTGATAAATGTAAATGTTACTTAGATTGTGATTTGGATTTCAAGTTATTAAACCAGTTCATCTTTTTTCAAGATTTCCCAAAGATTCCAAATAAGATAACACAGTGGATTAATTTTATTAAAAAGCCGTGACTTTTCCAACCTTTTTTTAATTAATTTAAATGTTTACATTTCTCTGCTGTGTCTAATAAGTTTTCAGTATTTCCAACAGCACATTTCTATTTTTAATGCGATCAATTTGTGCAGTGATCCAAGAATCAATATAGTTTGCCAGTCAATAAAACAGATATTCACTTGTTTCTCCACTTTAGACACTATTAATATTAATTTTCTAGTTCGCTAGGTTAGAAACGACTGAAATAAAATTGTAATTGTGATGGATGGTAACGGTTCTTTTCGTTGTTATTGTAGGAGTAACTTCATCGTTTAACTGAAACATCTATGTTTAATAGAAAATTATCGTTTTTAACTTAAGTCTCGAAAACCAAAAAATGAAAGAACCCATTAAATGTTGCCTGTTTGCCTGAGTGTGGACTGTATTATAAATTGAAACATTTATTGTTCCTAATATAAAGTTCGTTATAAAATGATACTTCATAGTGTTTCGCGGATCGAAGAATACGTTAGACTATTAGTCCACATCCGATCGTTTGTGTCCCGTTTGTTGGGAACGTGCAGACGCTTTGTCTCACGATCTCACGATCTTACTTGGCATTCTCAATGCATGTCTGAAGACTATAAATATATAATAAATGAGCATTTTTGTCGGGAGAGCATTTGTTGGAACCGTGACAAGTCTGAACATCACCAATATATATATATATATATATATATATATATATATATATATATATATATATATATATATATATTATATTATATATATATATATATATATATATATATATATATATATATATATATATATATATATATATATATATATATATTATATATATATATATATATATATATATATATATATATATATATATATATATATATATATATATATATATATATAGGAAGGGTCCAGGGGAACAACGATAAAGGCCTTTTTTATATGAAATTTACTATTCTGATAATTTGATTTACTGCTACAAACAAGAGTTTGTATAAAAATAAGCAACAAAAGTAACCAATAAGTATTTAAAAAAACAAAAATTGCATTTCAGTTTAAAACATTTTTGATAATATTCCTAATATTTATTAAGAAAAATCAACCATAAATTATTTAAATGTATAAATATAAGATTGGAGCATTATGAAAATGTGAAAAATAATGTAAATAGTTGAAACTATCAAAGATACCATCTAAGATGAACAAAAAATATATACCCCCTAATTTATAAAACAGAAAATTCTTATTAGGTACATAATTTTTTTTTTAATAAATTTCTTTAAGCTTCCTTTTAAATACCTAGGTGTCAAAGCATTCAAATTTTAAGAAGTAGATATGTAGTAAAAAAAGTGAGATTATGATAAAATTTTTGATAAAATAAAAGCTAATAATCGTTAGTTATCTACCCAGTATTTTCGTAATCGATGAAGGTATCTTCGCTATTTTTTTCAAGAGTGTAGTCTATAGGAAGAGTATAATAAAATAATTTAGCTTCTTCATTCACTAAAAATTTCGACAATTGTTGCAAGTCTTCGTATTTTGCAGATGAGTTAGATAATGGGCCATTATAAGCGTTTTTAAGTGTTGTCAATGGTGGCTGTCTCATCCCTTTATTTTTATCTCTTTTCGGAGCATCCCACAGTGTTTTATTGCTTTTATATTTTCCAAAAAGTATAGATATATATGGTATAGATAGAAAAATATAGTAAATATACTTTGGTGAAGTGCGAATGCTTTGTAAACAGCATCTGACTCTTGT
The DNA here is from genome assembly GCA_031761425.1 of Cosmopolites sordidus. Taxonomy (NCBI): domain Eukaryota; kingdom Metazoa; phylum Arthropoda; class Insecta; order Coleoptera; family Curculionidae; genus Cosmopolites; species Cosmopolites sordidus. Next base: position 280,578 of record JARFXV010000750.1, on the reverse strand, counting down.
TGGAAATAAACACTTGTCCTTGTAAATAGGAATCAGTCCGTGCCTTGAAAAGGCTTTGTTGACAGTTGACCGCAGTAAATGGTGACGGGTTGCTTCGGCCGTAATTTATTACTTCCTTCTAGTCTTCTGGAAGTTCCACGCTAGGCTTTTGATTTATTCTGCTCATATCCCGGTCGCATTCTAAAGTCTATTCACCGAAGAAAGGCAGTCGACATAAACAATGACCAACGCTTGATCAGAACGTGATATTTCAGCCAGAAACGGTCGAGCCGATTTACACCCCCAATGAAAACCCAGATGATCGGCAGGTTGCTGATCGACAGAAACACATGGTTGGCGGCAGTAACTCATACACTGCCCTGAGTTTTTATCATTTATCGAGTTGCATTCGATTTATTAATAATTGTATTTTGTTTCCATAAAATGTCTGATACGGACACAGCTGATGAAGTTGTCGATATTAGCTATACCCCGCCCAAAAAGAGGACAGTTCTTAGTGCGGTGTTGTAACGATCACGTCTAATATGCGTGAATATGTTTGGGTTTAGTTTCTTGCTTCAATAAATAGGCTATAGGTATGAATGGCCACGAACCGGGACAATTCACAAAAAATTACTAACTGTTTAACTGTTTAACTGATCTTCTGCGCGCTACACTTTCATCGTATGTGTAGAATACCGCATCACTAATTGATAGAACATGGGTATTAAAGGAATAAACATTCCTTAGTTGTCATTAGTTGTTACATTTGGCAATGGTAGGTTTATCTGGAAGTCCATAGCAATGGCAACAGTTTGGGGTTTCTTTGAGCATTATTTCCTCCAATATATTTTTAAAGCATAAACCTTTTCCGCTTTACTTAAGTAAGTACATTTCTTGTGCTACTTCTGAACTTTTCAGCTCATCTTCTTGCTCTCCTCAATTATTGTATGTTTAATAGAATCACTAAATTTTTTTACAGATTTGAAAATGTCGCAAATGCTACAAGTATCTTTCCGGGGCCAACCAAAGGCCAAAGTTAAAATCATTGTTAAAAATTGTCCTAAAGTTTTCGTAGGACACTTATTTTCATATTTTCAGGATAATTCGTATTATACATCGAGACAATCTTGGCAGTGTTGTGTTCTTCTGGCAAGTATAGCTTTTTAGCATCATTTAACGAATAATGTGACTGTCTACCCTTTAAAGACTTGATGAAGTCCTTAATTTTCATAACTATTTTATTCGTCAATTTATGTGGTCTGGTGTTATGTTTCCCCCGCATATCTTTAGGACTAGATCCAGTTGATGATAAAGAACTAACGATATAAAACCTTTATAACAAATTTGAACGTCTTTAAATGCACCATTTTTAATATTCTTACCCGGAAATTATAAACCAAGGAATGTTTACTTGATCCGCCACTATTAAATACGGGCAGTACAGAAACAAGACTACTCAGGTAACTGCTTTGGTCGTCGTATTACCCATTCCATTAAATTGATGAGGGTACGAGCAAATCCGACGAAGAACGATGAATATCTGTTCATCCCACCAGCCTTCCTTCCACGGGGCATGCGCAGTATCTTTGTTTACATCATTTATTTCACTATTTTCTTTTTTCTCCAATCAGACTCCAATCTTTTCTTATCAAAACTAATCAAAAATTTAGTCATATCAGTTTTGTTAATCTTCTATTTATTAATAATTTTTTATTCTCAGATAATATTAGATAATTAATATAATATAAACATTAAAAGTTTACATTAAAAACGGCGAAAAAACCCAAATAAAGAAAAAAATATGGATAGTGGTTGTTGTACTATGGCTAGAGTTGAGTGATATAGTGGGAAAAATACTAAGAAAAGGAAAAAATATGGACGAATGAAAGAAGTAATGATTGTAGCCACCATTCGCCATGGCCGATTTATATGGTCATGGTTTTAGTAGTTCCTTCAGCCGCTCTCCGGACGTTCAGCTTGAGCCCAGCTGATGACAGCTTAAGGCCAGAAATCGGTCCTGGGAGACCTTTAGATTGACGGATGAAAGCATGACAAAGCAGCAACGTGGAGCGAGGGTGAATTTTCTTTGTTTTTAAAATCTTTTTCCATGAGCCAACTTTAATATTTTTTGAACATACCTGGTACTTAACCGAGGTTAGACGGGCCACGAGCGGTCTCGCACAGTTTAACTGTTGCGGTCGTTTATCGCAGGATGGCAGAGCTGCATGTGATTACAGCCACTATTTGACATGACCGATTTATATGGTCATGGCTTTACTCGTTTCTTTATCATCTCTCCAGGCGTTCAGTTTGAGCCCAGGTAATGACGGCTTAAGGCCAGAAACCGGTCTTGGGAGGCACTTACTGGCGCTTTGGATGGAGGATGAAGGAATGACAAAGCACCAATGTGGAGCGCGGGTGAATTCTCTTTGTTTTTAATATATATATATATATATATATATATATATATATATATATATATATATATATATATATATATATATATATATATATATATATATATATATATATATATATATATATATATATATATATATATATATATATATATATATATATATATATATATATATATATATTTATATATATATATATATATATATATATATATATATATATATATATATATATATATATATATATATATATATATATAGCGAGCCCTACCCATCTCTTCCATTGGAATGCTCGTCAGAGCACCGACATAAGCTCTCCCGCCAAAAATGCTCATTTTTGTGGAAACACAGGTTGTTGTGTGTTCCACATGAGATTGTGGAACCCAACGGTTTGAACCCATAACTGTTGTCTCAATGGACGCAGTCCAAAGAAGTCCAAGAAACCCGAGGTTAGACGGGTCACGAACGGTTTCGCATAGTCTGACTGCTGCGGTTGTTTACAACAGGATGGCGTGGCTGCATGTGCAGTTAATGAGACAGCAGTAACTGAGTGTCATCACACACCCAACCGTTGGGTTCCATAATCTCATATGGAACACACAACAACCTGCGTCTCCGCCTAAATGAGACGCATTGGACGAAGTCCAAGAAAATCTAACACTACATATATACGCCATCCGACGGGAACATGGGTTGTTGGCTATGGATAGGGTCTCCCTATTCTCCTTATGGTATGGTATATGTCGGCGCCTTGATGAGTCTGAACCTCGAGAGACGAAACATATGTCATCCAGTTGAAGGAGCCCCACCTATCCAAGGGATAGGTGGGGCTCCTTCCCGGTCAAGCAATCAACAAAAATGTTCATATATATATATATATATATATATATATATATATATATATATATATATATATATATATATATATATGCAATGTCAGAATTCTTCTTTGGACTACTTTTAATGAGACAACAGTAGCTTAGTGTTATACACCCAACTGCTGGGTTCCACAATCTCATGTGGAACACACAGTAACCTGCGTCTCTGCCTAAATGAACATTTTGTTAAGTGCTTGACTGAGGACCAGCCCCCACTCATATTTTCATTGGAGGGCACATGTTTCGTCTCTTGATGTTTATACTCCTCAGGGTACCGATATATACTCTCTCGTCAAGAATAGGGAGAACCTATCCATAGTCAACAACCCAAGTTCTCTATAAATTTTGGCGCACAGAACACTGATTTTGATAATACATTCCAACAATTTGCAAGTAATGCTCTGATGTTAAACGTACGATAATGATTTGCCAGACTACTGAGACGCAGATTTACACATTAGCGCGCAAACTCACTGGTAGATTGACACCCCTTTATATATAATCAGTAATTTCTCGCATTTAAACTCAAAGATAAATTCGATTGAATCATTTTCTAATTATGCTAACATGGTTAGCGAAACTCGGGTCGTGACGTGGTGATTTAATGTTTAGTGTTAAATCTCTCAAGTTTCGTGTTTCACACCGAAGATTCCAATAGAAGAATTAATTAATAGATAAACATCAAATATTATATGATACATTATATGAAATAAATAGCGAGAATTATTAATTTAAAATACCGAGGTAAAAGGTACCACTTTTTTTTACTATAAGTTGGTACTAATGTACCTAAATGTCACGTTAATTTTCCAGTCGACATCACGTGTGTTCTGTGATTTTTGAAATAGATAAAAGATTGGTCAAACAGTGTTCCTCAAATTTTGTGTTGTCGACGAATTTTTTTCTACCGGAATGTTCAAAAGGTTGTTGAAGGCCTGTTATGAATCAGTTTTATCAAAAATATAAGTGGTACAAAAATACAAGTCATACAAGTGATACAAAGTATTCAATCCCATGCTAAGTTGTTGAAGACTCGCCTCGTTCCAAATAAGAGAATTTTCAATAAATATTCTTTTTTCTTTAAATAAACACTCCGAAGGACATTTACTGATATTACAATCTGATCTAATGTAAATCAATAAGTAATTCCGTTCTAACTTAAACTGCTACTTCGAAAACTTAAATCTAAGGGTCTTACTCACTAGAATACCTTAGAGTCTAATAACTTATTTACACTAAAATAATGTGTAACTCGCAATCGCACTATTATCTGTTTTGCACTAGCACAATCACTTAGCTAACTCGAAAGGCTTCATTCTCTTGAGTCTTCTTATTAAATTGGTGTTGTCGAAGAGCTGGATTTCCTCAAGTTCACGTGTTGATGCAGCCGTTGTTCATGATTCTGTGCGAATTTGGTAACAGTCTGGTCAACAGTGCCCACCTGAAGGTCTCGATGGAGATCACAATTTCTGATGTACCAGGACGCATTGACCATGTTCCTCAGTACTTTGTTCTTGAATCTCTGGATGATTAGAATATTACTCTTGGTGGCACAGCCCCAGAGCTGTATGCCATAGGTCAACACCGGTTTGAGGATTTGTTTATACAATAGTATTTTGTTATAGGTAGATAGACCTATTGTTGCCTACCAAGTAGCCAATACATTTTCTTGTACCTTATATCAAGCTCTCCTCTTTTTTTGACATGAACCTTCCAGCGAAGTTTTGCATCTAATGTGATATCTAGATATTTTGCTGAGTTTGCATAGGGCATCTGGGCATTATTTATATTAATCTGAATCTGTTCTCTTTTATTTGTGAAATTGATGTGTACAAACTTGGTCTTGTTCAGTTTGATACGCCAACTTTGGTCCAGATGTTTATTTGGTTAACTGATATTTGAAGTTTATTTGCAGTCTATTCATGATCTTTGCTTACTGTTAGAATAGCAATATCGTCTGCAAATGTGGCTATTGTATCATGTTCTACTTGTGTAGATCAGGTACAGTATATGCTCTAACACGCTTTATTGTGGCACTCCTGCTCCAATTTCTTTTAACTTTGTGTATGCTTCTGCTAGCTTTACCCTGAAGAATCCGTTTGATATGTAAGACTCTAATAATTCAGAATAGTTTTGTGAAAGCATATTTAGCTTATATTCTAGCCCATTGTGCCATACTTCAAAATCAAAAGCATGTTTAACATCAAGGAAAATAGCTAAGCAGACTTCTTTGTTTTCTAGCGCTTTTTCAATTACATTAGTTAGTTTGTGTACCTGATCTATGGTTGAATGGCTCTCTCTAAAACCGAACTGATGATTTGGTATTAGGTGACTTTCTTCAATAAAGGGTTTCAGCCTTTTCAGGAATATTTTTTCAAATAATTTTGGGAACATAGGTAGTAGAGAGATTGGACTATATGATGACACTTCGTGTGATGACTTCTGCCATGTTCCACATCCCAGAAACATACCTTAATCTGAATGAGGCATTAAAGAGGTGTGTAAGTTTTCTTATAGCTTTCTTTGTAAGTTATTTTAATAATTCTCCAGTGATTGAATCTCTTTGGGTCAATGTTTGTTTTTATTTCATTTGCTATTTGCTTTGGAGAGGTTCCTGTGATGTTTATTTTTTGTTAAGGGGGAGTTTCCCAGTTTGGTAGGTCCTCTCCTGGGTTTGGTTGGAAGATACTTTTAAGATGTTCTGCAAACTTGTTCGCCTTTTGCGTATTGTTTCTAGCTCAACTACCGTCTGTATTCCTGATTGGAGCGTTTTGCAGTATTGGCCTTTTTATTCTCTTAGTAGCTTTTTAGATAGAGTAGTCAGTGTTTTTATCATTTATCAAATCGCTTAAATACTCACTAATAGATTAATTTTTTATTTTTTTATTTCTCTTTTTAGCTGCTCAGTGGCATTGTTGAGTTTGGTTTTATCTGGACTGATACCATTTCCTCCAAATTTTTGTTTTTTTCGGAGATCAGATCCCTTATTTGATGTTACGATATATGATGGACGATCGTTTCTTTGATTATTAATACACTACTTCTTCTGGCTTCATTTTGGGGATGAATAGTGTGGTATTCCTTGTACCCTTTGAACCTAATACAGGAAACTGTCTATATGATTGTGGCGTGTTCATATTTGTTTTCCTTTATTTGGGTTTTCTAATACAGGACTCATATGTGAAGTGAGTCTCTGAGATAAGGTATATGTCTATTTTTTCTATGTCTAGGACTGCTTGGAACTCTTGTTGGTGTTGCAGCAGTCCATTGGCATTCCTCTCCATTATTCTTAAGCTGTTATACAGTATTGTTTCTCTTAGGTATAGCTCCTTTGGCACCATATTCCAGTGTTATGATACGTTTATCCATTTCAGCTTTAGTAATATTTGTTGGAGAGTATTGTAGATAAACGAATTTTGATTATTGTCTATTATCTCTTCCTTTTTACCAGATACCATTTGGCTGAAAGGTCTAGATTTATTGACCATATTATTTCTGGATTCAGGTTACTTTGTTCTCCTCGTTGAGGCTATTTAGGCAAATTATGCTTTTGCATTGATTTGTTTTTCATTTTTTGCATTTCTTTGGCTGGTACGGATCCTCTGTAGTTGGCAAGATGTCCAATGAACGCATCTTGGCTTTCTACACTCGGCTATGAGGGGTTAACCAGTAAACCTCACACATCGAGGCTCTCTTGCGCAGTACCTTGAATGTGTCCATATGATTGACACCGTTTGCATTGAGACACTAGCTTAGATTTCCTAAGAGGTGCTATCTCTACATATATACCCATATTTTTTTTTTATTCCATATCTGTTCTGAGTGCTTTCGTCATGTTGAAATTCAAGTATGAACATGTTCAGTGGTTGTTTAGTTTTGTACTTTAATTTTGGAACAGCAGCAATTATCTTAAGATTTTGTCTCTTCAAATCCTCAACGTAGTTTGTAGGCTATTACTTTGATTGGTCTATTTTGCTTATTTTTGTAAGAGTGCCATTTATATTTTTGCTCATTAAAAATTCTTCCAAGCGTTAAATAGCTTTCTTCATTTTCTGCATTGATTTTAATAGTCTTATCATTTAATACCTTCATTTGAAAGTTCGGAATCGCCTCTTTCACCAGTGTATGAAAGTCATTGAATTCTTCAATACCGTCAACAATTATTGGTGAAGGTGGATACACTTTTTTAACTTTTTTTCTGCTGTTTTTGAGTAAGGTTGTGGTGGTGTAAGAGAATTATTCATTTTCCTTTTTTTACGATTTTTCTGTCGTATCCACCCTATTTCTTCAGCCAGTTCTTCTTCGTCGGTTTGATATTTGACTGACTTAGTTTCTGGTTTTTCAGTTAGTCTTTTTTCTAACTTTGCATTTTTCATACATACATTTTATCGTTATTTTATTGTAACTTTTCTATGCGTTGCAGTTCATTCATTCTCTTGTGGAAATTATTTTTTTGGTCCTCAACTTGTTTGCATGCATTAATAAATAATAAGCGAAAACTCAATAAATGGCATTCGACCAAGCCCTGTATTAGCCAGATATGAGCGGTGTGGCTTTTTTTGTAGCTTAAAATCAATTTAATATCTTCTTCTTGTAGTGCTACAGCTCGCCAGTGAGCTTTGACCCTTGACCTCTTTCAACCTTCTCCTCCAACTGAATGGATCTCCAACAGTCACTTGCCAGTTTCTGATGTGTAGTAGTTCTTCAGCATCTCTTTTTACATTGCCTTGCCATCGTATCTTTGGTGTACCTCTTGTTCTGTTACCCTCTATTCCCTATTCTTGAAGTTTTGCCACGTATCCCGCCAATTTAAGTCACTGAACTCTCACATAGTCTACAATATCTGGGCACAGTTCTTGTTTTTCTGATTCTGGCATTAAAGTCACGCATAAGGATTACATACCTACATTTTTCCTTGTCTAAAAGTTGGGCCACATCATCGTAAAATTCCTCAACTTCCTCATCCCTATAGCTTATAACTTGTGCATAAGCTTGGACAATTTGAAGCATAAACTTTTTATTAAGCTGAATGACGCCTAAGACTAGTCGATCAGATATACTTTCAAATTTTTCTACACCGTCTTTCAACTTTCAATTAATGAGGAATCCAATTCGGTACCCCGAGTGTAGAGTGCGTGACCAGTTGATTCTAGCTGGATTAACTCTTCGCCCTTTCTTCGTGTTTTGCGTCGATCAACAGTTCTTGCAGGCGCGCCTCCGTTTTTATTTTCCGTAAATTTTGCGTAGCAATGTCATAAGTCGAATGGCAGCCTGATTTAACTCGATGATTCTTAGCACCCTCTGCCTTGGGGCAGGTCTTCCCGCAGTCGTAGGCAATTGCTCCTTGGCCTCCGAGGAATGAGGGTAGTCGATTAGTTTTATGTCCGTAATAATCTGACCTTCCATCTTGCTCGCGGTCTTCCTCTTAGTCCCTAGATGTGCCCGTACCACCTAATTTATAGCATTTGTACCTTTATGTAATGAACTAGATCGTCTTCATTGAGTAACTCTCCGATTTCGAGATTCATTCAGAGACTTCGGTTCTCTTATCGTTTTTTCTTGGGTCTACATATTGTCCTCAATATTTTCCTCTAAAAGACTCTTAGTTTTTCTTTCTCTATGGTGGTCTGGATTTAGTACCTTGTATAGCAACACTGTTAAGAACTGATTTTTTTATACATAGTTTATTCATTGTATATATTCAAAAGGGCGAACTTGAACATTTGTGTAAAAAATAGGAGAAAGAAACCAATTTTGTAAACGGAAAATACCATTTCTTTCCAAAACTATGCAGTAAGAGACGAAGAGGTTTTGGCAATACGGAATAATGCGGGATTTGAACTATGAACTATTAAAACATCCACTCTAGCCCTCAGATTTTGGCAATTCTCTCCCCTTCGGTCTTATATTATTCAAGCGCAATAAGTAACCGGATAAAAAGGAAAGTAGGGCAAAAAAATGCGTCTGAAATTCGTACCACTATATAAATTTAAATCTAGATTTTTGCAATCGAAAAAATATAACACCTCTCCAATACGTATATAGAGTCAATGTCAAAATGTAAGACACCTTAGAAATTTAAAAAAATCTAAATATTCAAAGTTTTATTAATATATTTTAATGTTAAACACAAAACTCGAAGAGATTTACGATAAAACACCAAAACACTTCTTTAAACTTTTTGACGCGCGTTTCGCTAATCATGTTAGCATCATCAGATGATTCAATATAATTCTAAAACTGAACTATTTATATGATAACCGTTCCTAATGAAGTGTGTGAAAATCATGAACCGTGAAGTTAACGGAGTTTTACATCAATAATTAAAAAAGTTGACTGAACGGAATAGGTCCTTTATCCCGATTCATGGTTTTCTCATATTTTTCTATTTGAATACTTTCAGACGCATCCAAAGCCCTATTATTATATACACTTTTAGTAAGTCTTTTTTTCATGTTGATAATCTTTTTATTAAGTTAAAATAGACGAAACGTGTACAAAATGATATATGGTTTTATTTTTGGTTCATAACTCTTTATTGGTAATACACAACACACTGATATAATACACCAATCATCTTTGGTTCTTTATTTGTTGAAACTAACAAATATTTATAGGATAAAAATAAGAGAAAAAATATATCCTTAGTTTAACTGAGATCAGCCAAAATCCAATTTGTCCATATGCTATGGACAAAATGACATAAACGTAAAAACTATACAGTTATTAACAAAGTTTACAAATGAAACACTTGATTCTTCTAGGAAGGTCAGCGCAAGAAACCTAAGCCCAATGCGAAAAATTTAAGCACCCCGGTCTTTTCCAGGCTTAAAAAAGTGTAGTGCAATATATGCATAGACAGTCCTCTTCATCATTTTAAGGGTTATTAGGATTTTTTTTCTTCACTGTCGTGTCAACTTGTTTCCTTCCAGTAGTAGCCAATATATTTTGGGGTATCTTTTGGGTTTTTGTACAGTAGAGAGGCCTGATTCATCAGCAATATTCGATGTGGTCTAAAGTCTACAGACTCCAGCAGCTTTCCATACATCTGAAAAAACTTTTGGACTTGAGGCCGAGTAAAATCCTGAACACAGGCGGCTGAAATAGCTTCAGGTTTGCGGAAAGAAACATCTTTATTTCGTGGCAGAAATCTTTCCATCCATTCTTATCCAGCTTTTTGCTTCTATGGGTTAAATCTATGAGCGAAACCGTTTTTTCAGTTAACTGAAAAGCTAGTTTCGCTAACGAGATTCAAGGATTTTCAAATGCTGAACTAATTGTTTTTCCACATCAAATGGAAAAGTAAGTTTTTAACATCCAAGACCTTTCAAATTCAACTCCAAAGTTTGCCTTCGGAGCGTTGCTTGAGGGATACCAAATATTTTTAATGCCAATAACCAGCCCATTTTATTATTTCGAACTGCCTCTATAGCTTTCTGCATTGTTTCTGCACTCCTGGATTGACGATTAGTCGTGTGCTTATATTACGTGGCAATTTGGGATATTTGTAAAGAAATGAACAGCTAAATTCAGTTGAACTCCTTGACTAAACTGTTATGGACAAAATGTCCTTGACTGAACTATTATAAACAAAATGATATGCCTATGTCTTTGTGTCCATTATTTATGTATGTCGTTTTGTCCATACAACGTTTTGAAAAAACAAAATTCAAATATGAATACAAAGAGGATTTTTTTTTTCGAAGAAATTTTTTGAGGGCAACAAAAAATCCTCATTAATCAGTTTAAACGTAAATTTGTAGAGAAAAAAAATAAAAATTTGTAATTTACTATGGGAAAAAAGTAAGTGTCTTTCAAAAAAATGAAGACAATTAAATTAAATTCGTTAAACCCAGACGGGATGAATTGTAGGGTTATAAGGCTCCGATTAAAACGAAGTTTTTTGTCGGTTTTCAAGGTGATTCGGTTCGGTGAAACATCGTTCTCATGTTTCTCACGGAACTCATCAAACTCGTTCAACTGGCTGCTCTGTCAAGACGCACTCTAATCACGCAATGACGGGTCAGATAAATCAGGTGGTTGGATACCATGATCCAGCAAACCTAAAAGTACAAGTCAACAAAGCCTCGAAAATGTCAGGGGTGTTATCTAAAGAAAAATACAAATCTACAAGACTTGCGAAGAACCGGTACTAGCCCATAATATCAAGACTAGAGCTGACTCAAGCAAAAAATCAAAAGCATTCTACAAAACCAGCATTCTGCAAAGCAAGCATTCTACGGACAGCAGAGATGGGAACTCTAAGAGCAATAGCGGGAAAGACCCTAAGGGACAGAGTGAGAAACAGTGATGTAAGAATAACATGCAGAATAGAGGATATAGTGAGATGGAATAGAATTATATTGGCCAGAGCATGTAGAGAGGATAGATCAGCATAGATAAAACATATATAAAGCTCACATCTCTAAAGACGGAAAACTAGCTAGCCGTAGAGTGGCGGGATAATCATCTAAGAGATAGAAGGATAGGTGAGCATCCACATCTGAGGAAAGCTAACAAAATTAAACTGCGTTCTAAAGATTAATTAGACAGATTACACTGACCTACAAAAAAAAATGTTTTTTGAATGTTTCCTTCATTTTATGAGCCAAATCTTACTCATTTTGGGTGGAGAAAAACGAATATGATAAAGAAAAATTTTGTACTAGCTCTAGTTTTTGTTATATACAATAGGTGGAAGGATTTTATTTTAAAGAATTAAGAGAAAACAATACACTTTATCTACATATGCCAACAACGTTGAATGTCCATTTGAAATGATTTTAATGACAGTTGCATTCCAAAAATTCAACATTGATGGGAGAGTACCTGGCAGGTTGTTGGGTCTGAAGAGAATCATGTGGTGGCTTTATGAGATCGGTTTTTTTGCTTGCCTCTTGTAAGTGAGTTCCGGAGCATCCCTACACATAGACCAGCAGTAATCCGCAGGCATTGCTTTATTCCAACGGCCTTGATATATTTGTTCCATTGCAGAAATATCCTGATGAAATCTTTCTCCTTGTTTATTACTGGCAGCTCCACAACTAGGAGGGAAAAATCAGGGTCATGGGAAGTGTAAGCCCTGTTGTTTTGAGGTGGAGTATGAACTGGTAAACTATCTGAATGTGGAATAGCAGATGGAAGATTTGGGAATTGAACTATTCCTTGTTTCTTCATTGACAATCCTGCCTTTATAGGTTGAGTCAAGCAGAAATAGGAGTCATCTGTATGGTTTGTAGGATCCCGCCAAACCATAGGCACAGCAAAAGCCATAGATTTTTCTTATTTTTCAGCAATTCTCGCAGTTTAACGGAACAAGAGTTGCAACATATATGTGGAGTCCATGACTTATCCTGGTATCCTACCTTCATACCAAAATCATAGTAAGAGGTAGTTTATACAGTATGCGTCAAATTGCGTTTCTGCGACGAAAATGTTATTTCACCACAAATGTAAACATTATTTACTAAATTTACACTATTTTAATTTACGGCATTTTAATTTTAGACTTCAAAACCAGAAATTCTGCACTAATTACAATAGAAACAATTTGAAACTCACTGTTACCCCAACAGTAATTATGTGTATAATCTACAAACAGCTGGAGAACGTTGTGCTTTGTCAGTTGACATATGTGACGACCCCGGAAAACAAAATTTTCCTCAAATTAAAAATGTAGACTTTAAAAAATGACATGTCACTGTATCTCCAAAACAAGAGCCGATCGGTCATTTTTATGGTGATTTTTGAATTTAATAGGTGGAAATACATAAGAGTCAGCTATTTTTTAGCCCGAAACATTTACATTGTTGATCCGTGTTATTAGCTCTACTTAAATATTTAGAAGAAGAAGAGAAGAAGGATATAAATCTGCTATTGAATCATTGCCAAAATACCTACAGTTACGAAGTAACACGAATAACGAAGATGCAGAAGATATTTTATTTTAACGGATTAACAGAAAACGATACATTTTAACTACATATGCCAACAACATTGAAAGTCCATTTGAAATATTTTTAATGGCAATTACATTCTACAGTTACATTATACAGTTACATTCTAAGAATTCAAAATTGATGGGAGAATACCTGGCAGGTTGTTAGGTCTGAAGAGAATCATGTGGTGGCTTCATGAGATCATTTTCTTTTGTCTTGCCTCCTGTAAGTGAGTTCTTGTCCCATTTGTAATTCACCATCTGAGGGAAATTTTTAAATTTGAGGTTTTTTTTAGCTCCGTATCCCCTATACTCATCGAACTTGACACCATTTGATTAACACACTTCTGATCTTATTTTTAACATTTTCCTCGTTTTTTGATTCAGAATAAGCTATAAATTATTGAATTTCAAAATTCGAATTATTACGAAGAACTTATTTTGAAAATATAAGAATCAACATTTCAACTCAGCATCAATTTTGATGAATTTTAAAGTTAAAGCTGCTGCTTCGAAGAGCACAATCCAGACTGGTGTATAAATTCAAGTTTAAGGTAAAGTATTCGGTAATCAACCCGGTGAGGCTCTGCATAATTGAGAATAAAACGACGGTCCCTACGGCATATTTTTTTAAACAAGATTTCCTTATGCATCCATACAAAATGCATTTAGTACAATAGCTTTAACCCTCATGCTTTCCAGTTGCGAATAAAAATCAGTCCTGTCTTTTTAAATTCTGCATATGAAAATGTTGTATTTTTTTATTTAACTCTTAGAGAGTTCTGCAATCGGCCCAGTGGGCAATAAGCTGCTGGTATGATGCAGGTGACTAGCATGTAGAGCATAGGTTCCTAACGAGGGCGGTATCGCCCCCCAATGGGCGCTGGAGCCTTCCATGAGGGCCATACCGAGTCCAGAGGCAAACGGAGGGCGTTAAGAATATCAAGGGCGGCGGAATATACGTGGCGTACCTACCTATTATGAACTTAATATAATATAATACTTTGAAAATGCCTACTGTTCTTATGAATAAATATTTTATCTAGGTATCTAAAATATTTATCTTATTGTTATCACGTAAATAACCATTACAAAACTTAAATCAGCATTAGGTATACGTATATATAATTCGGTTTAGTATTGACTGTGATTTTTAAAACAGCCAACTATATTGAACCTTTTTGCGTCATCTTTTAAACAAGAAGATTTTGGACTATGAACTGCATATCATATTTTATTGTTAATCGCAAAAGCGGGAAAACCACACACAATTGGCGAGGAATTATTCTTGCCAGCAGTCAACGAGGTAATGAAAACTGCTCTTCATCCTAAGACATCCTCAAATATCATCAGGAAAATTCTTCTGAGAATAATTCAGTGCACAAAAGTATAGATAAAATGGCTAAAGACGTTGAAATATCACTATGATTCACTATATCTATATCACTATATCACTATAACGATTATTTAAATATTTGCAAATTTTCTATTCAACTCGATGAATCAACTCTATCAAATAACGAAGCACTACTGTTATCATACGTTCGATTCATAGAAGAAGAAAAAAATTGTAGAGTTATTATTTGCTAAACATTTAGAAAACGATGCAAAGGGAGAATTGATATTTAATAGCATGAAAAAGTTTTTTCAAAAGAAAGAAATTCCTATTCCTAATATTTTGTCAACTGGTACTGGTGGTGCTCCAGCAATGACGGAGCGTCATAAGGGTTTCATGGCACATTTGAAACAAGTAGTACCAAATGTACTCGCTATACATTGTATTATTCATCATCAGCACGACGCCAAGGATTATTTTGCCAACTTTGTAGCGAAAATGATAAAGATTACAATCGCTTGCTACTGCATATATAAGTTCGTTGGATCTCAAAAGATATTTGTCTGAATCGTTTTTTCAACCTATTTAACTCAGTACTGGACTTCATGAGTTGAATTTAATTAAAACTAAAAACGTCCTAGCTACTTTTGTGGGAAAACTTCTTTTGAAATGACATCTACGTTCAGGTGAATACAGTCGTTTTCTCATATTCTCAGCAGTCTTTGAAAAATAGAAATATTTATTTTCTTATTGTCAACACTTGGATTTTTATATTAATTTTACGAAGCGATTACAGAATATTTTAAACATGAATGTACCGGGTTGGGTGCTTTCCTTTCGCAAATGCAGATACTGCAGAATCATCAAATTTAGAAGAGGAACCCGTAGAACTGACAACTATCGACGAATTAAAAGTAAAATTCAGAAATGTATAAAAGAGTTCTAGCTTTAAACATTAATACCAGCTCTCTACCGTGGATTGCCGGCAACGTATTTGGCTGAGCGTGTATATACATATATATATATAGATATATATATATATATATATATATATATATATATATATATATATATATATATATATATATATATATATATATATATATATATATATATATATATATATATATATATATATATATATATATATATATATATATATATATATATATATATACATATATATATATATATATATATATATATATATATATATATATATATATATACACATATATATATATATATATATATATATATATATATATATATATATATATATATATATATATATATATACATATATATATATATATATATATATATATATATATATATATATATATATATATATATATATATGTTTGAGGTTATCAGAAGATTTTATTCAAACTTATATGAAAATCAGAACCATTTAAACACAAGAACGCCCACGGAAGAGCAAATGCCAAATATTCTGTTGGAAGAAGTGACAAATGCCATAGTAGAAACGATGAAAAATGGAAAGGCTCCAGAAAAGGACAATGTAACGGTTGAAATGTTAAAAGCTGGTGGTCGAACTCTACATAAAATACTGGCAAAATTCTACTCAAAATGCTTCAAAGATCAAAAAATACCCAGTCTATGGAGAAATGCTGAAGTGATTCTTCTTCATAAGAAAGGAGCAGAGGAAGATTTAAAAAACTTCCACCCAATAAGCCTCCTATGAGTAATGTACAAAATTTTCACCAAGATATTATCTAAAAGGATATTAAGAACACTGAATGACGCACAACTGAATGAGAGCAGGCATGATTCAGAAGTGGATTCAGTACAATGGACCATATCCTGGTTGTCCAATAGACCATAGAAAGACATAATGAATACACCACGCCACTGCGCTTGGCTTTTATTGACAATAAAAAGGCATTTGATTCAATACCAATGCAAGCGATAATGGATACATTGCTTAACCAAGGGATAGACAGAGCCTATGTGAACCTACTGAGATCCATGTATGAGCTACAGCTACAGTTCACATGGATGACTTTGAAGTTAAAATCAACGTAGAAGTGGTGTATGGCAATTGTGCATACCTAAGCCATCTTAGATTCGCAGATGATATCGTTCTTCTCTCACAACACCCAGATGAGCTACAAGAACGTATACGGGAGCTGCAAAGGACGGGAGAACCATTTTGTTTGAAAAGAACCTAAACCTAAAAAAGAGTCAAGTTATATTTAACAAATTTGCTGTCAACAGAAGAATTTCTATTTTAGGAAGTGAGTTAGAGGTTGTGGACCACTACATATATCTTGCGCAAATGATTTCAATGGAGGGTGATACTGCGGGCATTTGGATGGCATAATATAGTATTTAAGAGCAAACTCCCGCTTTGTCTGAAGAGAAATGTTTTTAATCAGTGCGTGCTGCCTGTTTTTTACATACGGAATGAAACATGAACACTCACACCACAATCAGTTTAAAAGCTTCGGATTGCACAGAGGGGAATGGAAAGGTGTATGCTTGGCATTATAAAGCGGGACAGAAAGATCTGCATATGGATCAGGGAACATACGAAGGTGTTTGACATCATTGGAAAGAATTGAAATAGAAGTGGGTAGGTCATATAACGAGGCGATGCGACAACAGATGGACCAAAGAACTGCTGAAATGGATACCGCTTGATCATAAACGCCTGCGAAGGAGGCCGAAAACATGATGGACAGATGACATCATCAAGTATATTGGACCCGAATGGCAGAGGAAAGCTCACTATCGCGCGAGTTTGAAGCATGCTGGGGAAACCTTCATCCTGGAGTGGATCGACAATGACTGAATGATGATGATATATATATATATATATATATATATATATATATATATATATATATATATATATATATATATATATAGATAAATTAAATAAGTATAAATCATGAGCAACAATATTTTAATATTTGGAATGTTTTTTGTTGTAAAGGGGACCGTGGTCCAGAAAAGGTTGGCAACCTCTGATGTAGAATATCACTCCAGTGAATAATCTCCTTTCAAATTGAATCCAAATCTAAATTTAAAATGTATTTGTCTGAGTGAGTTTATACTTGTACAAGGCTTATCTGAGCCCTGTAGTCCGGTTATATGGAAGCCGACGACTAATATATTAGAGTACATTGACATGACAATAATCAGTGGCGCCTGAACTGATGAATCGTAAAGGAATTTTATTTTATCATAAAAAACTCGATTATATATATATATATATATATATATATATATATATATATATATATATATATATATATATATATATATATATATATATATATATATATAGATTTCATTCACTATGGGCTTTTTTCCTTTCGGTAGACCCAGTTGTTACGGTCTTCCTAAAATTTTCTCTCTGTCCAACCTCCCAAACGTTAACCTCTGTGTGTTTTGAAACGTTGTGTCTGAAACAGTTTTTATCCTGAATTTCACTTTGTGTAATATTTGCTGATTTTAGGTCTTCTTTAATTGCAGCAATCCATTTAATAATTTCTATTTTAGCTCTACTCATATTTTCATAAAATGCAACTATTTGACTAGTTAGCCTACTCGGATTCATCCGTTTTATGTGTTCGTAAAATTAAAATCTTCTTTTTCTCATATAGCTATGTATATCAGTGTACTGTTTGATTTCTTGGTTTTCTTGAAGTCGGTATGTTGTGTATTTGTTGGAGCCTAAGATTTTTCTTATGATTTTTTTCCTTCTTTTCAATGTCCTCGATGCCTCTATTTCTATTCAAAATGAGCGTTTCTGCCCCATATGGACATTCTGGCTTAATAACTGTGTTGTAATGTCTCAGGTTTTTAGATATACATCTTTTGTTATAAATATTTTGTGTCAGTCTCAATGCAGTTTCCATGTTTTGCATCTACCCTTATTGATCGCTTTTTCCAACCCGTTTTCCATTATTATTTCACCCAAATATTGAAATTGAGAGACTCGTCTGATGTTACCATGTTTTGTTTTTAAAAATGGTATTCTTT
This sequence comes from Cosmopolites sordidus, assembly GCA_031761425.1. NCBI lineage: Eukaryota > Metazoa > Arthropoda > Insecta > Coleoptera > Curculionidae > Cosmopolites > Cosmopolites sordidus. The sequence goes on along the minus strand of JARFXV010000750.1, from coordinate 262,014 downwards.
ACTGTTATTTCTTCTACTGTCTACCTTTGCTGTTGTTTCTTTTAGGATTTCAATCTATTTTTGTGACGTTAATATATCTTTAACTAAAATTGCTAGATCATCAGCAAACGCCAGACAATCTATTTTGATATTGGTTCCTCCCAGTTTAATGGACTGGTCAATATTCAGGGCCAACGTTTTTACACGCCATTCCTGTATTACTTTTTTTAGAACACAATTAAATAAGAGGGGCGAGAGCCAATCTCCTTGTCTCACCCAATCTCCAGTTTCAATTTCGAACGACTCTGAGATGAATTTAACCCATGAATTTAACTTTTGACCTTGTGTTAGTTAGCGTTGCTTTAATAATTGCCAGCGTTTCTTTGTTCTTTCAAGATTTGAAATAAAGATTCGCGGTCAATAGAATCATATGCTTTTTGAAACCCACAAATGTATATATGAAATTTTTATTGTATAGTATAGTTTTTGATGTTTTAGGGTCAAATTTAGATTCTGGATCTGTTCCGGACAGGTTCTGTCGAAAACCTGCTTGATATTCACCCATTTTAGGTTCTAACTGTGCCTGTGCTCTGTCCAGTAGACATCGAGATAGAATTTTGTAACAAACTGGGAGAAGAGATATCCCTCTGTAGTTGTTTGCATACGTTATATCTCCTTTCTTATATCGTGGATGGATTAGAGCATCTTTCCAATCTTCCGGAATCCATTCGGTTCGCCAAACCTCTTGTAGAATTTTGGCTATTTCCTTGATTGTACCTAGACCAGCGGATTTTAAAATTTCAGCAGTCATTCCATCTTAACCAGAAGCTTTGTTATTTTTAAGTCGTTTAAGGTTGTCGTCGTAAGGGCTCAGGACAGTTTAGTAGTAGATTTGCCTAATTATTTCATCTTCATTCAGTGGTAATGAATCTGGGTTTATTTGTTTAGGGTTTAATGTTGGTAATCTGTTTAAGGGCTCAGAACAATGTAGTAGTTGTTCAAAATATTTCGCAAGTTCTTTGCAACTGTCTTGGTTATTTAGAGCTAATTGTCCATTTTCCTTTTTGGAAGCAAATACTTTGGGGTTGATAGCTTGTTAATTTAGTTTTAAATGTTTTGAAAAATTTCGGGTGTTATTTTTTGGAAATCTTTTTCTATTTCATTAAGTTGATTGTTTTGATATTTTCTTTTAGTTTGTCTAATTATCTTCGATGTTTCTTTTCTTACTTACTTAAAAAGATATTATATTTTATTGCTGTTTTTTGACTGTTCCACTCTTTGAATGCTTTATTTCGGGTTAATACTGCTTGTTCGTAAAGTTCATCCCACCATGGATGTTTTCTGCGTTTTTGTAAAAGGACCAAGTTTAGGGCTATTTTAATAATTTTTTGTTTCAATTTTTGCCACAGAACTGGCAAGAATTGGTTGTTTATCAAGCTCTTCTATTTGGTTGGTTGGTTTTATTTTCCTAGGATCCAACTTTGAGATTAGCATTCTCTTTTGAATAAGATTTCGACGTTTTAAGTTAAGTTTAATTCTAATTAAGTAGTGTCCATGTTATGTCCGGGTCCCATGTCCGTGTCTATATTATCTCCGTTCCTAACTTGAACATTCAAAATATCTTTATAATTGGGGTACGAAATGGCAACATGGTCAAGTTGAAATTCACCCATGTTTTGTTATTTTGTTCTTAAAAGGGGTTGGCATTATTTTTGGATTAAACTGCAAGCATAGTTCAACAAATCTTCTATAATTATAGTTGGTCCATTTATGAGCGGGAAAACTGCCGACTGTTTTTCTGCACTTTCTTTCTTTCCCTAGATTGGGTTGAAATCACCTAATAGGATTTTTTTATGGTTAGAAGGAATTTTAGAAATAGTCTTTTCCAGAATTTCCCAGGACTTATTTACTTTTTCAGGATCAGATTTATTTTCTTCGTTAACTGGGAGGTATGCATTGATTAATGTAATATATATAAGTCGATTATTTACTGGCTGGACATTAGTTATAGAACCAAGAATGGGTTTTGAGATAGCGAAGGCAACACCGAGATGTGGTGTATTTTTCAGTATTCTTTTGTCCGTTTTACTCTTAAAAAATCTGTAGTTGCCGAAGTCCAAGGTGTTATCATCTATCAACCTGGTATCGTGCGGAGCTAAAATTTGGATTTTTGCTGATTTAATGTTTGGCCCAATTGGTGTAGTTTTCCTGAACGCAGGAGTGAGTTAATATTTACCGTTCCAAAGAGAGTTTTTGATTTCGGTTTAAGACGTTGGCCAGAGGTCTCCGACTCCCTCTGAAAGATTTTGCGTTTAAGCCCGGATGCCTCAGAATCCGAAAGTCCGGTTATATCAGCAACGCTGGCAGAGGATCATTCAGCTCCTGGGGTAATTTTGTAATTACTATAACGGTTCATTTTGTACTTGGAATTAAAAATTTGAACCACTACGGTTCAGAGGTTCAGACTGGAGGGGTCAGTTCCAGAATTTAAATCTCAGCCGCACCACTGGTGAACAGACGCTGACCCGTACATACCTTAGGCGAGGTATCATATAGGTATCATATATAGGTTGATGACTGGAGACGAGCCCCACCCATCCCTTCAACTGGAGGGCATATGTTTCGTCTGTTGATGTTTAGACTCTTCAAGGTACCTACACATGCTCCCCAATCAAGAATAGGGAGACCCTATCCACAGCCAACAACCAATATTTTTCCTGACTTCCCGTCGGTTGGCGTATATATGCAATGTCAAATTTCTTTGAACTGCGTCCAATAAGACAGCAGTAGTTGAGTGTCAACATACACCCAACCGTTGGGTTGGTGTATGTTGACATTCCGTTCCACAATCTCATGTGAAACACACAACAACCTGCGTCTCCGCCTTAATGAGCATTTTTTTTTGTTGGTTGATGACTGGAGACGAGCCCCACCCATCCCTTCAACTGAAGGGCATATGTTTCGTCTTTTGATGTTTAGACTATTCAGGGTACCTACACATGCTCTCCCATCAAGAATAGGGAGACCCTATTCCAACCCCTATCGACAAAAATACTCATTAAGGTGGAGACGCAAGTTTTTGTGTGTTCCACATGAGATTGTGGAACCCAACGGTTGGGTGTATGTTGACACTCAACTACTGTTGTCTTGTTGGACGCAGTCCAAAGAAATCTGACTTTGCATATATATATATATATATATATATATATATATATATATATATATATATATATATATATATATATATATATATATATATATATATCGAAATTTGGTTGAGATGATGTTTGGTTGAGTTACCACATCCATTATATAGCAAATTGATTTTGCACCAACATTACTTTCTTTCATTAATTTCGTTCATTACAAAACTCTTTTTCAGGCACAATTTTTACTTCAGATAACAACATCAAACCCTTCCACTTTTACAAGTTTCCTTCATAGAAATAGTAACGAGTGGATTACCTAAAAGATGATGATTACTTTGTTGTTTAAAGTTATTGATTTGCTTTGTATTCACGATGAAACATCGAAAGTATTTTCCAAACAAGACATTGTATCAGAAAAAAAACGTAGCAAAACAGAACCATTATGCAAATATATTCTGTGGAGGGTAAAGTCTTTTATAATATTATTTTTCCTTACTTTTTTCAAGGGAATGTTAAAAGTGTGTTTGCGAAAGTACCACAGAAAAAATGGATGAACTTTTTCAATTAAGGCATTCGCAAAATATCATACTTGTTGCTTTCTTTGAAAAAGGGTTTTTAATTAAACCGAAAATATTACTTTTGAATACACAAATCGAATGGGCTATTGACCTAACAGTGTTTTCCTGGTGTTTTGTGCATTCACTTCATGTACACCATCCTTGATAAAACTCAAAGAGAAAATTTTTAATATTTATGACAGACTGACCAAAGCACAGTAAATATAATTGATAAGTTGTATTTTATACTTGTTTTTTAAATAAATTAGTTTATTTTTAATATGGGTATTCAAATAGTAGTTTTCATAAATTCGAAGAGATTTTCTACTAAACAACAAATTACTTTATTTAACTTTTCGAGGCGCGTTTCGCTAACCATGTGAACATCATCAGGAGATGACTCAATCTAATTTTTAAACTAAACTATGTTCTATTTATATCACACAAGAAATTTATCAGTTACCTTGCAAAATTAACAAGTACCTGTTACAATTTTTAGGTAAAAGTAAATGAAACGACTTGAGATCTGTTGAACGACCTAACAATGTGCTATTTTTTTTGTTATATCGCAATCTTTTTTGACATTTCTCTTATATATATGACATTATATGACATGACATTATTAAAAAGGGATCATATATAATGTTGGCATTTCCATTCTTTTAGATACTACGAACCCCGTCACTATCTCAAAGAATTAAGACACTATTCCTAACTTTTGAACAAAAAACGAATGCTTCTTAATGCTTGGTAAACCGTTGGCAATATATCCACTACCATTTCATTGGTCTGTTGATACTTAATACTAATGAAATTATTAGAAACACATTCTGTAACAAAATGGTACTTCACATCAATGTGTTTAGACCTCTTGTAAAATACTGGAATTGTGGCCAATTTATGTGCACTCTGGTTATCATTGAAAACCGTGACAGAATCATTAAATCCTATTAAAAAAGGTTTAAATTTAAAAGGTTTTTCAAATAGACTGCTTCTTTTGGTGCTTTAAAAAGTCCTATGTACTATGCCGTAGTGCTGCTTAATGCAACTGATTTTTGTTTAAAACTTTGTCATGATATTGGCCCTCCAAATAGTTTGAAAAAATACCCTGAATACCATTTTCTGTCATTATCATTTGCCCAATCAGAATCCACAAATTCTTCCAAATTAGAATCATTAACATTGTCTTTTGAAAAACAAAACTTAAAATGCTTGGTATATTTTAAGTGTCTAAGTACTCTCTTGGCTCACTGTCAATGGTAAACTGACTGGTGAAACTGAATGGTGAACTGACTTAAGTAATTCACTTCAAATGTGATATGTGGCCTAGTTAACACTGCTAAATACATAGGACTTCCAATAACATTCTGATAAGGCAGATGACTTAGATTGCTCAAGTCTGGATCAATATTTTTTCTCCTTTTCTGTCTTACAATCTATGAGAGTACTAACTATCTTACAATTGTCCATGCCAAAATTTTTCAAAAGCTGTTCTACATAATCCTCTTGATCTAGGATAGGTCATTTTTTTTTCGGTTAATACCATGTACCTTGACTAACTAAAAATTGTTATTTTTACTGTTTCATCTTAGTGATTTTTTGGTTCCCTCCAAATCACAGGCACAACAAACTTCAATTGACTTCTTTTATTATTCATCCATTGTCTTAAATTTATACTACAAATTATGCAAACATTGTTTGGAATCCATTGTTTATCAACGTCTATGATTGTCAAATTAAAGTAAGCGAAATACGCATTTTGCACAAATTAAGATATAGTCCGATTCAAAATATTTCGTTGCCTTTCAGCAAAATGTAAATTGCCCCAATAAATTTCAAGAAAAATATACATAGTTTTTTCAAAGGCGCCAGAGTCGGAGTGGTATAACTTCTAAATAATTTTGGAAAAAATAAAATATTAGCAAATTATTATTATTATTATATATGACTAAAACATTGTTTATTGGTTTGTGTATTTTGAATTTATTACTACTATAGAAATAAGTAAATAAATAAATTTATCTATTAGTACAATAAAAATTATAACTTAAATTTAATTATACATTTAATTCTGTTTCATTCTCACTGTCACTTTGATCTACATTAATAATAAGTAGTTCTATTTTATTAATAAATGATACATAGGGAATCTTCTATTTTAATAACGTGGTTAATTGAATGTATCCAACTTTCTTTGGGAATACTATCTACAATCTTCCTAATTAATGTTACAGCACTTGCACTTAGAGTTGGATAAATGTTTTCTGCTCTAACATTGGATTTTACCTGATGCCACATATGCTCAATTAGATTAAAAATACAGTAATAAGGGTAAAGGATTAATGATGTTTTAATATAAAAAATCTTGATTTAAGGTTGAACCGAACAATTTAAGGATGTGTATATACTTTTATTTGCCATAACTTAAGGGATTTGCGTATAAAAAAACCTTTTACGATGTCGTATCCCAGGATCAGTACAATACTCGGACGTAGAAGAAGCAAGTCTTACTAGAATGGGGGATAGTGGAAACCTATAGATAAGGACAGCTAGTATATTAAAACTTTTTCGATAAATTAGCGGAAAGCTCTACACCTAGACTTTAAGAGATTCGTGATGAGTAAAGGTTTCAAAATTTCATTCGCAAACTTGTTTGCCTTTGACGTTGCCGTTTTCTTTCTTGATTCAAAAAAAGTTTCTCCATGAGGTGACCAAATTAATTTACCACTTGTGGCAGTTAATAATTCTTATTTTTTATTAAAAAAAACACACGTTTAATTTGGGAGAAAGATAAAAAATGGTTTATTCAAAGTATGCGCCGTCGCTAGCTGCACATTTTTCCCATCTCTCTGGCAATTTGTGGCGGTCCAGTCATCAAGCCATTTTTCGACATCTCCGTAATTGTTAAAGTGTTTCATGGAAAGTGCGTGAGATATCGATGAAAACAAGTGGTAGTCGGAAAGGGCCAGATCTGGTAAGTACGGTGGGTGGCAGAAATGTTGTCTCTGACCGCTTTCGCTGTGTCTGATGGAGCGTTGTAGTGCTGCAAAATCACTTTTCCGTGTCTTGTAGCCCATTCTGGTCACTTTTCGATCAATGCATGGTCCAAATTATGACTCTAACTGTATTAACTGTTTTACCTGATTTTATAAGCTCATGGTACACACCCTTCTAAGTCTATTAAATTCACAACATTGTTTTCTATCTAAAGCGATTCCATCTTCCGGTCGATTTTGATGACTGTCCTGGGTTAACACATGATTTTCTGCGTTTTGGATTTTAAAAATATATCCATTTTTCATCTCGCCACGATCTGAGTCCCATGGCATACAGGCGATCACAAATGGTTCGGCCATCAACATTTAAACTCTCTGCCATTTGTTGTTGAGTTTACATATCGCCTTTTTCCAAGAATACTTGCAAAACGGCATCTTCAATTTTTTTTAAGTTGACCTGGGCGTTCTTCGTCTTTCAGGTCAAAATCACCATTTTTGAATCATCTAAACTAGCGCCCTTGTATTGGGACATTGTCACCGTAAATTTCCACAAGTGTACCATGACTTTCACTCGCGTTCTTCTTTTGATTTGGCTTGAAACTCGGCATGTTTACCACATGAAAAAATATGACGCTAACTCGAAATCGTTTAAATATCAATGACGTTTTGAAAGGTGCTATCATAGCAACAAAATGGCCTAGATTGAACTGTAAACTGACCTTTGTTTCCATCACCATCTCTTAAAAAAATATAGACTTATTAACCGCCACACCTAGTATATGATTTAAAAAGTGAACAAGATAAGTTAGTTTTTTTTTACTGTTCTTCTATACATTTGTAAAAAGTGTTAAGTTAACAATAATGGGTTGTCTAGGAAGTGCGTAGGGATTCTTTTAAGAGAAAGGGAAACGCAAATAATTTATAGAAATATTTATTTAGTCTATTATGTAATTAACATTTTTCTTTAGGTTGTTTTTCACCTCTTCTTCGATTTAAAAAAAAATCAATTGGAGCGAAATAGATGGTAGTTTGAGGGTGATATGGCTAGTAAGCAAGATGGATGGGGAAACATCCCAATTGAAGCTCAAAAAAAGTTTCAGTTGAAAAGTGTGGTCACCCATCGTTATGATGAAACACTAAGCCTTTCCGGTTTGCTAATTCTAGCCGGTTTTCTTCAATTGCTGCCTTCAGCCGATCTTATTGTGAACAATAGAGGTCAATGTCAATGGTTTGGTTGCGTGGAGGAAGCTCAAAGCGTATGTATGGTAAAGCAAAATTTTGTTAGTATGAAGGTCGACTTTCACCGTTCTTACACAATTCACTTTTCATCGCCAGTTACCATCCACTTCAGAAATGAAACCTCAGATTGTTTTACAGCAAAAGATCACACGAAGAGTTTCGGTTCAGCTATTTCTCTTACGAAACTTTCGCATCGTATCGGCAGACGTATCCATATTTTTTCAGATGATCAAATAGAGTCGATTTGCCAATATTTAATTTATCTGCTATCTTACAGACACTGGTACGTGGATCTTCGGTTATTATGGCCTTTATATCATCAACATGAAGAAGTGGTAAAGCGATGCTGGTTTTATGAGTCAAAATCTCCTCCCCTGAATCGACCAAATCACTTTTGTACTTTCCTCCGTAAACGATACAAAGCTTTATTTTTTTGTTGGACAGCGTTCTTGTCCTTTCTGAATTAAAATATCATAATATGGCGTAAATTTAGGTTATCTACCGGCATTTTCAGTTTCAATCAACTTGACTAACTGAAGACAAATGAAAGCTAATCTAAAGATTGTAACTTCGCAGGCATTAATGATTGTATGCAATTAATGATATGTAAATAAAATTATTAATCCAATACATATTGTTGTTTACAATCGTTAAACAAGCAACTAATGGAAAATTCTAACGAACTTTCCAGGCAATCCGATATCACCGATTGATTGTCGTTATATTGTCCACAAAGTGTTCCTTCTAACTGTTGAATAGTTAATAAAGAACATTCTATAAGCTTTGTACGTGTATGTACGTGAGAACATTCGAAATAATCCGTCCAAATTTGCTGCAAAGCAACTCATAGTTTTTGCATCACGATAGAACACCATTGCATACCGCAATAATAACACAGGTCAACAAATTTAATTATTTTTGGGGTAACATTGATGAAAATAGGTGTATATGATATATATATATATATATATATATATATATATATATATATATATATATATATATATATATATATATATATATATATATATATATATATAAGTGGATGGTAACTGGCGATGAAAAGTGAATTGTGTAAGAACGGTGAAAGTCGACCTTCATACTAAGAAAATTTTGCTTTACCATACATACGCTTTGAGCTTCCTCCACGCAACCAAACCATTGACATTGACCTCTATTGTTCACAATAAGATCGGCTGAAGGCAGCAATTGAAGAAAACCGGCTAGAATTAGCAAACCGGAAAGGCTTAGTGTTTCATCATAACGATGGGTGACCACACTTTTCAATTGAAACTTTTTTTGAGCTTCAATTGGGATGTTTCCCCATCCATCTTGCTTACTAGCCATATCACCCTCAAACTACCATCTATTTCGCTCCAATTGATTTTTTTTAAATCGAAGAAGAGGTGAAAAACAACCTAAAGAAAAATGTTAATTACATAATAGACTAAATAAATATTTCTATAAATTATTTGCGTTTCCCTTTCTCTTAAAAAAATCCCTACGCACTTCCTAGACAACCCATTATTGTTAACTTAACACTTTTTACAAATGTATAGAAGATCAGTAAAAAAACTAACTTATCTTGTTCACTTTTTAAATCATATACTAGGTGTGGCGGTTAATAAGTCTATATTTTTTTAAGAGATGGTGATGGAAACAAAGGTCAGTTTACAGTTCAATCTACGCCATTTTGTTGCTATGATAGCACCTTTCAAAACGTCATTGATATTTAAACGATTTCGAGTTAGCGTCATATTTTTTCATGTGGTAAACATGCCGAGTTTCAAGCCAAATCAAAAGAAGAACGCGAGTGAAAGTCATGGTACACTTGTGGAAATTTACGGTGACAATGTCCCAATACAAGGGCGCTAGTTTAGATGATTCAAAAATGGTGATTTTGACCTGAAAAACGAAGAACGCCCAGGTCAACTTAAAAAAAATTGAAGATGCCGTTTTGCAAGTATTCTTGGATAAAGGCGATATGTAAACTCAACAACAAATGGCAGAGAGTTTAAATGTTGATGGCCGAACCATTTGTGATCGCCTGCATGCCATGGGACTATATATATATATATATATATATATATATATATATATATATATATATATATATATATATATATATATATATATATATATATATATTATTATTCACGTATGGGCCCTAGTGGACCACACGAAATACAATTAGGGGCGTTTGTTGTTGTTAGTCTTCCTTTACGTCCATTCTTTTCTAATATATATATATATATATATATATATATATATATATATATATATATATATATATATATATATATATATATATATATATATATATATATATATATATATATATATGCCTTTTTTACTTTTGCGTCACTTAATTGAGAACATATTTCTTTATGGTACTTGAAACCATTACCTTCTTTGTCCGTGGCTTAAACAAAATTTTCATTAGTCCAAGCTTAACATGGAAAGGCGCAAGTAGCACTTTTTTGAGTTTACAAGGGGGCATATGTTATGTTTGAAGTACCAAATTAAAAAGAAGTTGTATGAGGCCAATCTTTCTTACTACAATATTCTTTTGTTGCCCCACTGTTCCACAGACACAAAAAATAGCAATTCTTTATAAAACCCCGTTGAAGTCCTAGCAATATACCTATCACTTTAAAATTCCCACAAATATCCCGCTAATATTGTTCATATTTAACACGATTTTGTATGGTTGCTAAATTGTCAAAGCTTTCCTTCATTGTCACTGAATGGTCTAAAGGAATAGATGAGTCTTTGTTTCCATTATGAAGCAAGACTCCTTTTAGGCTGTAGTTTGATAAATTATGAAAATACGCTACTTGGAAGGAGCATGTCCCATATTAAGCTCATTCATTAAACCACCAATATCACAAGAGACACATAGCGATCCTTCCATTTAATAAAAACTTGGAAATGTTATATTTCGTTTTCTTCTTTCGTTTCTTCACTGTTGAAGTCTGGAACCAAGAAGTTACGATTTTTATTTTGACAATTCAGGTCACTTACTAAATGATTAAATTCATTCTGAGTTATTAAGTTAGGTTCATTGGTAGCTGTTAAAAATGTTGGGTCACAACTGGTGTTCTCAGTTGTGAATTAGATCCTGATGAAGAATTCGAATCACCGGAAAACATGTTGTCCAAGTTTAAAGGCGCAATCGGTACCGGTAATTTCTGGCTATGAGGAACTGACCTAAGTGCACAAAACAAATTGGATTCTAAATTTTGTCCCTTTGCTTTTTTGAAATCCCTTTTGTTTTAGAGATTCAAAAGTAGCAATCAGATTATCAGTAGGATGCACTACACTAAGTGTACGCGGCAACTCACACAGCAAACATGAGGACTTTTTAGGCCCAACTTTTATCTTGTTATTTAATTTGGCATTTAAAATATAAAAGATAGGCTATTTTGACTTCCTAGGACATAGATCTAGCTTGTGACTTTAAAATAAATTGTCCGCATATATAAGAAAACTTAGCCATTGACTTTTTACAAAATCGACGATTAGAACTTGCCATTTTATATAAAATCGACTTAAACACTTGACTGTTCTGTAAACGAGACACAAACAAACTAAACTATAGAAAATAAAATAACTGCCCTTAAAGGATCGTAGAATACTGTCAAAATACCCCCTCTACGGTCTTGTGGTAACTCCTACATTGTCCAGTCCAAAGTGAGGAACTAATTTCAATGAACCCATGATATAAAGGAGAAACAGGAACTTGAAAATGGGACGTGCTAGGCTATTTCTGTGAAAAGGTGTTTTAATAACTACCTAAATGAAACGCAAAAAGAACACTCTCATCAATGTTACAAAAATCATGTCGACCTGTGTAATTATTATATAATATATTCACCAGATATGTCATCGAGTGACTTTTTCCTGTTCCGTCGATTCAATAAACCATTTTTTGGACACCGTTTTAACTCCATAGAAGCCATATAAAAATGATTTGAAGCAAATAACATAAGTCGAATAAGTGTACTTTGAATGAGATAAATTAAATTTGGATGAATAAATTAATACTATGTGTATTATTTAAAAAATCACCTCACTTTATGATCATAGCAGTGCAAAGAGCACTAAATGCATATGAGATTATACAAATACATGTACTTTGACATTCTCCCTTAACCTCGGAGACTCATATTATATAAAGAACAAATTTTAAATACACTTTTATGATGTCGTATTCCAGATTGAGTTCAACACTCGGCCATAGAAAAGGAAATCTTATAAGAATAGAAAATACTGGAATCCTGGAGATAAGAATGGCCAGTCTCTTTAAACTTTTGCGATAAATTTCCTAGAGACCCTAGAACTTGACTTTAACAGATTCTATCTTCAGCCTATTGGTAGCAATTATCAAACTTTTCAAAATTTTTTACGTAAACTGGTGTATCTTTTTTGGTATGTTTTTTGTATTAATATATAAACTTAATACATTTATAGAAAATTAAATATAATATAACTATATAATATAATATAACTATATAATATAATATAACTATATAATATAATATAACTATATAATATAATATAACTATATAATATAATATTATAACATAAATATTGATACAGTTATTAACCTTCAAGATGGTGCGCGAGTTAAATGTGAAGACCGACAACTTTGCTTTTTAAAAAACTTTATTTTACAATAAGGGCACTTAACTAATGAAACAATATTATGAACAGCAATACAGCTTTGACACTATAATATTGAGTAACATTAACATTACAATTCTTTACTTATATACTATAACAATGCCTTAGTCAGCGCTAGGCAAGCGATAACCGTCGGTTTGGGGTTATTACTCCTCCACCCTTAGTTTTTTCGTCGTCCTCGTCGACAAGTTTTTGTAATAGTTTTATCGGAACAGATTTGTCTCTTTTCTGTTTTTGCCATAGATATATCACTAAAGCTATAACAAAGAATAACATAATACATATGATTATAAATATATAATGAGCCTGTTGTTGAGGAATAACATCTTGCATATTTAGTGGCTCCATTAAATCTTCTTTGACTTTCCAGGGATTCTCTAAGTGTTTGATTCGTAAATCTAATGTTAAATTAGAGTCCTGGATGTTGTCAATTGTCGGAATTTGTAAGGAAATATTGTTAATTTCTAATGAATATTTATGTTGGCCGATGATCACATCGCATTGGCTCTGAATAAGGTTACAATGCTGGAGATCAGTTTTTTGAAATTGGAAACAATTTTCATATATTGTTTCTACAGTTTTCGTACATAGCAAAAGTGATTTATGATAAGTTAGTACATGTACTTTATAGTTATTTTGAATAAGAGCATATAGACAGTCTTTTGGAAAAGAGCATCCATTGGCAATAGGGTTAGAACAGATCCAATTTGTGTTAATTTCTTCGCATTGTTCGTACCATAAATTGTTACAATAATATTTACTAGGTGTTATCATCTAGTATACAATTTTTAAATTACATACATTTCTTTCAAAGATCGGTATCCTAATAACTAGAATTGCCATTTCAGTTAATATCATAAGACCGGTTTTGCAAATTAATGTAAGTTCTGACAAATGTTTTATTGGCCATAGAGCATTTTTGGGATAGTGTATTTCTAGATATTTCCACATGTCTTTAATATCATTTACATTTAATATTTCGAGGTCTAACGTCTTTAAATGCGCAAAGGTTATGATGCGTAATAGTTTTTCTAAAAAATTATTTAATCGACTAATTTGTAAATACTGGTTTTGCAATGTAAGCATTAGATTCACCTCGTCACTAGACTTCAAGATTGCATAGCGAATAGTTTTGGTATTTTCGTCTGCGAGTTTCATATTATTTTCCATTTTGCTGATAATGTTACCGGCGAATGAACTGAGGTCATTTATCTTATGCATGGTATTTAACTGATTATGCTTTAAAATCTGCAGATTTTGCGTTATTGTCTCTAGGTCATTGTTGTCTAAGTTTCCTGTAATGAACTTGATACCGCTTCCAAGGAAGTTTATTAACCCACGTTTCCTGCGACTTGAATCGTAGTTAGTCAATTTTGCATATGTGTCGTATGTATTATTGAATGCTTCAAAGAGATATTGAAATTGGGTCGACGTTAAATTATTGTTTTGCTTATTTACCATATGATTTATAATAAGAACATTATTGAATAAACTAGTTAACGTAAATCTTAATTTTGTCATATTAAAAGGAATATATGTTGTATGATAATGACTTACAACTAAAGAAGGGGATATGTCTTCAGTGAAATAGCTATTATTTGATAGCTTGTGTACCTGAAGTGCTTGGCATTGGTTCGATGGATTCTGCACTGTCAGGAGCAGGAGGCTGAAAGGGAGAAAGAGTCTTTCTAAGTCTCTTGATTTTTCTTACGTGTGTGGTTATGGGTTTTTTCTTTGAAATGCCTGTTATCTTATTTTTGTTTGTTTCGGTAACTTTAGTCGGTATGTACTGAGGGTTCATTTTATTGCGTAGGGTATTTTTCCTATAGATAGTCTGATCGGGAATTATTTCAAGGGGTTGTTCTGTATTATTATTTTGTTTTTGTGTGTTTTCGGATTGCTTTCTGTAAGTGTTTTTGTAAATATTTTCATGAAAAGGTATTAGTTCAGTTTTTCGTCTTTGATTGTATTGTTCGTAAATAGTAAGGTCGTTATTTATATTAGGTTCATTAAGGTAGGGGCCGTATAGTATTGAAAATGGAGAGTGACCCGTGGTCGAAAGAATACTTTGATTGTATATTAGTATAGCGGAAGTCATTAAAGTTTTTGGCGTTTCATCAGGATTTTGCAATTTCAGAACTCGTAATTTTTCTAATAATGTGGAATGTAGTCTTTCTATTGGACTGTTGGAAGATGAATTTCCAGATGTCGTGTAGTGGACTTCTATACAAAATAACTGACAGAATTCTTTGAAAAGGTTATTTTTAAATTCTGCACCATTGTCAACGACAATTTTCGAGGGAGAATTATGATGGGATAAATAGTGCCTTAATTTTCCAACGATGGTAACTGCATTTTTGTCAGTTACGAAATAAGCTTGAGCATATTTTGAAAATGAATCGATGATAGTTAAAAATTGGCAGTTTAGGAATTGAAATATATCAAGATGTAGAGTCTTAAAAGGTTTTTCTGCTAAAAGAAGGCCTTCATAAGCTATTTTGTAGGGATGCCTTTCGTATTTACTTTGCAAACAGATTTCACACACATTCACGATGTTAGTGATAGAATCTCTTAAGTTGGGCCAATAATATTTTTGCATAAGATGATTGTACGTTTCTGTTATGCCGTTATGATTGGTTTGATGATAGTTGGAAATAATTTTTTTTGTTGGTTAGTGTCAGTGATGTCAGTCAAATATATGTTAGAAAAGATTAGCTTTGCGGATGGGTTCAAGTTTGCATTGATGATTCTTTGGAATTCTATTCTCAGTTCTTGATCTGGAATATAAATTGTGAAAGACGTGTCAGGTCTAATTACTTCTTTCAATATTTTGATTATATCCTCTTGACGTTCCGTCTTGGAGATTTCAATAAAATGGTGATTTTTCTTAAAAGGTTTTGAATATGAGTGTTTGAATTTTTGACCGTAATTAATGATTAGGCGATTCGTGGCATGGTTAACAGGTAATTCAGATATCGGGAGATATTTTCCTCGGGTGTCATTGTTGGAATGTACAGTAATGTCGGAGGTGACATCTTCGTCTCTTGTATTTTCGGCAGTATTTTCTTTGTCTACGTTTTTGTTAATATGTTTTACTTGGTTTGAAATAATTTCGTTATATTTTTCGCTATGGACAAAGTCTGCAAGATCGAATTCGGCGAGATTGGCAACTGTATCGTCAACATTGGGGACACTTGAATGGGCGTCGTTGGATTCATGTTAAGTTCGATACGGGAGAGAGCATCGGCAACGACATTTTCTTTACCCTTTTTGTATTTAATTTCAAAATTGAATTCTTTCAATTTGAGTCTCCATCTAATTAAACGGGAGTTGGGTTCTTTTATCTTGGAGAGCCAAACTAAAGGATTATGGTCTGTTTCAATGATGAACCTTTGTCCATATAAATACGGGCGAAAGTGTTTAGTGGATTCAATTATAGATAAAAGTTCTCTCTCAATAGTAGAGTAATTTCTCTCAGCTGTATTGAGGGTTCTGGAATAGAACGCAATGGGATGTTCGTTTTGAGAAAGGACGCTTCCTATTGCTATGTTTGAAGCATCTGTGGTTAATTTGAATGGTTTACTATAGTCGGGGTACTGTAGAATAGGACAGTTCGAGATTAGCTCTTTGCATTTTTGGAAGGCGTTTTTATATTCAGAATTTTCGGTATCGACAGAACTGCCTTTTCGGAGCCATTTGGTTAATGGAAAGGTGATTCGTGAAAAATTCTTTATAAATCTTCTGTAATAGCCTACCAATCCCAAGAACGCTTTTATTTCCTTTTGGCTTTTTGGGATGGGATAACGTTGGATGGCTTCAACCTTTGTTGGATTTGGTTTTATCCCTTCTGAAGTGATAACATGTCCTAAGAAGGCAACTTCTTTGCAAAGGAATTCGGATTTGTCGGACTGTACTTTCAAGTTTACTTCTTTCAATTTTTTCAGTATAATTCGAATATGATCGATGTGTTCTGAAAGAGATTTAGAAAAGATAACTTCATCCATATAAACGAAGCAGAATTTGTAGATGTATTCTCTTAATATTTCGTCCATCATTCGTTGAAACGTGACAGGGGCGTTTTTGAGGCCGAATGGCATTCTGAGGTACTCAAAATGACCATTATTTACAGTAAATGCCGTTTTTTCAATGGATTCTGGGCTCATTTCAATCTGGTGGAAACCTTGAGCTAAATCAAGAGTGGTGAAATAAGTGCATTTTCCCAGATTATCGAGAATGTCGTCTATGCGTGGGAGTGACCATTTCTCTTCAACTGTCACATCGTTAAGTTGGCGGTAATCGATCACTAGTCTAAACTTCTTTTTACCAGAAGCATCTGCCTTTTTTGGAACGATCCATACTGGGGCGGAATAAGGTGATATCGAAGGTCGAATTATTTTATTGTCTAATAGTTTCTGAATTTGAGCTTGTATTTCCTGATTCATGGAAGGTGGATGTCTATAAGATTTTACATAGACAGGACGATCATTTGTTGTACGGATAACGTGTTTCGTCTGGCTGGTAAAAGAGAGGTCGCATCCTTCGTGATACATAATATCTTTGAAATCGTGAAGAAGAGGTATGATTTTTGATTTCTCTACAGGTGTTAAGTGATCTAACCTTAGTTGTTTTGTCGGGTCAAATTTTTGTCTGTTATATTCGCGAGGAGGATCTATTAAATCGAATTGATCTTGGGGAATAACTTTTAGTCTTTGATGAAAATTAATACTAACTTCAGGAGTAGGATTCGGAATTTTACAATGTCCATTCTTTACATTGATTAAACTATCAGGTATAATATGATCTCCAATTGTAAGAGAAGGTAAGATAGCAACGCCGTTTTCGTGATTTACCGGAATAACGAGATAATTGTTATGAAAATTGTGGATTGGTCGAACTAAAGGTTTGTTATAAGCGAGAGAAAATGGAATTTTTATATTTTGAAGTGTTAGAATTTTCTTTTCGTAGTCTATTAATGCGTGTAAGTTTCTCAGATCCTTTGTTCCTATCAGTGCATCGAAATCGTTATGCCAATTTAACACTCTCATTCTCGTAATTAAGTCCTAATTCTTTTAGTAAAGGTATTATTAAATTTGTATCTTCTTTATATCTAGTTTTACAAGTTGTAACTTCAAAAGATTCGAAAAAGAGGTTTTCTGGAAATAAATGAGCTATTTTCGGTGTTATTATGGAATCAGTAGCACCGGAATCTATAAGGACAGATATTTGCATTTGGGGAAGATAGAAATATGGTAACTCGATCCTTTGGGCTATGTTGTTTAGGTTGATGGCAGATAAGGGCCTATCTTGTGAAAATTTTCAGATATATTATCTCGATTATCTTCAGCGTTTCGTTCTCCAGTAGGGATGGTTGTCATATTTCGGTGTGAGACATTTCTGAAGGGAAATCTTGTTGTTGGAAATGATATTGTGAATAGTCATATCCTTGAGGGGGTTCAGTAGGTTCCTCTAGGAAATATTCTTTGTTATAAGGTTCAGTATACGTCTCCACATTTGTTAGTTCTTGAGAGACAAATTTTCTCGGACCTGTTGGTTGAAAAGCGTTGGGATACCTATGAGGTATGGATGATTCTGAAATATTCTCGAAGGACCTCCAGTGGAAATGGACATAGATGTAGGGGCATCTAGTTTAATGGGTTTATTATTTTCTGGTGCAAAACTATTCCTGGGTTTGCCAAACACTTGAGCGTTTGTCGGATAATGCCTCTGAACTGGTCGAGGTTGAATGTGAATTGGTTGGCTAGGAAATCTCGATTGTTGCGTTTGCGGAAAATTAATTGAATGTTGAAAGGAGTTGAATGGTTTTTGAGATGGTGTTTTCATATCTTGGTGGAATATACTTGAATTATTTGCAAAGTTGACTTGCGATTCTATCATATTAAAGTTTACAACGTGCGTATAAGCGTTATCAAGTGTATCAGGATTTTGTAGCATAAGCATTGTTTTCAAGGTTTGTGGCGAATTTGCAGTTAAAATTAAAACGGCAGTTTTCTGTATTTGACTAAATAAAATTAATTTTGAATCTTGAACTTCGCACTGTATTTTTGAAAATATTCTTTGAACAAATGCTTTAAGTCGATCTACGAAGTTAAGGATGTTTTCATTCTTATTTATTTTGATGTATTGCAATTGCTGCATTAAAATTTGGTAAGTAATTGGATCACCAAATTTTTCTCTTAAAGCTGTTTTTATTTCGAGATAATTATGCAGATCTGGTCTTGAGAGAAGAAATTCTCTAGCATTATCTACTAATTTTGATTTTATCGCGGCCAAAATTACTTTGTTTAGATTTTCATTATCGTTACTAGAATAAAGATAATGAAATTCGTCTATAGAAATTAAGAAACTCTCCAAATGACTTTGAGCACTGGAAAAAGTTGGCAAGACTGACGTGTGGAATCTGATATTTTCCATGTTTGGTTGACTAGTATAATTAATATTAGAATCTAAACTTAAATTACTTAAAAGGTTTAATAAATCTTCTTGATTTATTGAGTTTGAACTTGTTTCTGTATTAATTGACTTTCACTTAATCCTAATTTTGCCCTATTATTCAATAAAATCTTTGTTAAACGTTTAGAAGTTTCAGACATTCACATAGAAATATGTAAAAATGGCAATTCAGTTTTAACTTACAATATAATCAAGGATGGATCCATAAAGCTTATACTGTTTAGTTCCACAACCAAAGGGTTCCCTATAAAGGCGTGGCTGAATGGCGGTCTGAATTGTTGGTCTTCTGGGGTAGGCAGGAACTGAACCACAGCTTCTCTGACAACACGGTAGACGATAGCTTGATCTCGAATTCTCACTTTTCTTCGATAGTGCCTTAAGACTTGAAAATCACTTCTGCACAACGGTAAACCGATAAAGGGCAGAATGACACTATCCTGTTCGCAGCGCCAGTTAAATGTGAAGACCGACAACTTTGCTTTTTAAAAAACTTTATTTTACAATAAGGGCACTTAACTAATGAAACAATATTATGAACAGCAATACAGCTTTGACACTATAATATTGAGTAACATTAACATTACAATTCTTTACTTATATACTATAACAATGCCTTAGTCAGCGCTAGGCAAGCGATAACCGTCGGTTTTGGGTTATTACTCGCGATCATTTGTTATGGCAGCAGTCGCGCGAAACTTTAAATTATTTTAAGTTAAGTATTAACTTTAAAGATTTTTGGGACTTGCTTATCTATCACACTTTATATATTTAGGCACATTAGCTTTAAATTAGGAAAGAATTTAGAAACAAAAAGTTTGCTTAAATATAAAATAAAACTGAATTAATAAAATTACACTTTGGCCAGATCAAGTAATAAAGAACACAGTAGTTTTTATTATTTATCCTTATTTATCTCTTAATTTTAAGTTTAATTATACGTATACACGTTCTCTTTGAACTAAGAAACATTTTACAAGTTTGATAATGAGATCAATGAAACAGTAAATTTTTTATTATCTGCCTGTGGTTAATTGGTTATCTTAGATTTAGTTTTCTTCATCATCACGGTAATATTCATTACAAAGAAATGTAGTGTGGTCCCGGCAAATATTCCTCGAACCAGCTGCACATTGTGTCTTGATTGTCTTCTTTTTTAGCAAGATATATTTTGCAGTTTCCTCTGAATGCACTGGAACTTGTGCCTGGTTCGGTACATGTGTTTCTTCACTTATGTTTAACAGATTTTTTTTCATATTTCGACAATATAATATATTGAGAGTACACTGGCAAGAAGAAAAATAAAAATATTATATATTTTACGGAGTTATCCGAAAGTTGACTGATAAGGTTGTAAAAAAAACTTACGAAATATTATGGTTTAAGTATTCAGAGAAACATTGATAGCATTGAAAATATGAAAAAAGCCATTATGGCTACTTGCTATCATATTTTTTCAAACAAAGAAAATCCGCAGTATGAAAACTGCCCAACAGGAGTCGAGAACTGGTGCAAGTGGCAGAAAGCTATCGCTTTAAACATAGATTCAGAAAGTGAAGATTTACCTCCATTACTTAATGAGGAAATTAAAAATCATCTTTAATGAATTTATTCTAGAATGATTTACTTCAAAGATACCATACCCAATTGGCCATACCCAAAACGCAAAGGAAAGTTTTAACACGATAGTTTGGCGATTATCTCCAAAACATACATCGTATACAAACATAAATCGCTGCTGGGATATTTAATGAAGGTTACACTTCCATTCTTAGAATTATGGATTGACTGGATATAATTATTGGTGCCTATGCCAAAGTTTTCGCCGGAACCATCGATGAGGCGAGAGTAACGAGACAGAACCGGAGGAGTCTTGCCTAGATAAAGGCAGCTCGTACTGCCCGAAAACAGCAACAGTTTGAAGAAAACCAACTTTTCGAAGAGACTGAAGGTCTGTTATATGCACCTGAGATCACTGATTGATCGGTAAGTCACTAAAACTAATCATTTTATCGTACTGAAACTTAAACGCGATTACCTCAAAACTGCACGTCGGTGCTTTGCCATTCCCTCATCCGCGATCCAAAACGCCAGCAAGCGAATATATAGCTGGTTCCTCTTTCTTTGTTGGTAACCGAGATCCTTTGTGGTATTGTTGTTACCACCAAATAGTGGTCTGACTGAGATGATGCCCCCTTTTAGCTTCTCATGTCACACGCACTTGAATATTATCTGATATCGATTTTGACATGATCTATATGGTTTACTGTATGGCCATCAGGTGAGATCCATGTTCCCTTAAGGATATTTTTATCTGGGAACGTTGTACTCATTACCTTAAGGTCCTTGCATACAGCGAATTATATTGCTCTTTCACCATTGCCATTTGTGTATCATGTAGACTGCATTTGCCTACTACCGTGGTTTATTCTGATTCTTTTCCTACTTGAGCATTAAAATCCCCTAATACTAATTTAATGTCATTTCTCGGGTTATTGTCTATCTCGCTTTTCAGCAGCGTATACAATTCTACCTTCTCGTCCAATGTTGGTGCATGTATAAATACTGATGGATTTTGTACTTGATGTATACTTGATGGATAAATTGTCCCCTCATTCTTATATAGCTCTCGCTCACTGCTTTAAAACCTATTACACTTCACTAAAATTTTCTTTCTATAATGAACCCGCCATCCAAATTCGTGCTTTTGATAAGTATCTTTTCTCAGAGATCTTGTACCTAACAATCTCCTCTGTTAGAGCGGTACTTATCCAAATTATTTTTTCTTACTTGTTGAACGGTATCACTCAGAGATCCTGGTTGATATACAGTTTTAATATTCCATGTACCAAATCTCATGTCCATATTTTGTTACCGGATCTGTTTATAGTTAATCAATACAATTCGAGGCTGAGTTAAATGTCTCGTGACAAGAATTGTTTTCCGGCATAGGATTTTCAGCAATTTCATTTAAACAAATAAGAAAAATATGATATATTATTAAATATAATGTATATGACAATTATATTATTTGTTTCGTGTCGTTTGTGATTTGGAGCAGTAAGTGAGAGTATGAAGTGAACGATATGTAAATTCAATAGAATGGCGCTACTTCCTTTATCCCACACCAATATTCTAGAACGTATTCTCTCCTTAAATCAAAATGAAGACTGGCTACCAAGATCCTGCAATTTGGCACAGTTGAATGGTTTTTAGGAGCTATATTAGAGAAGTGTTATATAAGAGTAATCTACAAACTATGCAGGAGATTTGGACAACATCGAACATATTATTGAGACATACTATTGAGACGTACTATTGAGATATACTATTGAGACATACTATTGAGACATACTATTGAGACATACTATTGAGACATACTATTGAGACGTACTATTGAGACATACTATTAAGACATACTATTGAGTACATACTATTGAGACATACCATTGAGACATACTATTGAGACATACCATTGAGACATACTATTGAGACATACTATTGAGACATACTCTTGAGACATAATATTGAGACATACTATTGAGACAGAGCACCAATTAGAAAAGAAACATAATTAGAAAAGTGCAGGACAAAAATTTAACATTTGTTCTAAATTCTATTTTAAATTTGTCCGTAATGTTTCTGAAATTTTGATTACTAAGTCTGTTATTTTGAAATGTCCTATGTACAATAATACCGTTTTCTTTACATAAGGTAGCGTTAGAACATACTCGTGGTTGACGGAATGAAACAGAGTGTATCTTTGTTACAACATTTGACTGAAAGAACAACAAAAGTGGCAAATTATCATTATTTTTAGCTAACAAGAAGATGTAACAGTATTGGGTGTTTCCTCCTCTAGTTCTAATTACTGCTTGCATCCTTCAGGGCATGCTTCACAGAAGATCTGTTATGGTCTCTTACGCAATTTGATTCCCTCTTCCTGAACAGCGATACGGAATGCTGCAACTAAATTCGTAGCTGGATTTCCGGCTTGTATACAGCGTTTGAGAATATCCTATGTGTTCGATGGATTAAAATCGGGACTTAAAGTTGGCCAGTCGAACGACGCAATCTTGACTTCCTGTAAGTACTGGAACACTGTTTCGGCAACATATGCGCGAGCATTATCGTGCATTAGCACAAATCTGTCATACCCAATAAAGCCACCATATGGTAGAGCATGTTCTTCAATGACGTTGCGGATGTACCAATTTGCTTCATCTTACATTCACCTCAACAAGCACCGTAAACCTTGTTGAAACCTTTTCTGCCTATTTTGATTTTTATTGCTGAGATTTTATACATTTCTTGTACTACCTGAATGAATATGTGGTTGATGTTAGTGCCCTTCAAGACTTCCCATAGTTTTATCATCGGGATATATTCGCATGCTTTGGAGAGATCTATAAAAAGTAAGTGTGCCTCTTGAATTATGACCATTCTTTTTTCGATGATTTGTTTAATGTACAATATATTGTCCGGCAGAATGTATCTTCCGACACGAAATCTACTTTATTCTTCAGCTTTGTATTTTGTGTATTCCTTCTCTATCAAATCTCTTATTACCCTTCTATTGAGTCAGTTTAGTGCAGATGTAAAGGTGATACCTCGATAATTTTGATGATATCTATATCGATGTTATTTATATCGTTAATTACTTCAGTCCATTTGGTTTAGATCCCTTGTACATTCCATGCTGCTATTCTCAATATGCGTTTAATATATCTGAGGGTTCTGTCTGTTTATATTCCGAGGGACCGAGTTTTTTACAGTTATGATTTTTTCACGAGATATTAGGAGCTTCTCCAATCGCTTCAACCTACAATCTGGAGGACCAGGGTATCTCTCTTAGTCTGTCTCTTCCCCTAATCATGTGGGCATCATTAAGATATATATATATATATATATATATATATATATATATATATATATATATATATATATATATATATATATATATATCACGGGCGTAGCCAAGCAGGGGGGGGGGGGTCAAACCCCCCCGAAATAAGCCAAATATTACCTAATATCATACCGAAAAAATACGAGGGGTGAAGAGAGTTAAATTATTACATTTGAATTGAATATATATCCGAACTAGTGGACGTTGCGCACAGTAACGCCATCTCTTGTCGAGCAGTCGAACTATTTTGTATCGTATGGAAACTTTGCGTTGTTTCTCGATTATTCGCCACGCCCCTCGGTCGGAATGAGCGGAGCTTTGTGGAAGTTTGTGGTAGTTTCTGGCCGGCTACTACTGGGCTGCTATATAAGCGGCGCGTGACAGCGCTTACCATGCGAGCTCGAAGCGAATATAAGTGAAAAGTGGTGAACGTATAGTAAAGAGAATTAAGTGTACCGTGTAAGTGAGTAATTTTAGTGCAGTGTTATTCGGTGACCTTGTTAAGGATAGATACGTGAATCATTATTATTGTCGAAAAATGGAGGGGAAAAAAAGGAAGGGTGATAAACTTAAAGGTATGGACTACTGGAAAAAGTGGTGTAGTCAAGGCGTTTCTAATAAAGAAACAAATTTGGATTTAGCTATCAAAGCTTCAGCTACCTTGCATGCTGATAAGAAGACTGTGATGACAAGCGGGCCCTCGACCTCGACCTCAATCACAATACCGAATGTCGAAATCAATGGTATGTCGCTGGTGCCCTGTTCGATACCTTCGACTGCCGAATCTACATCTACTCTGCAACAGGCCAGCTTGCCTGTTACCTCATCTTTTACAACTGTAGCTAAGTTGGATGTTGGTTTTTACGCAAGAAATCAAGAAAAAAGTCTTGGATGAATATTGTAAAGTCCAAATTTTAAAAACGCCATGGAACCCACCCAGAGATTATAAGTTTCCTATTTCCACAAAACGAAACTTGCACTTTCAATTAAAATGGTTGGAGAGATTCCCCTGGTTGTCATATTCGGAATATAAAAGTGGAGCATACTACAGAGTTTGCGTGGTAATGGGACGTTCGCTTGATGAAGATAAAGGCGGTCATCAAAGGATCGGCCAGTTGGTAACCGAACCTTTTTGTAAGTGGAAAAATGCCCTAGAAATTTTTGAAGCTCATGCGAAATCGGGATACCACAAGCGAAATTCAGAACTGGCAGATAACTTTCTAAAAGTAATGTCTTCGCAGGCTTTTTCGGTCACTGAACAGCTGTCTTCTGAAAGAAAGAGACAACAACAGGAGAATCGAAAGAAACTAATCCCTATCGTAAAAGCAATAATTTTTTGCGGCAAACAAGGCATCTCCTTGAGAGGTAAAATCGATTCGGGGCGCATACAAATTACACCAGAATCACCAGAACCTGAACAACCACTACAGAATGATGGTAATTTTAGAGCCCTGTTGCGGTTTGCGGCTGAGTCTGGAGATAAAGATCTGGCTGAGCATTTGAATACTTCACAGAACAATGCCCTGTACAGAAGCCCTCAGATCCAAAACGAAATAATTGACATTTGTGGTGAAATAATTCAACATAAAATAATTGAAGAAGTAAAGAAAGCCAAACTATTTGTGATTCTGGCTGACGAAACCACCGACATCGGACCTGTAGAACAAGTCTCGTTATGTCTTCGATATGTTGATTTTACAGATAATAAACACCATATACTTAAAGAGATGTTCCTTGAGTACATTCCAACGGTCGATGTTTCAGGATCCGGTCTCGCAAATCTTATTATTACAGCTCTGAAAAAGCATGGACTTGAATGTTCTCATGTGGTTGGTCAAGGTTACCAACACTTTATATACACTGTAGTGCACACTCTCTCAACCTTGCTATTGCTGATTCATGTTCATCAGCACATGTCCGAAATTGCATTGGGATTGTGCAGTCTGTTGGTTCCTACTTTCGACATTCTGTTCAACGCACTGCTTTGTTGAAAGAAAAAATTCAAGAGCTACTACACGTCGGTAACCAAAAAAGCTTGCTCTCAATGTGTGAAATACGGTGGGTCCACAAACA
Organism: Cosmopolites sordidus; assembly: GCA_031761425.1. NCBI lineage: Eukaryota > Metazoa > Arthropoda > Insecta > Coleoptera > Curculionidae > Cosmopolites > Cosmopolites sordidus. The sequence continues at coordinate 235,961 of JARFXV010000750.1, read as the reverse complement.
TGAAGCTATTATAAGATTAGGGAAATTTATTCAGCGATTGTGAATGCTCTCGAAGAACTCCAATTTAATCACAATAAGGAAACATCGCAACAAGCCGCCCAATTGCTAAGTAGGTTTCGATCTTCGGATTTTGTGATGTGTTTAGTGATTCTTCAAAAAGTTATGAGCTATACATTGTCGCTATCAAAACAATTATAGACAATTGACATCGATCTTATAACGGTATTCAAACATGTAGATGATGTTATTAATGTCTTACAACTCCTGAGAAACAACACTGACGTCGAATATCTTCATCTCTATGAAGACGCAAAGGTTTTACTGGAAGAAAATGGTGTTATACTGCGAATGCCACTCGTTGTCGGAAGACAATTAAATAGACCGAACATTCCTGCATTGGATGTATGCATGTATTACAAAATTAATTTGTTCATTCCATTTCTTGATCATACAATTCAACAATTGGTTGAAAGGTTTACCAAACATCGTAAAGTAGTATCAGCATTATCTGGTGTGCTACCTTCAAATTTTACTGCCAGTTCTGAAATTGAAGAAGCAATTTCCATGTACTCGTCACTGCTTCCCGAAAGCAACATATCAGTGGTTAAAACAGAACTTGAAGTATGAAAAACCATGATGACAAGTATCTCGCCTACCCCGAAATGTAGTTTGGAATGCCTAGATATGTGCGATAAAAACCTTTTCCCTAATATTTACACATTACTATAAATCTTGGCTACCATTCCTGTATCCACTGCTACCCCAGAAAGGTCTTTCTCGAGCCTAAGGAGACTGAAAAACTATTTACGAAACACTACAAGTGAAAACAGACTTAATGGTTTGGCTCTCATGAACATTCACTATGGAACAGAAATTCTTCTTTAATGGTTTTAGATTTAGCGCAGAGAAACGAAATTAATTTAACCATTTCATTTAAAGTTAAGAGCTTTATAAATATGTCGTAATTTGTCCGATAAATATATAGATATTAAATTTCATGTAAGTATGTATCATCATGATGATGTATCATCATCAGCCCATGTCCATTCACTGCAAGATGAAGGCCTCTTCAGCATGTTTCCAACCTTCACGGTCCTGGGTTCTCCTCTGCCACTCTGGACAAATATACTTAACGATGTCATCAATCCATCATGCTTTTTGTCTTCTTCGCAGATGTTTGCGATCGGTATCCACTCCATTATTGCCTTGGTCCATTTGTCATCCCATCGCCTCGCTATATGGCCTGCCCATCTCCATTTCAATTGCTTGTTCCCTGATCCATGCGCAAGACTTTCTGTCTCGTCTTGTAATACCAAGCATACATTTTGCCATTCCCCTCTGTGCTACCCAAAATTTTTAAATTGATTGCGATGTGAGTGTCCAGGTTTCACTTCCGTATGTCATAACGGGTAGAACGCACTGATCGAAGAGTTTTCGTTTCAGGCAAAGTGGCAGTCTGCTCTTAAACACAATGTTGAGCCTGCCAAATGCCTGCCAGCCACATTTAACACGCCGTTCCACCTTCCGGGCGTTATTCCCCTCCATTGAAATTATCTGCCCATGATATATAAAGCTGTCCACAATCTCCAAATCCCTTCCTAAAACTGAAATTCTTCTATCCTGAACGAAGTTATTGAACATAACCTGACTCTTTTTCAGGTTTATTTTCAAGCCAAATGGTTCGCCAGCCTTTTGTAGTTCTTGTATGCGTCTTTGCAGCTCCTCTAGGTCTTGTAAAAGAAGAACGATATCATCTGCAAATCTAAGATGATTTAAGTGTAAGCTAAGCACAATGGCATGGTGTATTTGTTGTGTCTTTCTATGGCCTGCTGTACAACCTGGATATGATTTATTGTACTGAATCCACTTCTGAATCCTGCTTGTTCTCTTGGTTGTGCGTCATTCAGTTTTTTTAATATTCTTTGAGAAATTATCTTAGTGAAAACTTTGTACATTACTGATAGGAGGCTCATTGGACGGTAGTTCTTTAAATCTTCCTGTGCTCCCTTTTTATGTAAAAGGATCACTTCTGCATTATTCCATAAGTGAGGTACTTTTTGTTCTTTGAGGCATTTTGAGTATAATTTTGCCTGTGTTTTATGTCCGATCACCAGCTTTTAGCGTTTCGACAGTTACACTGTCCTTTCCTGGAACATTGCCTTTTTTCATCGATTCTAAAGCATTTGTTACTTCCTCCACTAGCATATCTGGCCTTTATTCTTCCGTGGGTATTGTTGTCTTTGATTGATTCTGATCTTCATATAACTGGGAATAAAATTTTCTGACAACCTCTAACATTTCGTACACGCCCTGCATACTGTGCCATCCTCACGCCTTAAGGCATATATTTGCGTTCTTTTGTTTCTCAGCTTCTGTTTAGCCTTGTTAATTCCTTTGTTTTCTCCAGGGTTTTTTGCATGTTGAATCGTCGCATGTCCTCTCTGATACGTTTTCTTATAGTTTTGCAGAGCTACTGAGCTCAGTACACTGGTACTCGATCCTGCCAAAAAGTCTACCTATATTTTTCATTGCCCGCTGTTTCTTCCTTAAATCAATGGTCTGCTATTGAAGCGACTGCTTCAATATATATATATATATATATATATATATATATATATATATATATATATATATATATATATATATATATATATATATATATGTATATATATATATTAGCAATCTAATGATGCTAACATGATTAGAGAAAAGCGCGTCGACAAATTTAAAAAAGTTATTTGATGATGTTTATTGGTAAATCTCTTCGAGTTTAGTATATCCCTCTTGACTTTCGCAGCATGACATCGCAATCAATTCAAAAGCTTCGGGTAGCACAGAGGAGAATAAAGAGATGTATGCTTGTCATTACTAGACAGAATAGAAAGACCTGCACATGAATCAGGGAACAAACGAAAGTGAATGACATCATTGGAAGGATAAATAAATTGACATAGAGGTGGGCAGACCATGTAGCGAGGCGATGGGATAAAAAATGGACCAGGGCGATCCCGGATACGATGGACTGGATACCGCTGGACCGCAAATGTCCATTGAGGAGACCGAAAACATAATGGACTAATGACATAAAGTATATTGGGCCTGAATGGCAGAGAAAAACTCAGAACTGCGAGAGTTGGAAGCATGCTGAAGAGCCCTGTATCTTGCAGTGGACTGATACGGGCTAATGATGATGATAATAATGATGATGATTAACCGACGATTAATCGACGCTTTTTGTTTCTTTGAATTATCTTTAGAAATGGTTTGCAGTGTTACTCCGAGTTCCTGTCCATTCAAGCAGTGTATGATAAGGATTTTCTTCCAGTAGTGCTTCCAATTATTTATCCTCCATTTTTTTGTTTCCTCGGATCTTCTGTATTCTTTAAATCAAAATTTGCAGTTCGTAATTGCTGGAAGCAAATTTTTTCGCGAAACTTTTTACTAGTACTGTACAAAATAATATTATCTGCTAAAGCCGCACAAATTATATTCTGAGGCATTTTTTTCAGTTGAAAGGTGAAGCCTCAAATGTTGCTTTTTCATGTTTACAACTGATTTGTTGATGGAGCAACTGAATGGTGGCCTTTAAGGGATGGCGGATTTAAATTGGAAATAAAACGACTTTTTTATTGAATTTATGATTGGATTTTTATTATATTTTGAACTCGACGATTAAATATGAAAAATTATGGTTACATCGGTTTCGATTGCCAAATCTTGATTTCTTTCCTAAAATTTTGCATTAAAATTTCGCATAATTTCTAATCAATTTCATGAATACCATATCGAATTTAGTTTTTGAGGCCGCCAACTCTTTGTGCTATATGCATATCAACTATTACTTGCTATATATATATATATATATATATATATATATATATATATATATATATATATATATATATATATATATATATATATATATCGATATTAATTGTTATACCGCTATGAATATCGGCATTCCTTGAAATTACGTGACCAGGAAATTGTTAGTGCAGTAAGTGAACTGCTGTATAGCAGCTCGCAACATCCTCCTGGAACCACATTTGTTCAAAATCCATATCATCCAGCAAATACCAGAAAAACTACGTTGTCATATTATGGTAACGGTTATCGTTCCCAGTTACCATATTTTCTTCAGAAAATTGAATTAAGAACTGTGGATTCTTAACTGTATTGGTAACTGTATTGGTAACTGTATCGGTAACTGTATTTTCTTCAGAAACTATTGGCATATCACGGCGACTCTCCAAAATCCACGAATTACTTTGAAACCTTTGGGGAGCATTTGCTTTAAATGAATTAAGAAAAAATGATCCGAGCCAGAAATGCGTCATTTTGTTTGTTTACGAAACCTTCCAGTTCAAAATGAACCGCATCTTTGAAGATGATTTTTCTATCAAATTGAAAGTGAAATCCGAACTATTGGCTGTGATAATTATCAGAAAGTTCTTGCTTTTGCGTCAGCTATATTTTGTATGGATAAAGGTGGAAGTCTTTAGTGAGTATTCCCTAAAGGGAGCTTCTCGAAAGGTTTAATTATTGTGTACATCATGGAGTTGATCTTCTCAAATTGGTAACGACACTTTCACCAACCATGGCAATATTCTCACAGGATCCTATCCTACGTTTATAACAGTGGCGGCTCGTGAAGGGGGTGTTGGGGCGCCGCCTCTCCAGCATTTATCCCAGTAAACAATTTTTCAGAGCAAAACATCATATTTTATTTCCGCTCAGTCTCTTTCCTTTAACTGATTTTCCTAGTTCACTTCCTGTATAGGGTGTTAATAGCAAGAAAACTAAAAAGTAGGAAGGGGAAAGCAAAAAAATCTTCAGCAGCAGTATTTTTTTCTACGTCCTCCCACTTTAAGAACCTACGAGCCGCCACTGGTTTATAATCATGATGTCTTACATCATTTACCGACCAAAAACTTTCACGACATAAAATTGTCACCGAATTTGTAATTAATTTTAACGTTAATAACACAGTGTTATTATTATTATAGCATTCCATATTTTCTAATAATTACCAAACTATCAAAGGTACCAACTAGAGAAAATAAAGAAATTTTAAAGTTTAAAGTTTAAAGAAGTTTTAAAGTAGTGTTTGAGAATGTAAAGTCGTTTTACGAAACTATAGTTACACAAATTTTGTTTAAAAAGAAAAGTGATAGATAACAAAGTAAAAAATTGTTTTATTCCTTTATAAAAAATTAACTATCACAAAGTAACGGACAAATCAATCAATAACGTAAAGAAATGAGGCGAAATATATGTATGTTGAAAAAACGGAAATAAAGAAACCAATCTTAAATAAACCTTTACGATGTCGTATACCAGATTCAGTAGAATATTCGGTCATAGAAAACAGAGTCTTATGAGAATGGGGAATAGTGTAAATCTAAAGATAAGGACAGCCAACTTATTAAAACTTTGTCAATAAATATCCGGAAGACTCTGCATCTCCACTCTAGCAGATTCCTGCTGCCTATTGCTGCTCGGTGACAATGAGCAAATGTTTAAAATTTTATTCGTGAATTCTTTCTTCTTTCCTTCTATCGTTGGCGTCTTTTTACTTAGCCGGAAAAAAGTTTTTCCATTAAAGAACAAGATTAATTTACGTCTAAACAGTACAGAGGTGGAAAATTATTATATTATTTTTCTGTAAAAACACGTTTTCTATTTTGAGCATTGAATGGTTTGATGGGAAAAAGTTTAGACTAATATTAATGAATTCAAAAAAGGAATATCTAGAATATACTACACGTCATATTATAATAAAGTTTGCAAATTCGTATACAGTCTGTTTAATGAAAATGATGACTGAATTATTACAAAACCAGCTAGACCTCAGCTGGTCGAATATGGCCTTTTTAGTGTTATCCAATGTCCCAAAATTGCATTCTTCGAGCTGAATTTTCAACCTTGGGAAAAATAAGTCTGGTGAATAAAGGGGCTGCAAAGCCACAGTGATGTTTTTATTTGACAAAAATTTGATAATTGAAATCGCTGTTTGGCGATGTTCAATTTTGTTATAATTTTGTTATGAAGCACTCAAATGTTCTTGATGTCCAATCTCATATTGCTCTTTTTGAAAGAACCTCTCGGTAAAAATGATGCTTTACCGTTTGGTATTGAGACCCAAATTCCTTATGTGCGATGCCCTGGCTATCAAAAAAGCAAATCAGCATACCTTTGTTCTTTGATTTGCTTGTTCTGGCTTTTTTTGGCCATGGCGAGGTTAGAATGTGCCATACCTGGTTCTTGTGCTTCGATTCCGGCTCGTGTTCAAAAATCCAAGACTCATCACCAATGATGACAAGTTCTATAAAAAAAGGATCATTTTCAATTTGCCCCAAAAAGTTCAGGCAAGTTTTCCTCCTGTTGCACAAGATCCCGAGTTTTTCATCTGCTCTAGGAGTTGAAGGCCTACCGCTGCGAGGTTCATCTTTAATCGAGTTTCGGCTTTCTGAGAATGTTTTAAACCACCTGAAAACCTAGACCCTTGACAAAATTGTGATCCATATGCCTGTTATACAAATTCTGTTACCTGTTTCCCAAATCTGATATAAAACTAGATAGAGCACCGTTGCTCGAAATTGTTGCCACTTAATTTAAGAATCCCAAGAAAAAGCCGGTTTACAAAAAGAATTACAATTAACCACCAAAGTAATGCTGGGAGTTCAAACTCGTATTGAAGACGCATCAAATGTTGAATTTTTCGTAGCTGTGATGTATTGGATTGATACAAAAGTTCGTCCCCTTTTTGGCGCTAGATGGCATTGTATCGCAAAACCCAGTGTTACCAATTTTTCAATACTATCTATTTTCAACTAGTACTTGGGGAAAAAAATGTGTTTCTCAAAGGTGTTTGTATCTTGTGTTTTGTGTCTCGTGTTTTTCAAATGTTGTTAAGTACTAAACGGCGATATGGTTCAAAATGGTTGATGATAAGGTTTAGTAAACAGTTTAGGATGCCAACATCTAGACTTCTAATACTGACGCACCAACAAATCCTACCTCTACGTCCTCGTCGTGTGCCCTGGGCCATGCAGTACGTACATTAGGATGTGCGTAACAGCTAACGGATGAGGGTAAGGGCAAGTCCCCGGAGCCTAAAATTCGTAACCCGTCGGCTGAGGTTTGGTAACCCCTACAGAAGAGTCTCCGAACCTCCAGGATAGATGGGGTGGATATGAGCTTGGGCTACGCACCCCGAAAAACAATTGTTGCTATGAAACCTGATACGAGGTATGTAAGTAAAGTAATGAAACTGGTTTTAATATTTTCTTTATTCAACTTTTATTCAAAAATCCAATGTTCCAAAGTGGTGTTTTTTGAGATTTTCAATCCTGGGATAGGGAAAAAGCCGCAAGGACTGGTGAATAAAGGGAGCTGTAAAGCCTCAGTGATGTTTAGACTTGATAAAACCTCGGTCGCATTCAAAAATCCGAAACTCGTCATCAGTAATGACACGTTCCAGAAAATGAAGATCATTTTCAATATATATGCATTGTCATATCATATCTAATATACATCTGATCATTCTGACCCGCAACCGACAAACAGAATGCACAAGCGCCCGGATTCTCTGGATATTTTCATAACTTCTCGACGTGGAAAACATTTTACTGCAATGTTCGTCTTCAGTGGGGTTTCGTAGATATAAAAAACAAATTATCAGAAGAATTTTTCTAGAAAACCAATTTCTTCTCCAGCCAGACAATATTAAGCAAGCAATAAGTATTCTAAAACAATTTTCTCAATTTCCCTTAATATCTAATTTAGTACAGGATGGCGCTAGATAAGTCGTTTCGTTGTGAAGTTCATTTTCAATCGAGTCTCGGCCTTCTGAGAATGCCTTAAACCATCTGAAAACCTGCGCCCTTGATAAAACACTGTTTCCATAGGCCTGTTCAAGTCTTGCAAAACTAGTTTAAACTAATTCTGAAAACGCATCAGATGTCGGTATTTCACCCCTCCAAAAAGGAAGCGAACAGTATTACTCGACCGAACGTTACGCCACCAGTCTCATTACTTGTTATCACGTCTCGTACACTGCCTCAGATTCAATTGATTCAATATATCGACCGGCTTGGAGGCGAAGGTTGAAGGAAGTCAAGACTTACTAACGGGCTGTAACACCACAGGTAAAAGAAGCAGATTAAACGGCGATAATGCTTCGTAGATGCAACAGAAAATATGTGGTAAATGGTTTAGAAAGTTGTATGTAAACAATTTTAATCTTAGCGATGCACCCCATTCTGGACGGCCAGCCGAGGTTAATAGTAATGAAATATTGGCGCTAATTGTAAGTGATCGGCATAGAACAACCAGAGAGATCGGAGAAATTCTTTAAAAAAATAGTCAACGGTGTCAAGGCCATTACGTAAACTAAGAATGGTTAGCAAGGTCAATATATGAGTGCTGCATGAGTTAATGGAGATAGCATAGTGTAAGCTCGAAGATACCCCTTCAACCAACGTAAAAGCTAGTTTACATATGAAGAAGGTTATGTTTTTCATATATATATATATATATATATATATATATATATATATATATATATATATATATATATATATATTATATTATATTATTCACGTATAGGCCCTAGTGGATCACGGGAAGTACAGTTAGAGGCGTTTGTTGTTAGCCTTCCTTTGTGCCCATACTGATTTAATTCTTTCGCTATGAGCTTTTTTTCTTTCGTCAGGCCAACTTGTTCCAGTCTTCCTATATTTTTCTCTGGCTAACCTCCCAAACGTCAAGGCCATTACGTGAACTAAGAATGGTTAGCAAGGTCAATGTATGAGTGCTGCATGAGTTAATGGAGATAGCACAGTGTAAGCTCGAAGATACCCCTTCAACCAACGTAAAAGCTAGTTTACATATGAAGAAGGTTATGTTTTTCATATATATATATATATATATATATATATATATATATATATATATATATATATATATATATATATATATATATATATATATATAGCTTTTTAGCTTTTATATATAGAGATATATAGAGCTTTTTTTCTTTCGTTAGGCCAACTTGTTCCAGTCTTCCTATATTTTTCTCTGGCTAACCTCCCAAACGTTAACCTTGTGTCTGAAACAGCCTCTATCCTGAATTTCACTTTGTGTAATATTTGAGGATCTTGGGTCCTCTTTAATTGCAGCAATCCATTTAATTATTTCTACTTTAGCTCTACTCCTAGTTTCATAAAATTCGACTATTTTTGTAGTTAGCTTACTCGGATTCGTCCGTTTTATGTACCCGTAAAACTAAAGTCTTCTTTTTCTCATATCGCTGTGTATGTCTGTGTATTGTTTAATTTCTTGGTTTTCTCGAAGTCGGTATGTTGTGCTATTTGTTTAGGGCCTAAGATTTTTCTTATGATTTTTCTTTCCTTCTTTTCAATCTCCTCGATGTCTTTCTTTCTATTCAAAATGAGCGTTTCTGCCCCATACAGACCTTCTGGCTTAATAACTGTGTTGTAATGTCTCAGTTTTGTGTTTTTAGATATGCATATTTTGTTGTAAATATTTTGATGTTGGTTGTCCCTAGTTTAATGGACTGGTCAATATTCAGGGCCGACTTTTTTTCACGCCACTGCTGTATTCCTTTTTCTAGAACACAGTTAAATAAGAGTGACGAGAGTCCATACTCTTGTCTCACTCTAGTTTTAATTTCGAAGGGCTCTAAGATGTCACCCATGAATTTAACTTTTGACCTTGTGTTACTTAGTATTGCTTTAATAATTGCTAGCGTTTTCAGATCTAGTCCTTGTTCTTTCAAGATGTGGAATAAAAATTCGCGGTCAATAGAATCATATGCTTATTTGAAATTCACAAATCTACAGACGAGATTTTTATTATACAGTTTTTGATGTCTTAGGATCAACTTTAGATTTAGGATCTGTTCGGTCGAAAACCTGCTTAATATTCACCAATTTAAGGCTCTAACTGTCCCTGTGCTCCGTCTAGTAGACATTGAGATAGAATCTTGTAACAAACTGGGAGAAGAGATATCCCTCTGTAGTTGTTTATATCCGTTCTATCTCATTTCTTATGTAGTGGACGGATTAGAGCATCTTTCCAATCTTGCAGAATCCGTTCGCTTCTCCAAACTTCTTTAGAATTTTGGTTATTTCTTTGATGGTACCTGGACCAGAGGATTTCAAAAGTTCAGCAGTGATTCCATCTTCACCAGAAGCTTTGATATTTTTAAGTCGGTTGATTAGCCTAATTATTTCATCTTCATTCGGTGGTAATGAATCTGGGTTTGTTTGTTTTAGGTTTAGTATTTAAGTGTAATCTGTTTAAGGGCTCAGGGCAGTTTAGTAGTTGTTCAAAGTATTTCGCAAGTTCTTTACAATTGTCTTGGTTATTTAGAGGTAATTGTCCGTTTTCCTTTTGGAAGCAAATACTTTAGGGTTGATAGCTTGTTAATTTAGCTTGAAATGTTTTGTAAAAATTTTGGGTGTTATTTTTTGGAAATATGTTTCTATTTCATTAAGTTGATTGTTTTCATATTTTCTTTTAGTTTGTCTAATTAGCTTCGATGTTTCTTTTGTTACTTCTAAAAAGATGTTTTAGTTTATTGCTGTTTTTTGACTGTTCCACTTTTTGAATGCTTTACTTCGGCTTAATATTGCTTGCTCGCAAACTTCATCCTACCACGGATGTTTTTTACGTTCTCGTAGGGTCGAACTTTGATATTTGAAGTCTCTTTTGAATAAGTTTTCGAGGTTTTAAGCTAAGTCTGATTCTAGTCAAGTAGTGATCCGTGTCTAAGTTAGCTCCTTTCCGGACTTGAACATTCAAAATCTCTGTATAATTAGGGTACGAAATGGCAACATGGTCAATTTGAAATTCATCCATGTACGTGTTTGGGCACCTCCAGGTTTTGTTTTGTTATTTTCTTCTTAAAATGCGTTGACATTATTTTTAGATTAAACTGCGAACATAGATTAACCAATATCCTGTCATTATGGTTAGTCCATTTATGAGCGGAAAAACTGCCGACTGTTTTTCTGTACTTTCTTTCTTTCCCTAGTTGGGCGTTAAAATCACCCAATAGAATTTTTACGTGGTTAGAGGGAATTTTAGAAATAGTGTTTTCCAGCATTTCCCAGGACTTATTTACTTTTCAATTCGTGTAGTTTTCCTGGGTGCAGGAGAGAGTTGATATTTACCGTTCCAAAGAAAGTTTTTGTTTTCGGTTTGAGACGTTGGCCAGAAGTCTCCGACTCCCTCTGAAAGATTTTGCGTTTAAGCCCGGACGCCCCAGAATCCGAAAATCCGATTGCACCAGCAAAGCTGGCAGAGAATTGTTTACCTCCTGGGGTAATTTTGTTATTACTAGAACGCTTCATCTTGTACTTTGAATTAAAGGTTTGAACCATGACGGTTCAGAGATTAAGACTGGAGGGGTTAGTTTCAGAATTTAAATCTCAGTCGCACCACTGGGGAACAGACTCTGACCACAACCGCTTGTTACAAGTCAGACGCTAAGTGGATTTAGTTTTTTTTCTTGATTCGGGGCTGCTTATTTTGAGATATTCGCAGCTGTCCATTAATATCTAATGGGACTTTCACTATCCACCACCTGTGACCCGTCCAGTACCTTAAGCGAGGTATATATATATATATATATATATATATATATATATATATATATATATATATATATATATATATATATATATATATATATATATATATATATATATATATATATATATATATATATATATATATATATATATATATATATATATATATGTACTGTTAGATTTTGTTGGACTGCGTCCAATGAGACAGCAGTAGCTGAGTGTCATCACACACCCAACCGTTGGGTTCCACAATCTCATGTGGAACACACATCAACCTGCGTCTCCGCCTAAATGAACACTTTTGTTGGTTGCTTGACCGGGAGAGACGAAACATATGTCATCCAGTTGAAGGGATAGGTGGGACTCCTTCCCGGTCAAGCAACCAACAAAAGTGTGCATATATATACAGTAATATTATGAGCTGTTACCTGAACACAAAACCGTTAATGCGGAGAAATTCAGTTCACAAATAAGTGAATTAAAGAGGAAAATTAAGTCAAGACAATTCTAGACCGCACGTGTCGTCACAAACTTTTATAACTTGACTAGGATGATGTGAACTACTGTACTCTTGAAACAGTTTAGGTGATAAAAACCGTACTTCCTTAAAATATTTGAAAAATCACCTGTATCAGCTCTTTAGCCAGAAACCTCAGAACTTCTAGGAGCACAGAAACAGTTGGGGAGAAGGAGAAAGGTCATAGAACAGAGGCACATACTATATTGATTAAATGTAATTTCTAGTATTAAATAAAAAATATTTTGCATCAATTCTGTAGAATAGAGAATAGAGATATTATAGAGTGATTTGGCTGATATTTTTAATTCCTTGATGTAATCTGCAGTGCATATGGCTAGAGTCTGAGTATCGATAAGATGATTTAAGAATTACTTCAAACCTAATATAAATCCAATCAGAGCTGATTCCAGAAAGTGTTCATTATTGTACGAGCGTCACTGAAAAATTTTTCGGCCTGACAAAACACAAAACGTTTAAAAATTATTTTTTAAAAATATTCAAAAAACAAAGAAATTCTTGTTCAACCCTTCAGTCGCCATCAAACGCCAACAAGCATCTCCCGATACCGATTTTTGTCTTTAAGTCGTCATCACTCTGGCTCGACATTAATGTTCGAAAGCAACTGAAGGATTACCCCCCCCCACCAAGTTCCTCCGATTTTCGAGTCTAAGACCTATAAATCATAAAGCATCTGTAGGGCTACCCCCCACCAAGTTCCTCCAGTTTTCGGGTCTAAGACCTATAAATATAAACCTTTGGTCACTCGTTTTTATCAAGAAACTTCCACAACCGGTCTTGCGATTACTTGTTACTACTCCTATATCTGTTATTGCGATATAGGGAACCTCACCTGAATTAAATGTGTATTCTTTTATTCTTTTGCTTTGCATTTACAAGTTGAGCATCCATATCTTTTATGCGTTACAGGGAATTTTACCAAAAATTAAATATGTCATTAAAAATTATTTGTACTTACTTCGTTGATTTTATGACTGATCTTGCTGGGATTTATATTTCGTTGTTGGTTCTGAAGGATTGACCAGGATATATATATATATATATATATATATATATATATATATATATATATATATATATATATATATATATATATATATATGTATATATATATATATATATATATATATATATATATATATATATATATATATATATATCGGACAAATCGGATGTAAGCAGCATTGAAATGAATCTCACGCCATCCAGTGGTTCGTAACAGTACAACTGTGTGAAACCGTTCGGATCTAAATCCAGGCCCAATATTCAGGTACCAGATATGAACAAGAAAAAAAACAAGAAACAATTTTTTGGTTTCACACAGTTGTACTGTTACGAACCACGAGATGGTGTGATTTCAATGCTGGTTACATCCGATTTTGTCGAGATATATGGTCAGGACCCTGGTCAATCTTTCAGTTCCTTTCAAACGTTCAACTCGAATCTGACTGATGACGCCTTACGGCGAGACACCGGTATCGGGAGATGTTTATTGTTGTTTGATGGTAATCGAAAGATTGAGCAATTTTTATGTAGAGCACAGGGAAAAAAATTCCTTGGTTATTGAATATTTTTAATATTCTCCACGAGCCCACTGTATAATTTATTATGCATACTTGATATCTAAATATAGGGCCTGGGTTTGAGTCCGAACAGTTTTACACAGTTGTACTGTTACGAACCACCGGATGGCGTGAGCTGTATTTCAATACTGCTTACATCCAATTTGGCCGAGATATATCGTTAGGATTCTGGTCTCAATAATTAATAACTTTAAATCAACAAAACGAAAAAAACTAATTCTATTCACATTCGTGACGAATGAAATCATCGATATCTTTTATAAGCCCTACACATATCTCATGGACATATCTATGACATAAACGACACACACACATAGTCATAATTTCTTCTGATTGATAATCGAAGTACTCAGTACTTCCTACGATCGTTCATGTCAGGATTTGCTTCAAAATCATTATCTTATTTTTACCTTTTTTTCTTTTCCAGTTTTTTGAACGCATGTTCTTTTTCTCGTCTTTTTGTTTTGAAACTTTTTTTGGCCTTCATTTTTGTCTTTCCTTGAGCCATCTTAGTTTTTTTATTAGTATAATTTTCATTTTCTGATTCAGCGTCACTTTTCTCAAAAACTATTTTCTTAATATTATTTTTGTTTTCTTATACATCATCCTTCATAATATTTGATTGAGTTTCCTTAAACTTTCTTTTTGATCTTTTATCATCATCACATGTGTCATTATTAGGCTTAACTTTCTTTTCATTGAAGTTTCTGTGAGACATTCACTGCGGCCATTTTCCTTCTCAGAAATCATTGTTAATATTTTGGTTTTGCCATACTGGCGGCCTCGTCGAGTCATCTTTCTTGAAGGCGCTCTCGGAAATGGTCTCACCATTTCTAAAGTCACTATTTTAGCATTTGAAGAAGATTGGATTGATGAGGAAGTGCACCGGTCAAGTGTATTTTGCTGTGTTGGTCCTGTAAGAGCAGAAGAAGAGTATTGTAAAACAATATCTTATTTATTCTGAATGGGCGGGCCAGCATTCAACGACTCCAAAAATATATTTTTTGTGTGGGAAAGAGGATGCTCGTTTGCCTGTACAGGGCAATCGTAGAGGTATTATGATCACGTTGGAGTTTTGTAATGGCTCTGAACTAGCACGAATGAATTTGGGGTCTTTAAAAATTCCTTTTGATTTCGTAGTGTTTGAGTTTCCAAGAGCAGTATCTGGAATGTTCTGCGGAGACGTAAGCAATTCCAAAATACTAGGAAATTCCAGTTCAGAAGACGATTACTCATTAACTACTAAAGCAAGGTTTTCGTTTGATATACGTTAAATATATACGCATAAAACGTATAATATGCTAAAACGACATTATCCAGTTTGTCGGGGCGTTCTTGATACTTTTGCGAAACAGAACCCTGATCAGAATCTGGAATATTCTGATTATTTTCAGACTAATGCAGAGAAACAATCGCGATTGCAGCGTTCTGTTCAAGTTGAGACGATTCCTCGAACTCGGCGGAGAACACAAACTGACTTTCTAAACGCATTGGTGCGCTTGTTGGTGCTTGTTCTTGAGGCAAATTTCTATCCGGGAAAGCAGAACACAAAAAATCGTCGTTACTAAAAACTTCTGGATCAAACGGATGAATGCCAGCTTTCTAGATTCCACTTAATATGTTTGGCTAAATGCTTGAGTCATAATTGTCTTAATGAATCCAGGAATATTGTAAATTGTAATTGTTTTGCCTGGATTGAATAACATCCAGTTGACCATAGCTGTGTTGTATAGAGATTTAAAGGAGGAATAAACTGCAACATCAAGAGGCTGTAATTTGTGACTGCAGTGTGGCGGAAAAGTTAACATGTGTTTTTCAGAAATAATGGTGATCCCATTATTTCTGGAAAAATTAGTCGCATCAATGATTACATGATTGTCATGATTATCTAGTATTAAGAGCACGCGAGCTCAGAGACATGAGAATATTTTGCAAAATGTCCAAGGAATTTCACAAAACTTTTTGTGGTCATACAACCACATGGATAAGTGTCCCCGGATAACCCTTCCGGTCCCTCAGATACGAAATGAACTTGATACTTAACCCTTAGAACTATAAAGAAGGAAGGTATCACGTTTCCAATCGCATTGACAGCGAAACAAAATGTTATAGTTGTTCCTCTATCTGCAGAAGGGACTTGGCCGACCTGTTTCGACTTTTTACTGGCTATAACTTTTGGACATTCTTGTACAGTGTGCACCCGGTTTCGTCACAATTATAAATATTCAGAGGCACAAAATTATATTTCTCGCGTACCATCTTTAAATTTCTGAAAAAGTCGCCGACATTTTTATTACTGGTGGCACGAGATAAGCTGGTGGCTTCGGGTGTTCTTAGACTTATTTCTGGATCTCTAAAAAGAAAACCGCGAAACCAATCTTTTCCGGCGGAGTTCGTCGTCCAGCTTTCAGGAAACTTCTTTGAAGACACTTTTGTAAATTCAAATGTCAAACCGTAATGCATTTAACTACAAGACAATAAATATTTAATAAGTAGCTTTTCCTCAGACATTGTAAATATCTGCGATTCTTTATATTGACTATCTTTTTCCTCAAATTTAGTAACGTCTTGGTGTACTTCTGTCGATTTCATACTTGGTGGATGTTTTTCTAATAGAAACGCCCTTCTTTACTTTATCTATGGCATTTTCTAATTCTCTTTTGGTATATTTTTTTTCCTTTTACGTTTATTTTCTGAGGTTTATATTGGAATGACATTTTTTTCTGCAGATAAAAAAAGTCTAAAACATAAGAAAAACAAATGAAACTACTGTTTATTATTATTATTATCACAGAGGGAGACATGAACCACTGAACCACTACTTTGAAATTTAACTTTTGTCACAGAAAAAACCTTCAATCATAAAGAAAAAACACTTAGCACACGTCAAACTACTATTACCAGGCAACGGAATAATAGTAACATACGATACGCACCTCAGAAACACGGTCGTAATTTCAAAACTATTAAAATTATAAAAAATCTCTCCGCAGCGACAAAAATACGTTTCAAATCCTGACAGCCGAACAAACCAGCCATCGTGCAAAATGGCGGCATACTTGTGATTGGCCTCTCGCGCGCAACCAATGATCGTAGTGACGTTTTATTAGCGCGATATTTAAATTGAATTTTGAAAGATGGTTCTCTCACTGAACTCATAGAACTCTCTCACCTGGGCAAGTCTCCCGGACTTCATAACATTTCGAACTTTAAATGCTTACATTTTTTAGAAAATATTAAAATTTGTTTGCTTTACTCGATCGCAACATATTACACGATTCTGTCAACTTTCTGCGAGATCGAGAACTTTTTGAACGACCCTCGTATATTAAGAGATTTTTTATTCTTAGCTGCGTGTTATTAAAAAAAACGAAGTAAAAACCATGTAATTTAAAATCACAAGTTAATGTTTGTAAAATGATTTAAAAGATAAAGAGAAAAATATTAACCGAAAGAATAATTAGTGAGGTCGTTAAACCATGGTGGGGGAAAAGAATGTTCTATTGTTTGGATTGAGATATAAATATTTTTTGAAAAAATCTGCTTGACGGATCATTAATTTTTATAAAGATAGAATGATGAAGCCTAAAGGGAATAAATTTGGGGATTCACCGCTTTAAAGCTTAAATTTTTAGTAGCTCAATACAGTTTGCCCAACGATTTTCCAACTTTTTCTCCTTTCCAAAAAGTACGATTTGTCGAACTCAAAATAGTCCTCTGTTACAATGATGATCTTTTCTTTTGATGTCAATTTCTTTCAAACCAACCATTTCTATATGTTGAGAAAAAGGGAACCAAATCCGAAAAATAGGGTGGATGCGACATCAATTCGTAGCGCAAATTGACAATTTTCACTGTTGCAGTGGTAGACCAATGAACGGGTGTATTAGCGTGGTGTAACATCACTTTGTTCTTCGCCAAGTGAAGGTGTTTTTTTCGTGCAATTTGGCGATTAATGCAACATAATACTCCCCTGTGAATGTGTTTCTATTTTCCAAATAGCCCATGAATGTAATACCTTGCCACAAAACAGTGGCCATGACTTTTTCGGCGATGGAAGCGTCTTCGGGGCACGTTCGTCAGGTAAAATCCATTATTTTAACTGTTCCTGCATTTCTGGAGTATAGTGATGTAGTTGTTGTTTATTTAGTTTAAGTCACGTCAACGCTTCAAGCATTATTTAGTGACTATCAATATGTGGAGGGTAGATATTCTCAGTATAACCACTCAAACAGAGCTTGATTTAAGTATTGGATTTGATGGAGGCAGACGACAAGTAGACATGACTTTTGTTATTGACTATATAAAGGGGTTATGTGACATAGAGTATACGAGACATTGAACTACAATATGACTAGATTGAAAGGAAATGATTATCATTTCAAGGTTAGATTCTAGAATCAAATCAAGGTCAGATTCTTTTAGGTAATTTATAAAATGTTTGACTATCGTTTGAGAGAATAAGTCCTCAATGGAGCGAGAAGGGGCGAATCTAGAGCGGAGAGGGGACAGAACTGGACATAAGGTTAGGTTGTAAAAAACAGATAAGGAGGAATCGCAAAGCTTCTAGTAAGGAGGAGAGTTCCCGTCCATGAGATGTTGATGAGAAAAGCGGCAATGACCTATCATTAGTCTATTGAGTTTGGTTTGGGATTGTCTTGAGAGAGGGAAAATGGAATAGGAGAAGAAGTCTTTTTTATCTGCCATATTTGTTGTTTTCGTCAATAAGGTCTCGTTCAAGTTGGATGAGGTTTTGAATTTTGTTAGAGAGCCAGATAATAATCTCTGTGACTTAGGACTAGGGAAAAGGGAGATCCAGAAGATATGGTGTCTTTTGCCAATTAATCTGCCCTATCATTGCTCTCAATACCCATGTGACTAGGAATCCACATAAAAGAGACGTTGTAGATCGAGTTTGGATTGTTGATTAATTTTAAAGAGTCGAGGAAGTCAGAACAGATCAATCAGGAGGAGACTGCCTCAAGGGAGATGCTTTTAGAGCCTCGTGAATTACAAAGAGCTTAGCCGAAAGAATGGATATATTGGAAAGGAGTTTGTATTTATTTGAAAAATGGGGAGAGAATGTGGCTGCACCAACGCCAGAGCAGGACTTAGAACCATCTGAGTAAATTACGAAATTGGGACTAGAAAAAAGGAATAAGAATAGGATGATTTGTTAAAATTGGATAGGGAGGAGATAATGTTTGGAGGAGACAGGAGCCAAGGAGGATGAAGAGAAGGAGTGGAAGAAACAGAAGCGGAAAGGGGGAAAGAAAGAGATCTGGAAAGATTAGCTAAGGTCCAGGAGGATCCGTGAGCTTTGGAGTCTGAATAGCATTTTGGACACCGTAGAATTAGGAGTTGAGCTTGCTTTTGCTGCAGTCCTAAAGAGCAATTTGGTTCTTCTGAATTTTAGAGGTTCAATAAAAGAAAGACATTGGAGGCTCTTTATAGCGTTTGATTTGAAAGATCTAAAAGCTAGTCTGAGTGCATTCTAGTGATGAATCCATGTTTTATTAACAGCTATGAATCGCCATTGAAGCTTTTAGGATTGCGTTTATACATGTCTAAACACAATTGTAAAGTGATGACTCGATTCCGTTTTTGGTCGATAGTGAGCAAACGTGACGCCTCTTGCGCTGATCGATTTATCATGCCCAAATGTTTGTGTAAAATTTTTGGTAGGCATTCGTTTGAGATGTTTATCATCTCTACAATCCAATCTCTTTAACTTTCACTCTGCAATCAGTATGATATCAACTGTCCATCCAACTGGGCATCCTGAGAGCGGAACGTACCTCGTGTTGGTTGGATCGAACCTCAGTAAACCACTGGTGAACCATAAAATGTAAAGCTGAAGAGTCCCCATTCTTCCCCAGAGTCATTATGGGTTTGCGATGATTTTTGCATGTAAACTATAATGTTTAAGCCAGACACGAAATTTGTACTTACACTTTTTCCATGACAAGAATAATATCGAAC
Source organism: Cosmopolites sordidus (assembly GCA_031761425.1). Taxonomy (NCBI): domain Eukaryota; kingdom Metazoa; phylum Arthropoda; class Insecta; order Coleoptera; family Curculionidae; genus Cosmopolites; species Cosmopolites sordidus. Next base: position 216,237 of record JARFXV010000750.1, on the reverse strand, counting down.
TAATTTCCTTTCAAAGACTGGTAAAGCAAAACTAAATGTTATGTCGGCTTAAAATTCATGTAGTGTTACTAGTAAGGAAACCATTTTTTGAGAAATGCAATCACCTTTGCAATGGGCTTAGAATTTATAGGAACATTATCTGACTTTTAACTCTCAAATACTTGGAATGGTCGAAAACCATGGCAGCTTTTTAGCTGGCCGGTGCTACCCCTTAATTTCCCGCTGATAGAACATATTTGCGATAGCATTAGTCAAACTCTAAAGCGATTTCTTGCTCTTCAGTATATTTTAGAGTATATGGCACTTGCTACATGAAATTTTAAAAAACCAGGTATATTCTATAACAATTTTTGATATAAGCTTTGTATAGTTTCAGAAGAGTCCAGTTTTTATTCCTCTATTTCCCATTTCCACTTTTCTGTCTGATGGAGAAGATCCAATCTCGAGTGCTTCTTCCCGGTCTGAATCCTTCTTGATATCAGGCACTGATAGCAAATATACGCCTCTATATTTTCTGTACACACTCGCCTCACCCTTCTTGTAGATCGGAACTATTACATCCAGTTTCCAATCTTCTGGTATCAACTTTGCATTCGATGTCATGTTTATAATATTACATAACATGAATATACCATCCTGTTCCAAGGATTCAATCATCTCTGACTTTATTCCGTCGTATCCAGGGACTTTTCCAGATTTCAGTTTTTTAGGTGCCTCCAAAGGTTATTTAATTCGTATCTCATCATTTGTTTCTTTCGGCATTGCAGGAGCATGAGCTTCGTCATTTTCTTCTTTCACTTCGTGAAGTTCTGTGAAATAAATGTTCCAGCCTTAGTGTATTTATGTTTTGGACTATTATATGTTTGGACCATGTTTTTGGACTAGACTCTTTAACATAGATCAAAGCATATACTATTAAACCGAAAACATAGATAATATATTTACAAGGACTTTCGTTGAATACAAAAAAAAATCTTTGACCCGAATTTATTCATCGCAGTCTTGGATGGCATTGCCAGGAGACGCTGCAAATTAACAATAAGTATAAATATATATCTCAGACATCTCAAGCAGATCATTATGAAAGAATGTCTGTATGCAGATGACTTAATTTTAACGTCTCCAAACAAAACCGAACTAAGGTCAGCTGAAGTATGGCAAGAATCTTTAAGACAATGTAGGATAGAAATAAATCAGAAACAAAACGGAAATATGTTTTCGTTGTAAAAAAGAAAAATGTATATAATACTGAATATTGATTAGCAGAGATTAAACACACCGAAGGAATTAAAATATTTGAGAGTAATTATGGACAGCAAAAGGAAAATTGAGCCGAACGCCAACAATAGAATAGAATCAATAAGACTATTCCATGCTTTTAAAACAGTTTTACTGTACAAATGGAAATTATCTACAACGACCAAAATTAAAATCTATTAGACAGTTTTTATTCCTACTCTTTTATATGGAAGTGATAATGGGCTCTAACGAAAAGATGTGAATCCAAAATCACAGCCATGTAAATGAGAATACTGAGCAAAATAGAGGAAGTTGCCAGTGATTCCTATTACAACATTGATTGCGGAATGACAACTGTTAACTACAAGATGGTTTGGTCACCTAATTAGGATGAAAGTTAATAAACAGATTAAATATATATGGGAAGCAGGATGAAAGAAGAAAAGATGACGAGGCAGACCAACAAAAACCTGGAACCAAGAAGTAGCTCAAATTCTTAAAACCCGAAACTGCAACTGGAAGGAAGCTCGAAGTAAAACCAAGAACCGAAAAGATTGAAAAGGATTTAGCAACTCAAAACAACCCTCGACACCTAAGGATATTTGAAAAGCCGGATAAGTAAATTCGTGGTTTTGTTAAAATTTAATGTTAGCACATTGCTTTATCGCGGTTTTCTGATGATAGTTATAAAACAACCGTTTCCTTTTATGCCATTTTAAGGGTAGTTATGAATCGATTCAGATTCAAATACTAATGAATTCAGTTTTAAGGACGTGACGTATTAAATTTACTGTTAATTTGTACAGAAACGGTAGAAAACCAATGAGAATGTTTGAAAATAGTGTATGTTAAGAAAAAGAATCTTTTGATCTTGTATAGTCTCTTAACAACGAACATCTAATTGTAAAAACACCAAAGATGTTTTGTGAACATAAAGAAGGAATTGAGTTTATCATATTATTAGTCAGCAGGGACCAATGAATTAATGAAGAACATATAGAGCAATCTTACCAATTTTCTTCTAACTCAGTTTACTACTAAACTAAACTAAAACTGAAGTATTTTAAACAAAGATATAGTTAATTGCTATAAGCCTCATAGGGTCTGCCAAGACATCTGGTTACTAAATGATAGAATTGGCAACAACGCGTGACGTGACACTCGTCCGTACGCGCCGGGTTGCCTAGATACCAACGGATCGATGGCGTCGGATGACGAGTCGACGCCGGGCCGGCGTCAGAGGCGTCGTTGTTGTGCCGGAGGTCTTTGGTCTGGCCGATTTGGAATATCAAAGAAGTGGCGGGGTCAGAGGGAGTGACTGCAGGAGGAGGAAGAAGGTGGTATGTGATATTTTGTTATACGGGTCGTGAACATCAGAAATATGTGGTTGAACGACGAATAAAAAAAAACGATAAAATACGAAGCTGTCTTTGTGCTCAAGAACATGCCACTATTTTTATAGAAATTTAAGGCAAGAGAAATATAGATAGAGCAATCTGTACAACCGGACAACTGAAGATATGTCATCTATATATCTCCAGAGTTAAGTCAAAAACTGCAAAGTTTTATTGACTTAGCGTATTTAAAAGCCTGATATATACAAGTGTCTGTAAATGGTATAAAACGTTTTCCAGTCTCTTTCTCTTTCCACGCATTTAACTCATAAGTGAACATCATGACCCAAAGAATTGGTACATCTGGATGTCAATTTCCGCCATTCGCCCAGTTATGCCCAACAGCAATCCTGTCATGTCGCGAATCTGAGAGATCTATCTTTTTCTGTTCATCCTTGACCTCTCCCGCCATTAACTTTGCCCTGGACAATAACAGGATCTGGCCAAAGGAATACAAGATTCTCTTATCCACAAGGCTGCTTAGACGGATATCTATATCTAGATCTTTGATGATAGATTCATTTGTTCGTATGATCGTCCATGGGATTCTCGGCATCCTCCACCAATACCACATTTTGAATGCACTGATATGTTTTCTGCCACTAGCCTTTACTGTCCAAGTTTCATAGCTGTAAAGAATGATCGAGAGAACAAGTGAATGTACCTGTCTCTTTTTGCTAAGAGTTATAATACGATCACTTCATATTTTCCGCAGTACAATCTCAGTACAATGTGCCTTTTTATTTATGTTCCATAGTCACCAGTCGCATCCACTATTGAGCTCAGGTACGTAAACTGGCTAACTTTTTGGATATTTCACTGTTAATTCAATTGCACATATTGCCCTCCATTGATGACCGTTTTGTCTTTTCCGAATTAATTTTCAGACCCAGTTTTTAAACCTCATCCTGCAGACGTTTTGTTATTTCGGCACACTACCTTGTATGTCTTGCACACTACCTGCCACTAGTGTTGTGTCATCTGCAAAACGAATTTCAAAAAAAATTCAAACGTCCTTCCAAAAGTTCGCGATCTGATACAGAGATGGCGCTAGTATAACCAAATGACTAAGACATTTATCAAGTGTAATTCGTTACATTGCGTGCCGTTTCCGTTTCGTTTTTTGTTTGTAGCGATCGAGTAAAGCAACAAATCTTGTCATGTTTTGAAAAAAAGTATTTTTTTGGAGGATTTAATGAATGGACATATAAAAAGACTTCCACAATGTCGTATTAAATGATCACTAACTGAAGGTATACGAGCTTTCTGTTTTGGATATGAAAAAATTGTTTTTTGGCGTTTTGTAACATTAGATTAAATATATGGATTATCCGTTGCATGCCAAATATGAAGCAGCAGTCTAAATACTAGGTGGGAGCAGGTGAAAGTTCGCCAAAATTAGCCGGAAAATAAAAAAAAATACATTCTCAAAAATCTTGTGTATTCTTTGTCAGAACCAAATTTTCGAACGATCCTGGTATTATTTATAAGTATCACTAAGTTCTCGATGCAGTATAGAGTCAGATGATGTAGGTCACATAACTTTACAAAACAATAGTGAACACAATGGTTGTCAATCAGCAGGATTAAACATTGTCACTGAAGCTACTGATAATGAAACCAGAGATTTTGGGATGCAGATTTTAGTCTTTGAGATCGAGAATATCGGGGTTAATCATAAACTTGAGCAACTATAGACATAAATTCAACCCAAATCGATAACAGGTTACTGGTCTTGAAAGATGTTTAAGTGTTGCTAAGTATCTGTTGGGCGAGGGTGTAGTACGTTACGACTTGCTTTCATCTACGGTTTATTCGCCAGGTTTAACTCCATTTGAGTATCGCTAAAAATCATTGTACGAAAAACTTCATGGCATAATTGCTGTAAAGCAAACATGTGAGATTTTTCCAGCTGTTTTTGGGGGGTTTTAATGGGTGATCATATAAAGTGATTCAGATTACACTTTAAAGGAATCTTCTCCTTCGTTTTCGGTGGTTTCGGCTCCTCGGTTTTTTGCTGAATTTAAAGGTCGTTGTACCTCCATTGAAGATGATTAGGACGGCCAAAACGGCTATAACCATCAGAATCGCCATAAAAATACACGATGTCGTATTAAATGATCGCCAACTAAGATATCCGAGTTTTCTGTTATTGAAAACCTCTAAATATGAAAAAATTGCAAAATTGATTTCCTCAAAGCGGTGTGATGTGTTAATGCTATTTACGATTAAAAGAGTTTTAAAATTTTACGATGAAGAGTATAAGCCAACATGATTACATAAAGACTTACAGTATTAAACAACATGGTATACATTTATTAACCAAATAGAGGGTGGGGCAAGGCTATCATATTAATTAATTTTAATTTTTAAAGGAAACAAGACAGAATATTTGTTTCCATAATATGTTTATTTTGTCTTAGAATGTTGTGTTAATTAATTTAAAAATCACCGTTTTCTTTTCAAAATTCAAGGCTGTCTGTAGGCAATAGGTTTTGAACAATTTGAATCTTATAGGGAAATATATCTTCTCAAAATTCGGCGTAAATATCGTGGAGAAATTTCCTATTGTGCACCATGTCGTTGAATCTACGTTTCTGGAGACTCCTTCACACTTTGTTCCATACGTGTAATATTTTCAGCGTTTTACACTTTTCTCTGGCCTTTGATGTGGCGCCTATGCCGCAACTGTTTCGAATTCTTGAAATTGTTTGACTAAACGATACATTGCCGTTTTATGAGGTGACGAATGATATTTTCACCTAAATTCTCGTTCACTTACGATATTTTTTTTAATGTAAATTACAACGATTTCACTATGTTCCTTTAACGTGTATAAAATTTGCACGTCTGCACCACACAACGCCCAAACAAACTGTCACAAATATAACGAAAAAAAAAGGCACCAAAACAAAATGGTAGCCTAATACTTCCCCATCAACTACATACAAATATTTAGCATAATTTTACAGACACTGCTTAATACTTCAGTAAAATATGAGTTACAGGAACAGCAAATCTCAACAAAAAAAGTTATGTAAATACTATGAAATTTATTTGTAAAAATTGTGAAAAATAACTTTTATTTTATATCTTTCACGAAAGTTGTGAAAAATATCTACGCCTATGCCGCCTATAAAGTGGAATGAGGACTCTCTTCGCAAATAGTCTTATGAGTTATGGTAATATCCGAGTATTCTGAATAAGGAAATTTGTTGTACACGCTCCAAATCGATAGAAAAATCGCGAATTTAAGTAAACGGCATCATTAACTCAAAACTTTAATGCGACCTAAAAATAGTATTAACTGGTAAACGTAAACTGGAAGAGTTGGAATAATCTGTATCTGACATTTTCGTTTCCGGCTCACTAACGATTTGTTCGGAACAATTACTTCAAGCTATTCAGAACTGATTGTTATGCAAATGCAATATGATGCAAATTAATAGAATATGAGTGCATTGTGCAGAGTTCTTCGTCAATATTTTTAAATTAATTTTTCCTTTAAACTTTCGAGCTAAAATACACATGTTGAAAGTACTGAGCTCCCCATCTATAATTGTTTTACATTATATTTAATATAGCAGGTCTTTCAAATTGAGAGGTTCTTTTTAATTATTCAATAAAACACAGAAAGCGTTGTTAATTTGAATAGGTCTAGACTCATTTCAGAAGTGTAATGTATGACATTTATAATAGTGGAATCGTATACAATACAACAACGCGTTAAAATTGTTGAATTATTTTATGAAAATAGGTATTCAGTGAAAATTTTCTTGCACAATCGTCCATTTGAAAGCACTATCAATCGAATGGTTCAAAAATTTCAAGAAACTGGTTCGACGGAAGATAAAAGAAGAGCAATATATAATTGTAGTGGCCGTCCAAAGTGTTACTGAAAACCCAGAAATTTCCATTAGTCGACTTTCGCAACAATTTGGACTCAGTAAATCTACAACATGGCGTATTTTACGAAAGGATTTAGCTCTGAAGGCATATAAGGTTCAAATACAACAGGAACGATCATTCAAAACGTCGTGCATTTGTTAATTGGATCAAAGAACAAACATCTTATTGTTCTCAAAAACTCATCTTTTCAGATGAAGTGCATTTTGAAACTGGTGGCTATGTTAATAAACAAAACTGCCGCATTTGGGGTGAGGAAAATCTACGATTGATTCATGAAAAACCTTTACATCCTAAACGAGTCACTCTTTTGTGTGCATTATTGTCAACTGTGAATGATATCGATATCGTGAGATGATTACTCAATTTTTGTGGGCTGAATGTATATATATATATATATATATATATATATATATATATATATATATATATATATATATATATATATATATATATATATATATCCAGATATATACATCCAGTATACCTCACCTAAGGTACTGGTCGGGTGGTTGATAGTGAAAGTTCCACTAGATATTAATGAACAGCTGCAAATATCTGAAAATAAGCAGCCCTGAACCAAGGCAAAAACTAAATCCACTTAGCATCTGACTTGTATCAAGCGGTTGAGTCGTCAGCGCCTGTTCATCAGTGGTGCGGCTGAGATTTAACCAAACCAAACCTAACTCCTCTAATTTTACCTCTGAACCGTCATGGTTCAAACCTTTAATTCAAAGTACAAGATGAAGCGTTCTAGTAATTACAAAATTACCCCAGGAAGTGAACAATCCTCTGCCAGCGTTGCTGGTACAACCAGACATTCAGATTCTGGGGCGTCCGGGGGCTTAAACGCAAAATCAGATGGAAATCAATTTCAGATAGAGTCGGAGACGTCTGGCCAACGTCTGAAACCGAAAACAAAAACTTTCTTTGGAACGGTAAATATCAACTCTCGTCTGGGCCCACGAAAACTACACAAATTGGGGCGAACATTGAATCAGCAAAAAATCAAAATTTTAGCTCTGCAAGAAATCAGGTTGACAGATGATAACACCTTGAACTTCGGCAACTACAGGCTTTTTAAAAGTAAAACGGACAAAATAATACTCAAAAATACACCACATCTCGGTGTTGCTTTCGCTATCTCAAAAACCTTTCTTGGTTGTAGAACTAATGTTCAGCCAGTAAATAATCGATTTATGACACTGTCCCTCAAGTGTGCTAACAAAAACTATATATTAATCAATGTGCACCTCCCAGTTAACGAATATAATAAATCTAATCCTGAAAAAGTAAATAAGTCACGGGAAATTCTGGAAAAGACTTTTTCTAAAATTCCCTCTAACCATATAAAAATCCTATTGGGTGATTTCAATGTTTAACTAGGGAAAGAAAGAAAATACAGAAAAACAATCGGCAGTTTTCCCACTCATAAATGGACTAACCATAATGGCAGAAGATTGGTTGAACTTTGTTCGCAGTTTAAACTAAAAATAATGTCAACCCATTTTAAGAAGAAAATAACAAAACAAAAAACCTGGAAGTGCCCAAACACGTACATGGGTGAATTTCAAATTGACCATGTTGCCATTTCGTACCCCAATTATAAAGACATTTCAATGTTCAAGTCGGGAAAGTAGCTAACACTACTTGACTAGAATAAAACTTAGATTAAAACCTCGAAATCTTATTCAAAAGAGACTGTTAATCCCAAAGTTCGACAATACGAAAATAAAAAAAAACCCTAACAGAAGAGCTTGATAAACAACCACCACACAAATTTGACAAGAATTGAAATAAAAAATTATTAAAACAGCCTTAAAGTTGGTCCCTTTACAAAAACGTAGAACACATCCGTAGTGGGATGAAATTTGTGAGCATTAAGCCCAAATGAAGCATTCAAAGAATAGAACAGTCCAAAAACAGAAATAAATTATAACATCTTTTTGGAAGTAAGAAAAGAAACATTGAAGCTAATTAGACAAACTAAAATAAAATATGAAAATAATCAACTTAATGAAATAGAAAAAGATTTAAAAAAAAATAACACCTTCATTTTTTACAAAACATTTAAAACTAAATTAACAGGCTATCAACCCCAAACTCTTTGCTTCCGAAAGGAAAACGGACAATTAGCTCTAAATAACCAAGACAATTGCAACTTTTGAAATCCACTGGTCCAGGAACTGTAATGCGAATCGAACGGACTCCGGAAGATTGGAAAGATCCTCTAATCCATCCACTACATAAGAAAGGGGATAGAACGGGTGTAAACTACAGAGGGATATCTCTTCTCCTAGTTTGTTACAAGATTCTATCTCAATGTCTGCTAGACAAAGCACCTGTACAATTAAAACCTAAAATTGGTGAATATCAAGCAGGTTTTCTAAGACATCAAAAAATGTACAATAAAAATCTCGTCTGTGCATTTGTGGATTTCAAAAAAGCATGTGATTCTATTGACCGCGAATCTTAATTAAAAATCTTGAAAGAACAAGGACTAAATCTGAAAAGGCTGGCAATTATTAAAGCAACACTAACTAACACAAGGTAAAAATTATCATATTCATAAATCAATATTATAAATTCATGGGTGACATATTAGAGCCCTTCGAAATTATAACTGGACTGAGACAATGGGATGGACTCTCTTATTTAACTGTCACTCTTATTTAACTGTGTTCTAGAAAAAGTAATACAGGAGTGGGGTGAAAAAAAATTGGCCCTGAATATTGACCAGCCCATTAAACTGGGGAGAACCAACATTAAAATTTATTGTCTGGCATTTTTATTAACGGCACAAAAACAGATTGAAATCTTAAAAGAAACAGCAGAAAAGGTAGGACTCAAAATTTCCTTTGAAAAGACACAATACATGACCTCTAAAAAACAAAATATGGTAACATCAGACGAGTCTCTAGTTCAAATATTTGGGTGAATTAATCATGGAAAAAGGGTTAGAAAAAGCGGCCAATAAGGGTAGATGTCAAAAATGGAACCTGCATTGAGACTTACACAAAATATTGACAACAAAAAGTGCATATCTAAAAACATAAAACTGAGACATTACAACACGGTTATTAAGTAAGAATGTCTATATGGGGCAGAAACTCTCATTTTGAATAGAAAGAAAGACATCGACGAGATTGAAAAAAAAGAAAGAAAAATCTTAGGTCCCAAACAAATAAATAGCACAATATACCGACTTCAGGAAAACTAAGAAATCAAACAATACACGGATATACATAGTGATATGAGTAAAAGAAGACTTAAGTTTTACGGACACATAAAATGGATGAATCCGAGTAGGCTAACTAGACAAATAGTCGAATTTTATGAAAATAGAGCTAAAGTAGAGCTAAAGTAGAAATAACTAAATTGATTGCTGCAATTAAAGAGGACCTAAGATCAGCAAATATTACGCAAAGTGAAATTCAGGATAGATACTGTTTCAGGTTAACATTTGGGAGGTTGGCCAGAGAGAAAAATGTAGGAAGACTGGAACAACTTGGCCTGACGAAAGGAAAAAAGCTCATAGCGAAAGAATGAAATTAGTATGGGCGGAAAGGAAGGCTAACTTAATATATATATATATATATATATATATATATATATATATATATATATATATATATATATATATATAATATTAATAACAAATATATAATATTTATTAGAAACTACAAATACATACATAATATAAAGAACGTATATATAAAAACATATAACATACACATATGTTAAAGTATGTACATATAAAAGATATTAAAGTATGTATTGACTAATGGTTAAAATATTCTATTGAAATATCTTAGAAGTGGAAATCCAACTTAGATATCGTGCATAAGCCGTTTTAATTGCTGCGTCACATTAATTGCCTCATCATCTGTTTTATCAGACACTGTTTTTTGCATAGGAACCTCCAGATATACCGAGTCATCACTTTCTTCCAATTTAAAATCATCGTCTACAGTGAAAAAGTTCCCGATACTGCCATCCGTTCCGATACCGAAATCATCATTTGTTTTCCATATTCAAGCTAAAAGTGACAACGGGAGGTCGTCTTCTGCGTTTTGTATTCGATTTTCAGAGTTACCATGTGTAATTCCAGATCTGGAAAAACAGTTTTTAATTATATTATTTGATAGCCGGTCAAATGCATTTTTAATAACAAATGCAAATTTCACCAACCATTCTGTTATTAGTTCCCCAGTCATCCATGCTTTTCAATTCTATCTTCAAGTAAGAGTTCATACATCAATCTTTCAGATTGATGTATTTCAAAACCCTTGATTTTGCGGTTCTTCCTGTTATTAGCGGCTTTTCTTTTGCTCCATTAATGTTTACACAAAACAATATAGTTAGCCTTTCTTTCGAAAGTTTGCTTCCAATGCATTTTTCGCATCTCAAATGTTTTATTAGAAAGTGCACGAAAAAATATCCCAGTTTCGTCTGCATTGTAGATATTTTTGGGTGAATAGTTGCTTATAATCTTGGGAGTCTTGGTCAAAAAAGTGGCTACATCGTCACGGTTTACACTCACAGCCTCTCCAGATATAGTTTTGAAACCGTTTGAACCGTTGATCGGACTGGGTTCGCATGTCCGTGTCCATCCAAGGGAGTGTCCGGCCATGAAAGGTATGAAAGATATGAATAAATAAGAAATTAATATGATGAAGTTGAGACCGATAAAAAGTGTCTGCTTAAAAGAGTTGTCCGCCTATTAGAGGTGCCCATAACAGGAGGATTCACTGTATATCTCTCGTTTATAAGAACTCGTTTTATAAGAAAAAAAATAGCAGAAAGTGGACATGGAAAAGTCCATCTGGTCTCACAAATGAAACTGACTACATCATGTCAAACGATAAAACAATATTTTGCAATTGAACTATCCTTAACCGTTTTAATGTTGGAATAGAATCATACGAGCAAAGGTTAGAATAGACTGTCGAAAGGAAGGTATAAGAATGGTAAGATCGAAGAAAAGTAAAGTAAGTTCTGGGAAACTGCCTCAAAGAGGCACCGAGTTTGAGATTGTTTTGTTGAGCCGCTTTGCTGTGTTGCAAGATCCAGGAGAGATGAAAATAACAGATCAGTATGAAAAAATCATCGACAACGTGCTTTAAACGACTGCTGCTTTAACACCCACAGAAAAAGTTTCAAACTATCAAAAATCTCTAATGAGGCCATTGATTTAATGAAAAAATGGCGTACAATGAAGAATGCAAGTAGTCTTTTTGGCAGGGTCAACGTACTTGTACAACTAAAACTATAAAAAAACCGTATTCGAGAGGAAACGCGTCGATTCAACATGCAGCTGGTACAAAAAACACTAGAAGAAAACAAGGGAATAAACAAAGCTAAATACAAGCTGAGAAGTCAAAGAACACAAATGTTTGTCTTAATGCGTGAGGATGGCACAGTGTTCAGGGAACCCACGGAAACTGTCAGGTTATCGGAAAATTTTATTCAAAGTTATATGAAGATCAGAACCAGTCAAAGAGAGCAATGCCCACGGAAGAGCAACTGCCAGATATCATGTTGGATGAAGTGACAAATGTTATAGCAGCGATGAATAATTGAAAGGCTCCAGGAAAGGACAGTCTAACGGTTGAAGTATTAAAAACTGGTAGTCGAACTTTAAATAAAATACTGGCAAAATTGTACTCAAAATGCCTCAGCAAAAAATACCCAACCTGTGGAAAAATACTGAAGTAATTCTTCTTCATAAGACAGGAGCACAGCAAAATTTATAGAACTACCGCCCAATAACTCTCCTATCAGTAACGTACAACTTTTTCACCCAGTTAATATCTAAAAGAATATTAAAAACACCGAATGACGCACAACCAAGAGAGCAAGCAGGATTTAGATGTGGATTCAATACAATGGATCATATATACCATGCGACTGTGCTTGGCTTTTATTGACTATAAAAAGGCATTTGACACAATATCAAAGCAAGCCATAATGGACGCATTGTTTAACCAAGGGATGGACAGAGCCTATGTGAACCTACTGAGATCTATGTATGATGAAGCTACAGCGACAGTTTACATGGAAGATCTTGAAGTTAAAATCAATATAGAACGGGGTGTATGGCAGGATGACTCAATATCGCTTCTTCTTTTCTCTGCCTGCCTTGAAGAGGTATTCCGTAATCTGGATTGGGAACTGGTTGGAATAAAAATTAATGGTGCATACTTAAGCCATCTTAGATTTGCAGATGATATCGTTCTCCTCTCACAAGACCCAGATGAACTACAAGAACACATACAAGACCTGCAAAGGACGGGAGAACCATTCGGCTTAAAAATAAACCTAAAAAAGAGTCAGGTTTTCTTCAACAAATTTGCTGAAAACAAAATAATATCTATTTTAGGAAGCGATTTAGAGGTTGTAGATTATTACATATACCTTGGGCAAAGGATTTTAATGGAGGGTGATACTGCCCAGGAAATGGAACGGCGTGTTAACTCCCACTTTGTCTGAAGAGACATTTTTTCATCGGTGTGTTCTGCCTGTTTTAGCATACGGAATTAAAACTTGGACACTCACATCACAGTCAATTCAAAAACTTTGGATAGCACAGAGGGGAATGGAAAAGTGTATGCTTGGCATTACAAAGCAACAAAAAGACCTGCACATGGATCAGAGAACAGTCGAAAGTGTGTGACATTATTGAAATGGTGAAAGAATTGAAATGGAGGTGCCTGCCCACCAAAGACGATGTGACGACAGATTGACCCAAGCAATCCTGGAGTGGAGACCGCTTGATCATAAACGTCCACATCAAATATATTGGACCCGAATGGCAGAAGAATGTTCAGGACCGCGCGAGTTGGAAGTATGCTGGGAAGGCCTTCATCCTGATATATATATATATATATATATATATATATATATATATATATATATATATATATATATATATATATATATATATATATATATATAGAGCGAGCCCCACCCATATTCTCAAGTAGGGAGCCAGATACATGTTGTTGATGTGAGGGGAGAATTACGACCGGCCATATTTTTAGTTTTATTTATGTTAATCTTAATGCTTAATGCTTCGTACGTCAAGATATATGTATTAAAAATTTGTAAGAATTGTAATAGATCATAAGATCGTATGCTATCAAGGCAGTCATACATGAGTTCTGTGATGTAGCGTATTTGGGTTTTGGTTTTGTCTTTAAGGAGGGATAGATTGGAGAGGTCTCCGTCAATCCTATACTGTATTGTAACGCCCCTATCCTCCAACTTCCTGTCAGCGATAACCATCAATGCCGTCATTGCATGCATGAAATTCAAAAGGATCTGTCATTTTACCATTGTGCCGACACTATAGCCCTATTATTATCATTAATGATTTTACATATATTGATGAGCTTCTGAAGAATGCTGAACGTTAGCACAATCAAACACAGTGCTTCTCTATTTACTGTGTCAAATGCTTTTGTAATATTAACGAAGGCAATGTGCATATTCCGTTGTTCAATAACTAACTTGCGGTTGACGGAGGCAGAAACTATGTGTATATAATTAATGGTTTACTTTATAGTAAAAACAAAAAACCGCCTCTTTTTTAGTTTCGAATACTCGAAGTCGAATAAAGTTTATTTTTTTAACGTAAAATAAACTGAAAAATAAACAGAATATTTAGTTGCGAACTGTTCGTTTTCAAAGAATTTTCCCATAAGAGGGTCAGAGTTTTGAAACGAAATAGCGGCAACACTGTAAGAAATAGCGTGTAGAAATTAAAAGTTTGGGGATTTTTTTGACAAAACGCACTTTTGGCTTAATGGATTTGAATAAATATAACTGTAGGATTTGGACCGACGAAAATCCTTAAATGATTCATGAGTTACCTCTTCATCTTCAGAAAATCACAGTTTGGTGCTGTTTTAGGGCTGAAGTACTTTTTTTTTCTTGAAGACGATAATGAAAATAGTGTTACTGGTAACGGCAAACGCTAAAAGAATACAGATACAGAATACAATATCAGCAGAACATGCAAGAAATGCAAGAAAAGTTTCATGGACACGTTATTTTGCAACACGGTAATGTCAATTGGCCACCAAGATCATGCGATCCCACGCCCATTGATTGTTTTTTGTAGGGTTATCTTAAATCTCTGGTTTACAGAAATAAACCCTGAACAATTATTGATCTATAACGAAACAAGCAAAACAACATTGAAAATAGACCACGCGATATGTATGAAAGAGTAATGAAAAATTGAGTCTCCAGAATGCATTTCACCAGATGAATTCGAGGGAGATATTTGAACGACATTATTTTCAAGACATAATGCCATTATTTTTTTATGAAGATAAAACTAGATTGCCAGATTATCACTTCCAGTTATCGTTGTGCCATATTTTAAACTTCTGACACTCTTATTGGACAACTCTTTATAAAAGAAAACCTCTTACACATTTCTTATTTCTTATAAATATCCCCATTTCACAAACTAAACAGTAGCAAAAAACAAAGTACCACCAGAGCTCTAAACTGATCCACTCCAAAAATCCGTATAAATTTAAATTTACCACATTACACTAAAACATTTTAAATTACTTGAATAGAAAAGCCTTAAAAATGCTTTGAAACACAACCAATATTAAATTAATTAATGACAATTATCTGATAGGAATTAAATACTTTGTGGATGATTATAGTTAAAGTGCTCGATCCAGATATCAATACCGCAGTTAATTCTGGATACCTAATGTAAGACAATGTGGGCTATCCGCATGGAATAATAGAAACGACGGCGGCAATTGCCTAGAACATTTCAAGACTCTTGGATGCGCACGAAAGATCAATATAGTCTATAAATAGTTGGGGAGTTATGGATATTTGTGAAACGAATCGGATGATAAATATGGGTGAAGTTAAATGGTTGTAGTGTCGATGTTTTTTACAGAATATATACCGATTAACTTGTAAAAGTGAATGATGTGATTTAGTTATTAATATGATTAAATTTTGTTATAATGGTATCCACAAGGATCGCTTGATAAGTTTTTGATTTTTTTTTCAACGTAGTCGCCTTGCAATTCATTTATATTTTTACTTTTAACTTATTCATTCATTAACGTTTCAACTTTTTAATACCATCAGAATAATGCGATTTGTCCGACTATGCAAAATAAGCGGTTGCCTCAGCTTTGACCTTATTATTTGAAATACATCTTCGTTCAGCTAGCCATTTCTTCAAGTTTAGGAAGGTTTTTTCAAATGTTATTTATTAGCAAATAAAATTATATATACTATCAGCCAATTTGATGTAATGTACAATGTAAAAAATAAATATGTATTGTGTAATAACACTTTCGTCAATAAGTCCCCCAGTCTGACAAATAAAACATACTTTTTTGTAAATTTCGACTTTATTCATCAATATATTCTCCCTGAAGAATAATACAATCATTCCAATGCTTTTCTAACATTTTTACACCTTTTTTATAGAATGATTTCTCTTTACTTTCAAAATATCCTTCAGTTTCGGCAATTTAGCCTTCGTTGGCAATGATTTGTGACACGGTGCATTGTTTTGTGAAACAACACTTTTTTTGTTCTTTTGGAGCCTTTTTGCTATCTCGCCCTTCAAACGCACCAATAACGCTATGTGATATTCACCATTGATAGTTTTACCTTTCTCAAGATAATCGATGCCCAATATCTCATGCGCATTCCAAAATTCAGAGGCCGTCACCTTGCCTGCTGATGGTTGTGTTTTTGGTCGCTTTGGACTGTTTTATCGACTGCTGTCCACTCAGCTAACTGCCAACTTGACTTCGTAGTATAGTGATCGATCCATGTTTCATCTATTGTCAATTATCATCGATATATATATCGATATTTCATCAATTATGGTTGATTTTCCAGGGACAGAGTCCGGGTAATGTTTATTAAGCCATTGGTTTGCTTCAACGATATTTTTCTTCATCAAGAACCAATGCTTAATCAACACACGAAATGCTTTTTTTTTCAGTGTTTTGAAAATAACAAAAGTAGCGTCCCTTAAAGCATAACTACTCAGAAACTAATAGACAGATTGTCATGAAATTTTGACACATGACGTTTGAAGGTTGGCACAATCGACCACTGGGGGGAACATTATTATAGAACGGGGACTGATTGACCGATGTGTTATAATGACATAGTGTTATGTTATCATTAAGCGATTTCTCTTCACTTGCGCCCGAGATCCTGTGTCCCGGTTCTTCGTAATGTTCTGATATCTGTTGGTTGAAAGAGCGGCACTAGTAGTTGGTTGGAATGTTCTCCTAGTTTTAGATGATGTTTGTTGGCTAGTTAAAAAATTACTCTGCTTATGTATGGAATGTTTCGTTCACAATGAAGTGTATGGTTGGATACGTGCACGTCAGCGATTGTACGAAGGATTTTCGAGTGGCTATTTTGTATTATGGCTATGTTGGACTTTGTTCCTTTTGTTAGACAAAGTTCAATTCTATATGGGTTTGATGACTGACTTGTAAATTCACAATTTGTACACAATTACTAGGTTTGATTTAAGATCTATTAATTTATTACTAGGGTTTAACAAAATTGTAACAAATATGTAACCATGGTGTAACAATAATTAGTTATTTATTGAAATTCACTGGTAAAATTATACCATTCCCATGCTTCGCAAATTCCAGTTAATGGTAGTGTGAAATATTCCTAATTCCCCTGAAAGTTTCCTAGTGTTTATACTATGAGTTGCAGTTACAGCTGCTCTTAGAACGTTGGCACGGAGGCACCGTAGACGGCCTGCTCTTCCCTTATCTTCAAGACTCGAGTATTCCTCTCTGAACTGTTTAAATCAGAGCTGAGCGGTGCCGATTATTATGACAGTTTCCACCTTTACTTTGCAAATCTCATAAGCAGCGTCAGTCGCTTTGAAGCCTTTTTTAAATGTTTTAAAATTGCCCTAATTTTGTTTAATTCTCATTTGAGGTACTGCCTTCATTTGAGCAAGATAAAGGTTTTACATGTAATATTTGTAAGAAACCCTTCCGAACTGGAAATTGTAATTTAGATAATGCAGAACATCTGGGACTGCCAAAAAAAGTGGAGGATGAACCATTAGAAACAAACTTTCTTCTTCTTAATTTGCTGTTTTCACATGAAGGTTGGCGACCATCATGAGTATTTTCACTTTGTTTACAGCTGCTCTAAATAACTAGTTCGATGTACAGTTAAACCATTTTCTCAAACTTTGCTGCCATAACATTTTTGATCTTGCCATGCTTTTTTTCCCTTTATATTTCCCTGCATAATAGCTTCTCAACAGTTCATAATATTGTCCTTCCATTTCGTGATCAAAGTATTCCAATTTGCATGTCTTTATGGTTGTTATTAGTACTCTATCTGTAGATATTCTGCATACGACCTCCTCGTTTGTAACTTTCTCTACCCAAGATATTCGTAGTATTCTTCCGAATACAGTCAAAGTCCTCTAAGGGCACGAGTCCGGACCGGGGTCCATCCTCTAAGCGCACACTTCTCCTACGATCTTTCTCATCCCTACTTTTCTAATTTCTATATCTATCTTTCTTTAATCAGTTGCTCTCTTTTTTCTCTCACATTGCGCAGAATAAATGAGTTCAAAGTGTAACTGTAGAGCAATGTGATATTATTCCACATAACTTGTGATTTGATCCATGTGATATTATCCTATATAATGCACAAAGTGTATTTATTATATACTACAATAATTACAATAAATGTTAATTGTGTATTGAGTGTAATTTTTACAATATATTTATTGAAATGAAAAGTTTGTAAATCGCGTGCTTACGATCTCACATAATTGGCCCTATATAACTTTAGGTGGGGACTGGGGAACGTGCACTTTGATTGTAGCCACATTTCCAAAGCTTCGAGTGTTCTTGGAATTGAAAACACTGCAGGAAGAAAATATTTGTACACTGTTAGAGTTCGAACAGGAAATCAAAGTAATACTGAAAGCAAGTTCTCAATGTTTAAATAAGTAAAAGAAAGTTCAAAGGGAGGGTTGTCGGGTAGACTCTTTCATGTTTTGTCACTGATGTCCAGATTCAAGAAAAAGAACTTACTGCATAAAATTGTGATCTGTGATGAAAAGTGGATCCTCTACGATAATTCAAATTATGGCTTAATCCTGGTGGACCATTAACCAGTACCGAAAAATCAGATATCCAAGTCAAAAATATATTGCGTGTATATGATGGATCAGTTGAGCGTTGTCCATTATGAGTTACTCCAATCTGGTCAAATAATCACAGCCATCATTTTTGATACACTTGCTTCTGGAAATTGGGCAGTAATGCTTTTGTAGACCCAAACTTGGGAAACAATGGACAATTTGAAAAACAGCCATGAGGAATTTTTCGACAACTGAACATATAAGATTCGCTTTTGGAAAGGCACTCAAGAAATGTTTTCTAATACGTAAGAAGCTAACTTTATAAAAAGTTTGAAGGTGCAAAGTCTGCTAAATACAGTGGATGAAACCTCAAGTCAAAAATAAGAAAGATAAGCAATCTAAACTTTCTCACCTTTTTTAAGGGACTTGAGTAAGTTCTCGCTGTTTCCCGACAGAAGGTGTTACCTTCGCCTTTTTGCATCGGGCATAACTACAGCCAACTTCATCGTGAAGCCCCATCATTAGGCTTGAAATTATAGTATATGTTATTCCGCCGAAGTGTGAACAACTTATTTTATAACTGATTTCACTCACTTTAACATTATTGTTATAAACCGTCCACTGAATATTTCGCAGAGGAATCATTTTAATACTGAAGAAAGAATATTTATTTGTCGAAGCAAAAAGTTGAAATGAGAGTAACCCTAGACCGGGTGCGCCTGATATGAGAAACACATCCGGTCGCGTGGTTGATTTTGTCAACGCCACCTTTTTATTCTATTTTATGGTACTTAATCAAACAACAAATAGTTTAATCAAATATTTTTTTATTGTAATTATTGTTAAAAAAGTATTAAAAATTAAATAATGTCATATTCGCTAACTAAAAACAACGTTTGAGCCTTCAATCATCAACATCTATTACCGTTTTCATAAGAAACGCATTTAATAACGTTCTTTGAATGCTTTTTACACACAAAATTATTACAGAAACCGCACTTCATTGTAGTTACTTCATGACCTTTACGACTACATGGAACGCAGAGTCCTTCTTCACAGATTGTTTTTTTTTTGATCAGGTTCGCACTCATCTTTATCCTGGAATATTTTTAGGTATAAACTTCTATCCATTGGTAATGTAGTTATTATAGAGCGCTCAGTAAATCATCCATTTATTAGTGCATATGATAATTATTTGATATTGTACCTTCTCAGCACTAATATATACGAATTTATTCCACTCACATTTAGCTGTGTGAAAAAAAGGCACATGGTCCACCTATTGATCTTTCTTGACACAGAGTATACATATATATATATATATATATATATATATATATATATATATATATATATATATATATATATATATATATATATATATAGAACATATTATGTGTGCATGCTTCATCTTTCGCCATGTTTCGGGCATTTTATGCGTGCATAAGCTGTGAGTATTATGTTTACATTGTAATTAACAAAAAAAACAACTTTAATTATTAATTCACTATCAATAGTACAGTTTTAATTGTTATATACTTGGAAGTAAAATATTAATACAAGTATTTAAATAAAAATATATGTTATAAGTCAAAAAAACAGCACAAAAACGTTGTTATGGGATATGTCGCAGCGATACATGTAGTAAATCATTTTCGGAGGATTTATATTACTTTATTAGTTTTCCAAACCGCTGTTTTGAATATCGTCAAAAACTTATTAAATCAACGAAACAAAAACATATAAAAAATTCTCCAAAGTGTGCTAAATGTGAGTTATTGTAGGTAAAAGTAGCAATAGCCTATTTAGCTGAAAAATATGAATAAACTCATGGCACAAGTTAATTATTTTAAAAAATTGCTCCTATGGAAGAGTATAAAAGCATTAAAAGAAATAAAAATTAAAATATGCTCCAAACGTAAAATAGAAATAAATGTAATGTTATAAATATAATAAATATAATGTTGTAGCTATAAGTAAAAGTGGAGAAACAAGTGAATATGTGTTTTATTGACTGGCAAACTATATTGATTCTTGGATCACTGCACAAATTGATCGCATTAAAAACAGAAATGTGCTGTTGGAAATACTGAAAACTTATTAGACACAGCAGAGAAATGTAAACATTTAAATTAATTAAAAAAGCCTATTTTTTCAAAGAGTAAAGTGTCTTTTATGTGGCCAATACGACAAAAAGTTATTAAGAAATCGTAATCTTATGTCATAAAATCATATCATTTTCAAAAATTTAGGTAATCAGTTACATCTTACACCAAGTTAATGTTCATATTTAAATTAGAGGTTAAGCAATTGAAATTTATAAATATAAAAAGATCCATCTAGACAGCTATTAAACGATCAGACGGATCTCCGAAATTCCCCACTATTTAAAATATTGTAAAAAATTAACCCCAATAAAAGTATATAATTAGGTAAATAGAATAGATAAACAGCTGTAAAACCTTAGTTTTAAAGTAGTGCTTGAGAATGTAAAGTCGTTTTACGAAACTATAGTCACATAAATTTTATTTAAAAATAAAAGTGATAGATAACAAAGTAAAAAATTGTTTTATTCCTTTTTTTAAAAAGTTCTCTTTTATTTCCACGTTAGGGACGGCCATGGCATTTTAACCATTAACATCGTTGTAATTGAATATAATTAGGTGCTTCTATTGTGGGATGCACTAATAAAGCACCATCAATTAATTTTTCGTTTAGTTGCACTGATAATAAGGGTCATGATCCCTGTTATCCAGCCTTATTTATATAAAGTGCCCGAAACTTTCATATTAATGCCTCATTAACAAGGCGGACTCGCTTGCGCGCAACTAGTCCTGAAAAGGTCTATTTTACCTCCATCTGGTTACAAGTGTCGACTCCACTTTTTATTTTATTATAATTAAATATTTCATGCTATATGACTGTTGCTCAAAAAATAAAATGATATATGACACTGCAAAATCGAGTCTACAACTCCGATATTTTATATAAAATGGCCCATATCGGTAAAACCATTGGGTTTAGGTATAGAACATGTGATTCCGCCACGGTTTTGAGAGATACCCTGTATAAATAAAATTAATTTTAAATTATGTAGCCTATTTTGTTGTATATCTCCTAGACTTAAACTTTTTCTCTATCTCCAGCCATTATTTCTCTATCTCTGGTCAAGATCTCAACTGATATTGCACTATAGGAACACCCTTTATATATATATATATATATATATATATATATATATATATATATATATATATATATATTAAAAAAAAAGAAAATACACCCGCACTCCACGTTGGTGCTTTGTTGTTCCCCCATCCGTCATCCAAAGCGCCAGCAAGCGTCTCCCAGGACCGGTTTCTAGCCTTAAGCCATCATCAGCGCCGTCAACCAGTCCTGGGAGACGCTTGCTGGCGCTTTGGATTGCGGATGGGGGAACGACAAAGCACCAACGTGGAGTGCGGGTGTATTGTGTTTGATCATAATGCACCAACATATGTCTTTGTCAGAATTGATTTGCGAAATTTCCTTTTATTATTTTCTATAATACCGCGACGTGTATATTATGTTAAAACAAAATTAATTTTTATCTTTCCCAGACATGCGTTTTCCATGAATTATTATTCAAAAGAGGTTGTTTGGTTGAGAGTGCAACAAAACATATACGTCATTCTCTTATGCCTAGGATTTTATAAAATGTAATAATAAAAATCCTACCTTAATTACATCTGTTATTAAATTGATAATAGTATTTACTTAGTTTTATGGTATACATTTGAAAATAATACTAAAATTTCCCTTGCACACGATCGCAATTTTAACCCAGTTAGTATTTTGACATAATTCCTTTAATTAAGTAATTTTTTGAATAGGAAATTTTTATGAAGAAAAACGAGAGGATCACAGCAAAACACGGACAAAGATTGAAATGACGGACAAGGAATGAAACAATGGGAGATATCTGGGAATGAATAGCATGCAAGGTGGCACCTTAAATGAAGCAATTGGAAAACTAAGCAGACGGGGATGAAAAGCAGTTGTGGGGTTAGTAAATATCAAAAAGTAATAAATATCGAATATACTACATCATCGTGAAGGAGTAACTACTTAGGCAGCTAAGCATGACAGTTAAAATCAAAGACCGAGAAGGTGTAACAGAAATGGATTTTTAGAGACAAGCCGCAGCAAGATTCAGAAGAGATAGAATTAAGCTATATTGTATTTAAATATATTGATATTTAATTTTAGTTTTGGATAAATTGTGCAAGAAATTGTGCAAATGAAAGAGCAAAGTGTAGATATGTTTCGTATTAGACATTTGACAATTTTCAGTTGAAAACAAAATTCAACGTGTAACCATCTACAATACACTTTTGTATAGGTTAGGCGGAAATCCTTTTCTCCAACATATTGTGGAGATGAAAAGTGAATTCGACATAAGAAAACAATTCACATAAGGAAAAACAATGGTTTACACCAGAACGACAACCTTTGCCCACTCCAAAATTAGGTCTTCACCCTAAAACAGAGTTACTGTCACTATGATGGGATTTTACCAGGATTATTTGCTATGAGGTTCTGAATCTTGGTAAAACCATAAGCGCAGAATACTTTTGTGCTCAGCTTGATAGACTAAACATGGTTTTGATTCAAAATCGCCCAAAACCAATTCATCGAAAAGGTGTTACTCTGCAGTCAGAAAGACCGTTCTTTGTTTCAAATGGCGCTCATTCCATAGTTCAAAACCAAAAAGTCCTTTTAAAAAATACAGCCAAAATGTTTCTTGTAGTAAATATATATATATATTTCCTTTAAATAATAAGACAATAGATTCTTTAAATCCAATTTAAACTCTGCAAACTGCTCCAGTTAAAAAACAGTAGAAAACATTTTGAAATACGCTCGCATAAAATTAATCACTGTCAATTATCTAATAGGAGATACTACACATTATATGAAACGTTATTGTTAAGTTGCCCGATCCAGATATCAACGCTGTGGTTAATTCTGCATACCTAATATCAAACAATGTGAACTATCTGTATGGAATAACAGAAACGGCGGCGGCAAATGTCTGGAACAGTTCAAGTATCTTGGATGCATCTAAAAGATCGATAGTGTGTGCAAATAGTTGACGTTATGGGATTTCCAAGCAAAGAATCGGAGGATTGTAATATCGATTATGTAGCAGAAAATTTACAGTAAGATCTGAAAAGGTTACAATATTTAATTACAAAGAAAACACTTTTATTTTAGAGTTAATATAGTTTTAATCTATAATATAATCTCCATCATTATTGACAATCTTGGCCCATCTCTCTGATAAACTTTCTATTCCCTTTTTATAAAGAGTGATTTTGAAATAAAATATTCTTCCAGTGCAGTTGTGATAGCTATCGCAGTAGAAATTATTTTTCTATGAAGAAAGTTCCCTAAATCTGAAAAGATGATAATCTGATGGTGCAGCATCAGGAGAATACGATGAGTAAGGACCCAAACCTAACCTAACCTAACCTAACCTAACCCTGTGATTTTTTCTTGAGTGATTCTGGCACTATAAAGTCTTGCATTGTCATACAGAATAATACCTTTTCGATTAATCAGTCTTTCAAGTTGAGTACAAAATTCACTTTTGACATACCATATTTACTGTAACACATTTTTAGAGCGAAACCCTGGTCTTGGAGTGGGCAAACGTAGTTGTCCTGGAGTTATCAGTCCATTTTCTTATGTGGGTTGCTGTGTACTGCATCGTTTCTTAACCTGGAGTCGCGACCCCTAGGGGGTCGCATTCAGGAATATGGTAGCAATGTGTTCAAAAAATAAGACCCGTATACGAAACATCCTTTTATTAAAGTATTTGTATGTTTAAAGGATTTCGAGTAAGCGTCATATTTTTTTCGTGAGGTAAACATGTCGAGTTTCGAGCTGTATTAAGAGTATAGCTGTATTTACGACATTTACTGCTT
Source organism: Cosmopolites sordidus (assembly GCA_031761425.1). NCBI lineage: Eukaryota > Metazoa > Arthropoda > Insecta > Coleoptera > Curculionidae > Cosmopolites > Cosmopolites sordidus. The sequence goes on along the minus strand of JARFXV010000750.1, from coordinate 191,581 downwards.
TTCTTGTTCAATCAAAAGAAAAACGCTAGAGAAAGCCGGCGTGTACTTGTGGAAACTTACGGTGAAAATGTCCCAATGCAAGACGCTTGTTGGCGTTAGTTTAGACCATCGTTTCTCAACCAGGTAGTCGCAACCCTTAGGCGGGTCGTGTTCAGAAATATGAGAGGTCGCAATGGGTTCAAAAATAAAACCCGTATACCAAATATCCTTTCATTAAAGTATTTTTAATTTAAAAACAAGTGTTAGAAAATGAAATATTACCAGGTAATAACAGCATAATAAAATAAACTTAAATAAAGTAATAGCCAAAGTTGTTTGAAATAATAATTTAACTACGGTTGATTTTATTTTTCACTTAAAAGTTTTTCTATGCATGGATCATCATTGCAAATACACATAAGCAAATTATTTTCCAACGATAATAGACGATTTCTATATTTAGTTTTTAAAGCCACCATAGACGAGAAGTTTATTTCGCATAAGTAAGAAGTAGCGAAGGGAGTCAATGTTTTCAAAGCTTCCATTACTAGGCTTCCGGATTCACATAATCGTGCAAGCTAAAATTCATCTAAATTTTGACTTAAAAATTTGAGTTGTAGAGTTTTGTCAGCCGATATTTCAACAAGTTGATTGTGAATTTCAATAGGTAATGCAGCAGCTACAACAACATTTTTATCAAACGAATTGAGAACCCATCTTTTCGACAAACCGTCGTTGCTATCTGGAAAATATTCCAGTAACTTAATTTTCAATTCGCGTAAAGGCATTTTCATGTTTTCCAATACGCGATCAATAACAGAATTTTCTAAATCCATATTTTTGGTAATATAATCCGAAGTTAAAGTAAATGCATCAAAATTGCGTTTTTAAAGGCCTATAATCCACATACCAAATATTTTGATGAAGGCCTTGACTTTGTCTGGAAAAATGTTTTTGTTACGGTCTTGCAAACTCGTATTCAAGTCATTCAAATATAAAAATAATTTATGTGTGGCATCTTTTAATTTTACTACCACACTACAACTCTTTCCCGTTATCGCTTTCGCGCTATCATTAGATGCCGCAATGTATTTATTAAAGTCCAAGTATTCGTTTTGTTTTACATCAATAAAAACTTTAGAGTTCTGCGCCAGCCAAAATAGCCTATTTTCTCTAATTGACCCCTCGCATTCGTGTCGGACAAAATACAAAAATTACGTAAGTTCGACACGTTTTTAGACTCATCGAATTGAATAGCAAAAAATTTACTTAATTTAACCTTTTTAATTTTTAATCGTGAACATCATTGTCTATTTCATTAAAACGTCTATAATACATCAAGTAGTATAATTTTCAACTTTTTGCTTCTTCCGGACTCATCATCACGTTGATCATTTCAATAGCAGCGGGTAAAATGAGTTTTTCCGCAATTGTCTGGTGGTTAGACTCTCTGGCCACTCTTAATGCCACTCGAAAAATTGAAATGTTTTGTCAAGACAGGTGTTTTGTTTCCAGATACCGGACTAATTTTGAAGGCTTCATACTTTCTGCGAACCCAACTTGATGACAAACAACGCATTGGGGATTGTCATCCAAGGCAATGAATCCGTATTTTAAATATGTTTCATACCAGATGTAGACTGTGCATTTCGTTTTGTCACAAATTTGTCCATTTTATTTAATATTATTAATTTATTTTATTACCATATTGTTATATATAATATATTTTTTTTATTACCATACTGTTATATCAACTTATTTCACTGAGTGAGAGAAGAAATCGTAGTTTTTAACACTGGTAGAATAAATCGTAGTACTTTTCATAAAAACGTGATTAACAATGAAACTCTTCGTCTCATTTTTTTGTTTTTATTACCAAAGCGCATAGCTTGTACGAACCTGCCTAAGCGCGCTCAGGATTTGCATCTCGCGCTCGGGTCTCGCATGCGTGGGCGAGTGGTGCGAGGTGCGCGGGCCGTTCATTTTGCAAGTGCGTGCAAGTGTGGGACACGCACTCGAACTGGTAAAAGTAATATAAGAACAAGGGGTTACACAAGTCTTGTAGTTTGGTATTTGTGGCTGTTTGCGGTATTTCGGTACAAGTGCAACGGCCCATTCACACATACATCCATCATAGACGATTCGTCATTTAATACAAAGACTAATAGATGATTATTTTTTTTTCGATTTGTAAGTGTGTGAACACGTTCGTCGTTTATAAACCATTTAAATAACATTATTATTCTTTATAAATCACAATGCTGAAAAAAGGACGAGTGATCGCCGTGTTAACCGATCAATGTAAAACATTTATAAACGTCAAATTAACATATTGTAGTGAAGGGGTCACAATGTTTTTTACTTAAGTTTTTGGCTAATTAGTGTGTCGCGACACTAAAAGCGTTGAGAAACGATGATATATAGAATCCACTTTTCATCTCCAGTAAGAATTTTTTAAATAAAAGGATCTATACCTAACCTGGGCAAAATGGCATTGACAATGGTTATACATTGAATTTTGTTTTCGCTAAAAATTGATATGGTACCTATATAAAGAGTTATTTTTTTAGTGTGTCCGAACTTCCGATAGAGATGGCTGTCAGACGAACTGTGAGTTTGCGGGCAAGTCTGTAAATCTGTGTCTCGAAAGCCTGACAAATCATCATGGAACGTTTAACATCAGAGCAACGCTTGTCGAATTTTATAATCAAAATCACTGTTATATGCATCCCAACTTATAGAGCACTTCGTGAATTTAAACTTCATGATGTATTCGCCGAATTATCGACATATTCCGAACGCATTTCACGCTCCTCGATATTAAAATAAACACAAAACAAAAACTGTGCATTCCGAAGGAAATATCGCCACTGTTGCTGACAGTGTTGATGAAGATTCAAATTTAGTAATTCATCTCCGTTTACAGGAAGTTGGGTTTTGTTATTCGAGTAAGTGGATTATTTAATTCCGAATTTTAATGAAATATGGAGGAGGTGGTTCCAATAGGGTGGTTCCACGTATCATACAGCTAACGCAACAATCGATTTGTTGAGGGAACACTTTGGTGAAAAAATTATTTTAAGGAACGCCTTTAGATTATTTTCTTTCTGGTTATGTTACATTTTTGGTCTCTGCCGATAAACCAGCAACTATTGGCCCCTTGGAAACTAACATAATTTGAACAATTACAGACATAAGACTCTAATTGCTTAAAAAAGTCATGGTAGAATCTATTGACAGAAAGCGCTTTGCCAAAAGTAGTCGCGACGAACATGTGTCCGAAATTGTTTTCAAACATTAATACCACTGAATATTCTCGCATAAAATAAATAGTGTCAAGTCGTCTAATTTGGTTGTTGTTTTATTTTAATTTAAAATTCGGAAGCACTAAATAAATCACCTTATATATTCCTTCTCTTTGCACTTTCTTTAGTTGTGTTAAATACCTTTGTTTTGTGGATCATGAAGTTTTAAGCCTTGTGGCTAATTCCTGGCTGGTTTGTTTAGGATCAGCTTCAATTTCAGCCAACAACAATTCTTTATCAAAATACACAGATCAGATTTTATACCGTCGAAAATATAGAAATCACAGTTCTTAAATTGTTTAAACCAGCTCGGACATGTTCTTGTTATAGGGTTCACCTAATTTTTTATAACCAAATCATCTGTGTATCTTAGGTAATTTAGATATTTTCCGGCTTTTTTGACTACCTTTGATATTTATTTATGAAAAACGTAGTACAAATTTAATATTTGAAGTAATCTCCTTCATTTTCAATATACTTTCATCGTGTTTCAGGCAACTATCGAATCCAAGATCGAAAAAAACTGGTGGTTTTGACATACTAAAATCATCTGACCTTTTTCCGCTTTCCTCAAAAGCTTGCTGGAATTAGAAGAGACGAAAATCTGAAGGAACCTAGTCTAGAGAATACGCTAGGTACGTTAAAATCTCCCAAAGACAGCCAAAAAAGTGGAGGATGGAGAATTGTAAACATTCCTGGAAGAAAATCCTTGACGTGTACTGCTAGAGCTCGGACAGGAATTCGGAGATGATCTTTATGACAATCCAAAGAGGTGAAAATCATAGATTAATCATAGTGAGCCATCGACTAGAACGAGGGTTGCTATTTATGTATCTGGAATTAGTAACAATGGTGTTGCTAGGCACCATTAAACATATACACTGTAAAGTTTGACATTGTTGACAGTATACGTACTCAGAATGTTTTGTGATACGGACGCTATTTAGTTATGACTTTATATTAGTGACTTGAAAATTTCATTTCAGTCAAAAAATGGCATTTTCGTGCGATAATTTATTACGAATTTCGACGTGGATTATCTCGACAACAGTCCATCCATCAACTAACTTCGACTTTTGACGATAAAGAACAATCTAAAACCACTGTATATCACTGATTTAGTGAATTCAATCGTAACCGTTGTTGGCTCACGGACGAATTTAAATAAGGTCATCCAAAATCAGCCAATTGTGCCAGAAAACATCGGTACTGTGCGCGAACTGATAAAGATCATCATGTGACATACCGTGAGATTGAGGCATCCCTAGGCACTAATATGATAAGCATCCACAATATTTTACAAGAACATTTAGACTTGAAAAAGCTTTGTGCGCATTGAATTCCGCATAATTTGACAATCGCTTAAAAAAGGAATGAAATAATGTTCAAAAAATACAATCATAGTGCGTCAAAAGCCGTATATAATATCTACACAAGTGACGAATCTTGGACCTATATGCATAAGCCCGAGAGTAAAGTGTGTATGGGTTTTTCAAAATGAGCCAAATCCAACAAAAGTTGTTCGCGCAAAAAGCACTTCGAAGCAAATTGTACGGTTGTTTTTTGCGATAAATGGGCGTGTGGCTATAGTGCCATTAGAGAATCGTAGAACGGTCAATTCTGAATAGTACACAGCCATTTGTTTGCCAGAAGTCTTTGAAAAAATAAGAAAAAACAACCAGCGACCCAAGATCATTCTTCACCATGACTACGCGTGCTCTCACGTATCAGATCGAACAACTTAATATTTGATACATAAATAGCAACCCTCGTGGCCTGTAGCGGCTCGAGGGTTTTTAAAGTGGGAGGACGTAGAAGAAAATGGTACTGCTGAAGTATTTTTTTGGAAGATTTTTTTGGGCTTCGAGCATTTTCAGTTACACCAATCTGGTCAAACGGTCACTGCTGACCGTTATCAGCAGCAATTGATTCGTGTTAGTGATGCTCTGAAAGGAAAAAGGCAAATTTCGTTTCAAGATGAAAAGCTTCACCGAGTTTGGCTCGACATTTTTATCGCTTCATACGTATTCTCCAGATTTGTCCTATTCAGATTTTCATATCTTCCGAATCTTGCAACATCACTTGATTGATAGCTTCTTCGCATCTCTTGAGGAACCCGATAAAAAGCATTAATGACTTTATCACGTCAACTACTACGCCTGAAATCTGGCGAAGTAGTATAGAATGTGAGGGGGATTACTTCAAAGATTAAGTTTGTATTATTTTTTTCATTAATAAATGTCAAGGGTAATCAAAAAAGACCAAGAAATAAATTGAGGACCTAATGCATTTATGCATTTTCAAACAAAATTTTCTTTAGCTATAATACGCATTTTCATTTAAACATATACATTGAACTAAACATTATACAAAAATCATTAGTTTACATGAAATAACGCTGCTAGAGTTAAAAGGCAAACACTACTTCATTCTATTTTATAAACTATTTGTTTTGTATTAATAAAATAGAAACGTGTCAACCGAGAAATTGAAAATTAATACTCATCTCGCCCTTTATTTACCCATAAGTGAATTAAAATTCATTCACCAACATACATCATCAACAAACAGTGACAATAATAAAAATATTTTCAACAATGACGATATTAAGTCCTTAACGCTTTCGTACACGCAGTTATCAAACCTATTGTTAAACGTTGTTTGCTTTTTCTTGAACCACGGCGAATTTTCGACTGTATTTTTAGATCAACAAAAAAAGAAACTTACACGAAGTAGTCCTGTTTACTGTGACTTTTTCGCGATTCCTTATCGCTCACAACCATAGGTTATATGTAGGGATCCCGGAACAGACATGCTTCAGTGGTTACGGTTCACCATCGGGCGGTACGCGTGAACAAAATTCCGTTTTATATAGCGAACCGGATCAAATTTCATTATGGATCACGTCGGAGTGATTGGCCGAAAACAAAATCCTAGGGAAAGGGCCAATATTTTGTCTAAGTTGACTTTCTCGTGAGTATCTAGAATACCATCTTCATCTACCATCTTCAATAAAAATTTAGTCATAAATTTTGTGAATAAACACATATTAAGGGAGCTCAGTGTCTTCATATGACGCATCAACAAATGTAGGTTTATTTGATTATATATATATATATATATATATATATATATATATATATATATATATATATATATATATATATATATATATATATATATATATATATATATATATATATATATATTGATTAGCTATATCTGATCAGTTCTTCTGTTGGTATTTTTGGTGTGAAATACTAAAGCCAAAGTTATTTACCAAAAATCAAATCACTTGTTTTTACTTTATCGACGTGCGTTTCGCTAACCATGTTGACATCATCAAGAGATGATGCAGTCTAATTCTAAAACTACACTGTGGTCTATTTATATGACAACTGTATTTAATGAAGCATGTAAAAACGACGAACCGCAAAGTTAACAAAACGATACATTAATAATTAAAAAAGTTCATGGTTGTCTTGCATTTTGTTATTTTAGTGCTTCCATATGCATCCAACACCATATTATTATTCACCCTTTGAACAAGTTTTAAGGTACTATAATATATTTATAATATATTATAGTCATGCTCGAATGCATGTTGGCCAACACAAGATTTTCCATTTCTCCCGTATCTAACATGGGCAATATATTCTCTCTATCTTGTTAATATGTATCTTTTAGTATGCCCAACATGCCCTTGATCAGTATCTTGATAACAAATTTCATAAATCCCTGATTTTCATGTTGATCTATTTTACCCTTTAGTTTACCAAGACTTCTCTTAACTTATTACATGATTTTTAGATTAGCTTAATGTCCATTTGTTTCCAAAATGTTCTCTAGTCCTCATTTTACCTGGGGATTAAATGGTTACCATGATTTTATTTTTGCTCAGATTCCTTTTGAAAATTCGAAGATTTTTTCAATCATACTACACTGGTGGTCTACAAAATTCAAACTTTCTTTGTAACGCGAAAATGTACGTCTGTTAGGTGACCATGGTCACCTAACAAGAATATATTAATGCAAAAAAATAATACGTCATAAAACATCTCGCAATGTTCGTCACTCACAGCAACAGTGTCAATTTTTGCTGAATTTTGCTTTCATTGGTTTCCTTACTTGAGGACCTACAAATATCCCCTCTTTAAATTATGCGTCGCTAATTTTTAGGAATTTCTTTTTCAGATATAAAAATGCACTACCATTTTTGTCCATCGCTTTTACAATTTTTTTTTATGAGGCTGAGTTTTACATGCAAGGGTGGTAAAAGTACATCTTCAGACTTCACTAGAGATGTACTTTTAACGTTCTTATCCGGCATTACCCAGTTCGCATCCGGCCTTACCCAGCCTTTAACTGGCGTGACTGAGGGGTAATTCGTAATCGGATTTTACACTCTTGCCTAGAAACAATCACAAACATTTAGGAAAGATAAACGGACAGAAGAAAGAAAAATAACCAACCGAGCGCTGGAATCGAACCAGCTATCGCTCCAGCGCGGATTCGGCAAAGCAGGCGCTCTTACCGCCATGCCAACGCGACCGGCTATACGAGGTGTGTATATAATGTAATGAGAGTGGTGACCTAGTGTTCGATCTGGCAACACTATTGACTACTCCTTTGGAGGGTAGATATGCAAACATCTGATGCGTCTGCAATACGAATTTGAACTCTCTAGAGTCACTTGGTGGTTCGTCGCAATTGTTTCTGTAGACCGGATTTTTCCAGTGCTTTCTAAAAATAAGTGACAACAATTTCAAGCAACAGTGCGCTATTAAGTTTTATTTCAAACTTGTGCATAGTACAAAAACTTTTGCAAAACTTCAGCAGGCCTATGGAAACATTGTTATGTTAAGGGTCCAGATTTTTATATTTTTATTCTTTATTTGGGTTTTTCGCCACTATCTAAAACTCAAAAAATATAAAAAATACCTGTTCTTATGTAAAGAAAGAATCACTGGCTAAAAACAAAAAACCAAACGGAGACAAATTTCTCAGTGATTCTTTTTTGTAATAAATTTACCTAACGAACAAAATTTTAAAAATATAAAAATGTTATAAAAAAATGTACAAACTTTTAACGTTAACGTTTCGGAGGGTCCTCTCCCCCCGTTTTCAAAACTAAACTAAAAAATTTTCTTTCTTTACATAAGAACAGGTATTTTTGATATTTTTTGAATTTTAGATAGTGGCGAAAAACATAAATAAAGGAAAACATATATGAACACGCCACAATCATTACTCAGACATTACTCAGATTTTTAGGTGGTTTAAGACATTTTCAGAAGACCAAGACTCGATTGAAGATGAATCTCGCAACTGAAGAACTTATGTAACACCACCCTGTACTAAATTAGAGATCGAGAGAAATTAAAAAAAAAATGTTTTTAGACCCATGACCCTTTGTTTCTATGGCTAGAGAAGGAACTAGTTTCTTAGAAAAAATCTTCTAAAAATTTGTTTTTTTTATACATACAGTGTAAATATAACTTTTCATCCGTTATATAAAATTCATGGCTTTGAATATATTTGGGAGTATATTTCATATCTTTTTACAACTCAGCCATAATACTTATTCTGGGAACAAATTCCACCAAATTAGAGCAGTTATCAGCCATCAGAACCATATCTACTTCATATCTGGGAGACGATTTATAGTCGGTGAAATATCGTTTAAGGCTTTAAAGTGGTTTTTAAGAAGTAACCTGAATGACGACTTTTTCGGAGTAAAATAGTGGAACATAAATTTATTTTATAATTAAAAAGATACTGGGAATAGTTGAAAAAATCAGAAAAAACGTTTTAATCAATCAAATTGATTGTGTAGCCTTCAAAATAGGCCCCGTTTGATGCTTTACCCTTATACTAGCGATTAATCTAGTTATCGAAATACTTCTAATAACCACTTTCCCGTATAACTTTCACCTGCTTCTGCAAATTTTGTTTTAGTACTTCAACAAACTCAACATGTCTTCCACGAAGTAGTTATTTGGAGAACACAAAAAGGCACACGAAGCCATATTTGGCGAATAGGATGCTTAATTGATGACATTCGTGAAGTTTTTGGTCAAACATTATCGTACAAGGGTCGATGTTTGGACGGCGTATTACCGTGATGAAAAATACAAACACTCTTCAGTTCGAATAATGAATGGGTGAAAGTACGTAGAAAAAAAAGGTTTGATTTGCAGGAAAAGTCATTACTACAGTTTACTGGAATTCTCGTGGTTCTCATAAACTACCTGATAAAAGGCACAGCTATCACCGAGACGCAGTACGCTTCCCAAATGGACGAATTAAAGTGTAATATTTAGACTACCCGTCCGCATTTAGCCAAAAAGAAACTGATCTTTCACCACGATAACGTGCCTGCACATATGTCCCGAGTTGTTACTACAAAAGTCCATGAATTCTAATATGAAGTGCTTCCACCAGCGCCGTATTTATCAGATTTGGCTACTAGTGATTATTTTCTCTTCCTACACCTGATAAATGCACTATTTGCAAAGTTGAGCAAATCGCATTACGCAGAAGGGGTTATATAGTTGGAACGTCACTGGCCTAAATATATTAAATAGCAAAGTCACTACGATAAAATTTTTTAAAAACTTTTCGAACGCCCTTTCTAATATTGACCACTCCCTGCATGATATAATTCTTAAGATTCTTTCTAAAAGGACATTTTTAACAGCCACTATATATACACAGTATATCGGACAATTTTTTAAACTTAAAGAAAACTACTACCACCATCCACTAAAACAATATATAATCTGAAACCTGTATATCTTTTCTATGAAACGAGAAGAATCTCATCATTAAAATCGATTAACGGTCAAATTAAAATCAAAATTAATTGAAGTTATAGTACTTAAAGTAACAGTACCTTTTGCCACTTCGTCTCAAAAACACGATGAAACAAAGAGCTAATATTAATTTTTTCTTTCAAGCTCGCTAGAACTTTTACAGAAACATTTCAATTAATGAAAAAGTTTATAAATGAAAATGATAATGCACTATCTCGCAGGACAGGCGCTGTTCGTAAAGTTTTGGCGAACAAACAACTCTGTGTGCCTTAATAGCCTCCGTATTCGTCTGATTTATCCCCGTGTGGCTATTTCCTGTTCTTGAAAGTGAAATTGGCAACGAAAGGAACGTTTTATGATAGTGTTACACAAGTCCAATAAGCCGTAACGAGAGTCATTGAGACGATTCCGAAAAACGACATAAAAACATTATGCTAGCATTGGTTGAACGTGCTCAATAGTGTATTGAAGCAGACGGGATGTATTGTGAATAAAAAGAAATATTTTTGGCAAAATAACTAATTGTTTTTTTTTTATTTATAAAGTTCCGTTATTTTTCCGACATACTGTATATATACTATACAACTGTTTGTATATTTGAGAAAGTTGACACTTCGATCCCTATTATGGGCATGTGGGGGTCTCAGAAGAAGAAGAAGAAGAGAAAGCTGCCAAAATTACGTATAATACAAGCCAACCTGCACAATATGTTAAATTTTACTATAAAAATTATTGTTGTGTGAATGTTAAAACAACTTAGTAAAGAAAAAATGAAAATTCAAAAATTTTGAACTAGTGACTGCTTTGAGATAGCACATTTAATTTGTGTTCCTCTTGATTATTTACAAGAAATTATTTTAATTCCGTTCATGAGAGTGTTGCAGCAGACACTGAAACGTAAACTTCACTACATTCACAGCAATTTTGCATAACTGAGAGCACTCCACAACACACAAAAATCAACTAAAATAAGAATTGACATAAACTTCTGGCAAGACCTCAGAATCAGTCGTAACAAGTATACGAGGATTGCTATTTATTTATCCGAAATCAGCAACAATGGTGTTGCTAAGCCCCATCTGACATACACATCGTAGTTTGACATTGTTGACTGTATACGTACTCGGAATGTTTTGACATATGGACGCTATTTGTGTTGTTTAGTGACTTGAAAATTTCATCTTAGTCAAAAAATGAAATTAACTCGTGAGAATTTTCGTGCGATGATTTACTACAACTTTTGACATAGATTATCTCAACAACAGTGCATCGATCAACTCACTTTTACATGAAGCACAACATTTAGCCGTGATAAAGATTTGTGCGCATTGGATTCAGCATAATTTAACAATCGCTCAAAAAAAGGCTCGTGACCAACTGACGGTGCAAAAAAATGCTCAAAAAATACAATCGTGGTGTGTTAAAAGCCGTGTATAATATCTATACAGGTGACCATTCTTGCGTATGAGTCCGAAAGTAAACAGCAGTCGACTATATGGGTCTTTCAAAATGGTCGTCTGTTTTTTTTTTTGGATAAATGGGTGCCACTAGAGAATCGTAGAACGGTCAATTCTGAATGGCACACAACTGTTTGTTTGCCAAAAGTCTTTGAAGAAATAAGAAAAAACAACCAGCGACACAGGATCATTCTTCACCATGACAACGCGAGCTCTCACACATCGAACCGAACAATTCAATATTTGATCTGTCAAAACATTGAATTCATGGGTTATCCGCCGTATAGTCCTGATTTGGCACACAATGATTTCTTTTTGTTCCTATTCGTGAAGAATAAACTACAGTGGTCAACGATTTTCGAAGCCAGAAGAAGCGGTTGATGATGCAAAAAAATGCATGTTTTGGAATACCACAATCGGAATGGAAAAAGTGCTATGAAAATTGGTTGAAACGAATGCAAAAATGTATAAAATATTTTGAAAAATAATAAAACCATTTCCAATAATAAATATTTGTTTTTATTTATTATTCGGGATACATAAACAGCAACCCTCGTACCTAAACATAGTTGATCTTTCCTTCTGCCACTTCCATTTCGGTAACAAAAATTACTATAAATATTCAAAATCAACGAAGATTCACCAGTGCTCCACGAAAAAATTGCCCCTTTCTTCACATTCTCCATATTTGCATGGGCACGTACTTTCTCCACCTGGAGGCTTTTTTTCAATGTAGAACCAGTCAGTGCGCAGTCTTATTTTTGCGGGCGTTCATCACAGGATGACGTGAGCTGCATTGTTATACCTTTGGTCGTTCCTTCAGCTGCTTTCCGGACGTTTAGCTCGAATCCATCTGATGGCAGCTTAAAGCCAGAAACGGGAGACACTTGCTGGAGCTTTTAGTGGCGGCTGAAGGAATGGACAATTTTTGCGTGGAGAATGGATAAATTTCCTTTGTTTTTGAATATTTGCAATAATAACTATATCATACAAGCTACAAGATGGAAGGATAACAATATACTAAGATATAACATAAGTATTTGCGTTTTTTCCTTTGTTTATAATAAAGGATTATACTCGACATTTTACCTCGATAAATAAACATTCCTTCTTCAGTATTATAGTGATTCCACTGAAATATTCAGTCGAAAACTGTTTTTAACAACAACGTTAAAATCAGTAAAATATGTCGAGAAATTAGGGCAATTTTAAGACATCGTTTTAAAAAAGGCTTCGAAGCGCCTAGTGCCGCTCGTGTTGTCTGAATTGCGCCGTTTAGCTGGGGTTCAAAAAGTTCCATTAGGGAGACATGAATCTTGAAGAGAGGGGAAGATCAGGTCTTTAGGAGCACTTGTGGCAGATTGTGGCAGAACAAGCACTAGGAAACTTTCAGTGATATTAGAAGTATCCCGTTCTACCGCTGACCAGCATTTGCGAAACGTTATGAATGGTGTCAAAGAGCTAAGAGTGAAGTACCTCAGAAACGCAAATTATTTTATTATAATTAGAATAACTGAATTATTTTTCTAAATTGGTTTTAAAACTCAAAAAAACGTTCTAATAAGATATTTTAATTAATAAACTAACAATAATATATTTTTAGATACACAAGCGGCCTTTTTAAAAGATCTCTTAAGAGAGATCTGGAAGAAGATGAATTATACGACGTGGTAAACTGTTGTGCAGCTAAAAAGAATGGTGAAAAATTCGAAAGGGAATGGAGAAAACATGTAGATAATGGAAAAACAAATGTATTACCGGTACTGTGGAGGTGCTTTGGATGGCAGTACCTCTTTCTTGGCATCGTGAACCTAACCTGGAAATTGATCAACAGGTAAAAATGAATATGTATACAATTTAATCTGATATTCTTTTCATAAAGTTTTCAAATGGTCTCACAAAAAAATTCTCATGCAGGGTACGGAAAGTAACTAATCGAAATACCTTAATTAAAACATATTAGAAATTAATTACAGAAGGAAAAAACATTTTACTTTTTAAAGATAACATCTGAAAGGTGACTTCCGTCTTTTCGCAGACACACATTCAATCTCAACCGCACGTTATTTATGTCACGACGCAACATTTCTACCGTATTCCTATTTTTTCTTGAGTCAGCTCCGCAATATTTCATGGCGGATCAGCGTAATCTTTGCTCTTTAAATAACCCCACAAATAAAAATCACCTGCCATTAAATCTACTGATCTTGCTGACCAATCTTCGGCTTCTTGCTTCGTGCTACGGCCCATCAATGAGCCTTCACCTACCTATACCTCCAACCGGATCGATATCCAGCAGCCCCCGCCAAAGTAGGCGGTGTTTGATGTAAGGTAGATCTTCAGCATCTCTTCTTACTTTATCATTCTATCGTGTCTTTGGTCTACCTCTTTTTCTAATACCCCTTATTCGTCCCTCCATCATTTTCCTTGGTATTCGGTTTTCTGGCATTCTCGCATCGCTATCGTATCTGAGCCATCTGAGTTACTGAACCACGACATAGTCGTGAGTCGTATCTTTGTACAATTGCGTGAGTTCGCAGTTATACCTAATCCGCTAAATTCCATTGTCATTCACAGCACCAAAAATTCTTCTGAGTATTCTTCTTTCAAAAACTGCAAGTATTTATTATGTTTTCTTTATGAGGGTCCACGCCTCGCAACCATAAGTGACTACTGGCCGAATGAGTGTTTTATTGGTCCTAACTTTCGGGATTCTTTGAATAAGTTTAGGTCTTAGGATATAATGCAGGGAATAAATAACTTTGTTACCCTAAATAATGCGATATCTGGTATCTCTTGCGGTGTTGTTTTCGCTAAGATTTTGCTTGTAAAATGCGTAAATTCCTCCACAACAGAATTCTGTTCTACTCTCTCCTTGGATGAATTATTTTGTCTATTACCTTTGTTTTGTCTATATATAGTGCTTGGCTTTTATCGACTACGAAAAAGCATTTGATTCCATCTCAAAGCATGCGATAGTGGATGCACTGCTTAGCCAAGGTGTAGAGAGAGCCTATGTAAACCTATTAAAATCGATATATGATGGAGCTACAGCCACAATTCACCTTGATGATCTTGAAGTGAGAATTAATATAGAACGAGGTGTACGGCAGGGTGACGCAATATCGCCTATTCTTTTCTCGACTGGCCTTGAAGAAGTATTCCGTAAACTGCATTGGGAACAGGATGGTGTAAAGATCAATGGTGCAAACTTAAACCATCTTAGATTTGCAGATGATATTATTCTCATTTCACAAGACCCAGAGGAGCTGCAAAGACGCATACAAGAACTGCAAAGGGCTGGCGAACCATTTGGCTTGAAAATAAACCTGAAAAAGAGTCAGGTTATGTTCAATAACTTCGCTCAGGACAGTATAAGGTCCTTACCAGTATAAGGTCTATATTCCTGTAAAACGTTACTAACGCGAATTAGTTGGTGTTCATAACAACCAGATCGTTAGACCAGAGATCGATAGATGCCCAGTTGATCCCATCATATTACTGCAACACTATTTTGGTGTGGATATCTGGTTTTGCGCTACTGGTTGATGTATTATCGTAGAGAATCTACTTTTCGTCACGAATCACCAGATCATAAGATTGTTGATGATTGACACTTCTTTTTCTTGAGTTTAGACAGACAATGACACAACAACATCACAGCGTCTACTCTTATTCTCAGCTGCGAGTTTATACAGTAATAAACTACTCTAGTAATAACTATTTTGAAATGACTTGCAGTGATATTTCATGTGCCTGGCAGAGTTATAATAGTGTACGACAAGGATTTCCTTCTAGCAGTGCTTCCGATTCTTCATCCTCCACCATTTAGGCTATCCGAGATTTTCTACAGCATTTCAAACTTCCAGTTCCGAATCGCTAAAGGTAAATCCTACAGGTAATGTATCGAACAGCATTATCTCCCAAAACTGCACAAATTATATCCTAAACTTCTGCAGCATTAATTTTTTCAGTTGAATGAAATAAAGAAAGCTCAATTGAATTGGACTTTTCGAAGGACATCGCTTCTGCTATTGATTTTTCAGGTAATATTCACAGCAGTGGCAGCTCGTGGGTTTTTAAAATGGGAGGGCGTAGAAGAAAATAGTGTTGCTGAAGAATTGCTCTACCTTTCTTTCTTTTTGCTTTCCCCTTCCTCCTTTTTACTTTTCGTGCTATTGAAACTCTATACATTGACATTGACATTCGAGGATGGGTTGTTGCTTGTTGTGCAGATAAAGAAATTAATAAGAAAGTACTTACCGTTTCCCGAAGAGTAAACCATTCAACAGTTTATTGTAACTGCAAATCAATAGAGAAAATCGAAAAAGTCCATGAGAAGTTTGAAAAGTTCAATAAAATATCAAAGTTTTGTGACAAAAAAGGGTTATTGTACACATTTTTGTCGGTGAATAGTACCTCGCCGTTTTCTAGATTTTAAAGTGAAATTCCATTGGCCTGTTTTTGTCCAAAATAAATTTTTCAATAACTTTTTCATTATAATTCGGATTTAGTTCGATCATAGCACTCTCAATATTTAACATTCTTAAAGCATTCAGTCTATCTTCCCCCATTAAAGTTCTTAAATATGTTTTAATCAAGTTCAAAGTTGAAAAGCAGTTCCCCAACCTAAATGAATGCCCAAAGGAATAGGTAATTTTTGTGATGAGCTCGGCTGAATTTTCTTGCTTTTTGAATATTTTATATATTCTCTCCGGGCACACTATTCATTCACAACTTTGCATGCCTACCTGGTACCTAGACAGCATACTTGGTGTGAGTGAGCACCATACTGTGGTGAAGGTTTACCACAGGATGGCGTGAGCAGCATTGTATTACAGCTTACCTCCTACAAGGTCGTATATGGTCGTACCTTTAACTGCTTTCCGAACGTTCACCTTAAGCCCGACTCATGACGGCTTAACACCAGAAACGGTTCTCGGGAGACACTTGCTGACGTTCGGGGGCGGCTAGCAATTTTTGCGTGAACAGATGAGTTTTCCTTGTTTTGAAATATTTTTAAAAGTATAACATTTTATATAATTTTGAATGAATAAGACATGCTAACGTTTTGAAATCTCTATTAGTGAAAACTTAAAAGTGTTTCTATATAATGCATGTATTCAATCCAAGATGGCACTATTGTTAACAATAGTATAATAACATCAAAGTTAACGTAAATTAATACCATATAATATTTTTTTCAGTATCTACGAACCGGAAGCAATATCAAAATTTGTGTCCTATTTCAATCCAAAACAAACCACCATTACCTTCCAAGATGCTGTTTTCTACGCTGGTCTAAAGGTGGGGTTGAAAATCGGTCACGCCCTCTACATCCAGAACTACATCATCTATGTCCAACAACTGGCAATTCGAATCAGGACATCCTTCTGCTCCTTGGTCTATCGTAAAGCGTTAAAGCTCACACCAACAGCAATGAACGAGATCAGTCTTGGCAATGTCATCACCATCATCACCAAGGACGTCATGGTATTTGAACATAACATGATGTTGTTTAACGACATGTGGATCGAGATCATTAGACTGATGGTTGTATGTTACTTGCTCTACAACAAAATGGGTGTTACTGGATTCGTTGGCGTTGGTGTACTTTTAATCATAGTACCAGCTCAAAGTACGTTTGATTATTTTTGGGGTCGAAGCAGTGTTGATGAAATAGTATTTTGTACGTTTTAGTTTATGTGGCAAAACTAATCAAGAATCTAAGGTTGGATCTATGCAAGAAAACTGATGAAAGATTGCAAACTACTCAAGAAACGTTATCAGCAATAAAAATTATAAAGATGTACACTTGGGAAAGAATCTTCTCTGGAAAAGTTGAAGAAAGGCGAAGGTAATTTAATGTTTAATCTTTAGTTTAGTTGCTGACACATGACTTACACAGGGTGGTGCAAAAATATCCCAAAATGTATGTAAAGATTTATTATGTGTAAATTTAGTTTCTGGAGTTTTTAATCAGTTTATTTCGGAAGATATCGTCGCTGTGTTAATATTCTGGAAGCTTCTCGAACACTTTTTACTAATTTGCGTGTTGTGCGTATAAAAGGGACACCACTAACGTAAAAAAATCGTCGAAATTGACTCTGAGTTGACAGAATGCTTCCTCGATTTTCAAAAAAAAATTGTAACAGTTTGCGTTCATTATCCATTTTCAAAACTTCTGGGTAATTGGCTTATTTTAAAATTATGGCTTATTAAAAAAACTCAAAATAAATTTAAACTAAAAGTAAGATATTTTAATTTAAACTGGGGAACTTTCTTTTGCGCCACCCTGTATTTGTTAAAAATCTCTTTCTAATGGGTGTCAAATAGGTCAAATCAAATCAAAGTATTGACCATTTTTCCCATTTTTCTGTCAAAGAAAGGATTCCGTCCCAAAAAGACTTTTGGTTTTTTGAACCCAACAATTCCTCAAGCCAAATTTTCACTTCTTCATAAGAAGTGTTGTTCTGAAATTCCATGCTGCATCGATCAATATAGGTGGTAGTCCGAAGGAATTAAGTCCGGTGAATACGGCGGGTGGGATAGGATGTCCCATTTAACGTTTTCCAAATAGTTTTTAACACATTTTGCAACATGGGGCAGAGCATTATTATTTTGAAAAATGACTTTATCGTATCTTCGGGCGAATTCTGGTCGTTTTTCCTTCAATGCTCGGTTCAATTTTATTAATTGTTGTCGGTCTCAATCGCTAGTAATCGTTTCATCAAGTTTCAGCAGTTTGTAATATACAACAAAGGCCTTTTTTCTATGTATACTGCACACTGGTTGTGATGATGAAGTCTGGCCTAGGTCTACCCATGATTTTTTACGCTTTGGATTGTCAAAATAGATCTACTTTTTATCACCTGTCACAACTCGATGTAAAAACCTTTTCTGTCTGGCAAGCAAAATCTGCATCTTCAAACAAAAATCTGCATTTTCAAACTTTTTTGGCTATCCTGGACATTCCTTGTCTTTTATTTCAAAATCACCACTTTTAAAGCGTTTAAATCCTGATACGCAGTTTTTTGGGTTAGATCATGTTCACCATAAGCTTCAACTAACAATTGATAATTTTCAGCAGTCGTTTTCTTCAAATGAAAGTATGTTATTAAACTGCCCCGTTCTTAGGGGCAGTTTAATATCTCTTAGCTTATCTCTTACCAAAATCGACATTATTAACCTAAACACCTATTAGTCAGAAATGTATACAGAGCCTTCTTGCAATCGTGTTATCCACGTGACTAGTGATTTATTTAAACTTAAGAACTTTTATTTTTTTTATGTTGACTAATTTAAAGGGGGTATAATTTGTTAATTTCCCCTAGATCTGTCATCGAAATTTGTTAGTATATATTGGCTCCCATGCAGTTATTTTAACATTTTTTTTAACTGTAGGTTTAAAATAATGTCGAACTGGTCAAACATTATGTTTATTAGTACTAAACTCAAAGCGATTCACTATTAAACACTGAATCACTTTTTCGAAAAAGTTTTTCAAAGTTCTCGACGCACGTTTCGCTAACATGTTAGCATGATTTAATCCCCTGATGTGATTCGGTGTTTAGTAGTAAATCTCTTTGAGTTTAGTGTTTCACACCGAAGATTCCAATAAAAAAAAACATATTTATTAGTGCTAAATTATGCACTATTTCGTTATGTATATTAACTATGTGTATTCGTTATTAGTGCTAAAATGGGTGTATAATTTAAAGAAAAAATGTTTTATAAATAATGAAAAAAATCAATAAAGGTATGTCGTAATTTAAGAAAATTAGTGATTTCGTGATCATCATTATCAATTTGTCGTGTTGGTTGTCCACGTTTATAGACCACGTGGGTTTCGAAATTTAACAAAGGCTCTGTGTAATTGTCAATCACTGATTACTGACTACTATATCCCTCATTACAGTGACATACTGATGCTGATCAAAAACGTTTGTTCTAAAAAATCTTACTATGCAAATTCATGACAACAAAATTTTCCATAAGCAGAATTATGTAGTTCAGTCTGTTGAATAATCTGTCCATTATCTAGGTTTCTAAATATAATAACGACGAATTCTAATTCCAAGACTACTGGCCTATATGGCACGGAAGCGTAACAAAATTATTCAAGCGTAAAATACCAAACGACCTTAATGCGAGAAATTAAAGGTTGCCAAATTTCCAAACATAAATTGGATACAAATTTTCTTTTCCTAAAAATTTTACTAACGGACGTCTTCCTGCAATAATATGGAGGGCATTTTAAAAGACCCTCTTAACTTTTGTTTTCTCGAACCTCCTTCATTATTGTCTAGCTACAAGCGTCCTTGCATTAATTTTCGTTTATTGCTTATTTAAGTTTCGATAGAAGAATATTACAGGAAGTTAGATCGGGTGAGTAGTGTCGATTGTCAATGATTTCAATATTTTTTGCGGTAAAAATTAAAAGTGCATTGTCTTGTGGATAAATTTAGTTTCGTTAAGAGAGTACTCTGATCATGTAGCATGGATATTTCAATTTATTTTTTCAGTACTCTACAGGTCATGTTCGTGTCCTGAACACGGCATTGATACTCTATATCATCAACTTTTGAATTCAAAATATGATATACGGTTATATATATATATATATATATATATATATATATATATATATATATATATATATATATATATATATATATATATATATATATATATATATATATGGTTGTCCAGTAAGATTATCAGGATTTAGAAATGAGATATAGTGATAACACTGATTTACAAGAAATTTTTTTTTAATGTTTTCTTCACTACATGAATCACGTCCAACTAATTTTGGATTGAGAAAAACGAATAATGATAAAGAAAAAATTTAATTAGCTCTAGTTTCTGTTATATTCAATAGGTGAAAGTATTTAATTTTAACGGATTAAGAGAAAACGATACGTTTTAACTACATATGCCAACATTGAAAGTGAACTTGAATTTTGTTTAATGGCAGTTACTTTCTAAGATCAAAATTGATGGGAGACTACCTAGCAGGTTGTTGGGTCTGAAGAGAATCTTGAGGTCGTTTTCTTTTGGCTTGCCTCTTGTAAGCGAGTTCCGGAGCATCCCTACACACAGACCAGCAGTAACCCGTAAGCATTGCTTCATTCCAATGGTCTTGATAACTTTGTTCTATAGCAGAAATATCCTGATGGAATCTTTCTCCGTGTTCATCACTGACAGCTCCACAACTAGAAGGGAAAAATCTTAAGTGAGAGAAAATATATTGTAAGGGACATACAAAAATAACTAACTCTCTTTAAGGCTTCCCAAGCTTTATTTTCTTTCTTTTCCAAAACTCAGTCAAACGCAGAATCCTTTACAAGTTGTCGAATTTGTGGCCTACCAAAAATACCTTCCTTACCTTTTGCATCACTTAACATACGAAATTTGTTTATCCTCCTTGGTTCATACCAAATTTTCAAACCCAGCTTTATATGAAGAGGTGGAAGAACATCTTTTGACAACGAAATTTGTCTCGCTTGAGTTAATATCTCTTGCAGGCCAGTCTGCTTGAATATAATGTGATTTCATATCCCTACTGTCTCACATACATAAAAAGCAACAGTATTTAGTGTCAGTGACGGCTCGTGAGGGTGGGCATTGGGGCGCCGCTCCTCCAGCATTTATCACAGTAAACAATTTTTCAGAGCAAAACAGCATATTTTATTTCCGTTCAGTTTCTTTCATTTAACTCATTTTCCTGGTTCACCGCCTGTATAAGATTTCAATAGCACGAAAAGTAAAAGCGAGGAAGGTGAAAGCAAAAAAAAATCTTCAACAGCACTATATTCTTCTACGCCCTCCCACTTTAAAAACCCACCAGCCGCCACTGTTTAGTGTACCACAGTTGCACTCCTAAGATTACAGCGATAACTTTTAGATCGCTACATATTTGCCACTTTTGTTCAGAATATTTGATTGAGTCGAAGAGGACTATTATGCTTGTGTTCTCCTTCATGTGAATCCTCCTTCGTGTGAACTACTTGACCAACAGGAATAGAAGGAAGGCGGTTGCCACTGTGAAGTAAGACAGCTTTCAAACTAAGCTTGGAGGAGTCTATGAATAGCCCCCATTTAGTTAGATTATGGTTCAAATTAATTTCATCAGCCATTAATGTCGCAGCAAACAATAAAATTGTTTTTCTTCTCAAAAAAAGAAAGCAGACCCTCTGACGCTGCCTGTAATGTGAGATCCTGATCCATTGCTGCGGTCTTGATCCTAGAAGTTCTGCACATTTACTTTGAAAAGCTAAGGTCTCGAATGAGATCACTCAATTCCGCTCGACTCAGTCTATGCGGTTTATCATTTTTTGCCTCTAAATCAGGGTCATGGGATGTGTAGAGGTTGTTGGGTACATGTTCTTCCACACTCTTCATTTTCTACTTCAAGCTCCTAATTTTGGGGTGGAGTAGGAACTGATAAACTATCTGAATGGTGGAATAACGGATGGAAGATTCGGGTATTGAACTGTTCCCCTTTTCTTCATTGACAATCCTGTCTTTATAGGTGGAGTCAAGTAGAAATAACCGTCATCTGTATGGTTTGTAGGCTCCCACAAAAGCCATAGATCGTTTTTTATTTTTCAGCCATTCACGTGGTATAACCAGTTTATATATGGTATAAAAGTTTTACAACATATATGTGGAGTCCATGACTTATCCTGATCACAGTAAGGATCAGATTGGGTCTTTGTGACGAAAACGTTATTTCACCACAAATGTAATCAAAATTATTTACTAGATGTACACATTTTCGGGGCATTTTGATTTAATAAATATGACAGTTCAAAAGCACTTCAAAACCAGAAATTCTGCATGAATTACAACAGAAACCATATGAACCTCACTATAAACAACTGGAGAACACTGTGTTTTGTCAGTTGACAGGTGTGACAACTTCCGAAAACAAAATTTCCCCCTAACTGAAAATGTAGACTGTAAAAATGACATGTCACTGCATCTCCAAAACAAGCGCCAATCGGTCATTTTGATGATTTTTGAATTCAGTAGGTGGAAATACCTGCCCTATATAACTAATAACTATAACTAACTACTATACTAACTAATACAATTATACTAACTAATAAATAAACTAATAACTATCAGTTATTCTTGAGCCCGAAACATTTACATCGTTGGTTAAAGTAATTATACATGTATTTTTTACAATGTACAACAAACAACAAATAATGTTCCCCTCGACTACCAGACCCAATTTTCGATTACTCTATCACACATATCACGTGCTAAATTTTCAATAGTAGCCTAAGTTTTTCGTTTAAGGTCACTAATTGTTCGGGATTTATTTCAGTAAGCCAGAGATTTAACATAAGCCCACAAAAATTATTCCATGGGCGTGAGATCGCATGACTTTGGTGGCCAGTTGACGTTATCATTTCGAGAAATAATAAGCCCAGGAAACTTTTCCTGTAATAAATCGATTGTTTGGTAAGATATGTAACAAGTCGAATTGTCGTAATTGTAAGCGTTCACCATTAACAGTAAGATGAGTTCCATCATCGTCTTTAAAAAATTAGGTCCTATCACTCCTTAGCCCAAAAATCACAACAAACAATGACTTTCGGAGGATGAAGAGGGAACTCCTGAATCACTTGAGGATTTTTATATACTCAAATCCTGGAGTTATGTTTGTTCACAAGCCCATTAAGTGCGCTTGGTTAGAAAATATTGTTTTTCCTACAAAATAGGGATCGACTTTCAATTTCTACGCGCCATGAACAAAGCAGTCTATGAGACACATTTACATTTCGAACAGTGTTGCCGCTATTACATTTCAAAGTTCTGACACTCTTATTAGAAAACTATTTATTTTCAGCTTGATTCAAATATTTATAATGGTTGTTGCACGTTTTGTATTCCTCAGTATATATCCTATTTTACATTGTCCTTAAATTAAAAAAGAGGGATGTTAAATGAAAGATTAAGTTTCGACAAGAATAAAAAATACTGATAACATTGTCGATGCTAAAGTGTATTTAAATGTATTGTGTTAAAAAGAGGATTGTTTCTACAAACATCATAAAACCATAGCACGCTAATATGACCTTGGGTTTTTCGCATTTGAATGAAATAACAAGACAAAAATACGTGCGTGGGTTTTCTACGACTTCTTACCATCTTTTACTAATTTAATTGTGCCACATTGATAAAACGACTTCACTTCAATTAAGGTTTTCACTAAATAAGTATAAATCAAAATCAGTAAAAATCGGAGGATACCAGATTCAGTATAAACGAAGGAAGAGATAAAGTATCCCAACAGTTTTCTATTAGGTATTTCTATAGGTTAGAATGAAAATGAGATTTTTTCCGATAGATGGCAAAGCGACTATAAAGATGATTACATTTCTAAAAAGTGTCTCTTTTCTAATAATGTTTCATAAATTTCAAGCCAATATGGCATTTAGTTTTACTAGTCTTCGAAAACAGATAACTTCGATATTTTTGCTATCAGGGAAAAGAGAGAAATGTCCAATAAACACTACTTTTAGTGTCTACTAAAAACCATCGCGCAAATGGAAGAAAAGTTGAAAAAGTACTATATGGACTCTGCTCCTTCACATTACATAGTTTGTAAGTTATTTTCTGAGTTTCGTTGAGGTCGAACAAGTACGCGTAGTAAGGTCAACTCTATGATATCGTGTTGGCCGATCGCAGTGTAAACATTAGATAGATTGTTTCTTCTTCTTCTTCTTCTTCTTCTCCTCCTCCTCCTCCTCCTCCTTGTTTTTCTTATTCTTCTTATTCTTCTTCTTCTTCCTACTTATAATTGGGCATATTGCCTGTTATTTTTTCCTTTTCCCTGATTTATAAATCATCGCTCCATCTTTTCCTTGGGCATGTTATTGTTCTGGTTCCGTCCGGTGACTTGTCTCTTGCCTGTTCCTTGCCATCCTCCCTATGTGTTGATCCCATTTGACCTTTCTTCCTCTTGCCTACTGGTTAATGTTTTCTATGTTACACGTGCGCCTTAAGTCCTCACTCCTTTCTCTGTCTCTCAGCGCTTGTTTGCTGCTTTCCTTAAGATTCTTAATTCTGATTATTCCATCATTCTCTGTGTTACGCTGGTATCAGGTTTTGTTTCAAATGTATAAGTCATTACTGGTCGTACTTCAATTTTATATATTCTTCCTTTGATCTGGACTAAGAGGAATCTATTTCTAAATATAGTATCATTAAGATATCCTGCTATCCTATTCGCCTTACTAACCTAATATTCTACCTCTTCTTCTATGTTTTCGACGCTAGTTATTTTGATTTCCAGATATTCGACCTCCATCACTTGTTCTTGGCTTATTTTCAACCACCAACTTGCACCTAATGGGCTTCTTCACTATCACTACTGTTTTGTTTTTTTTTCAGTCGAGATTGACATATTATATTATTTTGCTGTTAGATAAAATTCGTATAGCAGCCTTTGCAGGCCTCTCTCCGTTTCCGCTATTATTATGAAATCACCAGCATAGCATATTATTTTCAGCTCTTTGTTATCCATTTTTGTTTTGAGTTTCTTTATGATTTCATTCATGACAATATTTGTCTTCAATTGTCTTGACTAGATCTTACGGGATATTTTATAATAGTTGGATGTCTTCTATGTGTACTCTGTCAAAGGTTTTCTTCAACTCTATCAGGCACAGGTAAGCCGGAATGTTGTACTCTGGGAACTTTTCTTCCACCTCTCTCACAATAAATACGACATCGATTCATAAACGTTGATTTCCATACTTCTTCCATACAACCAGTTGTATTTTTTCGTTAATTTTTGTTGTTATTATATTTGTTGTTAATTTTAATGTACAGTTTAGCATATTTATGCCTCTATAGTTATTAGGATCTTCCTTTTCTCCTTTCTTGTGTATTAATATAACTATCAGCGTTCTCCATTCGTCCAGGATTCTATTTCATCTTATGATTATTTATATGAATGTTTGAAACTGCTCAACCAGAGAGTATCCTCCATATTTCAATAGCTCATTCGCTATCTCGTCTTGACCTGGAGATATACGATTTTTAAGTTTTCCCAGGCTTCTATCAGATTTTCTTCCATTATATTTATTTCATCATTTGTTGATATATCTGGTACTGGTGGCCTTGAGATACCTTGTTCTTTTTTATATAATTACGTAAGATATTCTACCCATGTTTCTTTATTTATACGTGAATACTATATCAGTTCTTTCATCTCACTTCTTTGCTGTCTTGTGAATCTCCACATCTGTTTTTGCTGACCATAGAAGTCTGATTCTAACTTTTAGGAGAGATTGCTGAAATAATAAATATCTCAGAAGGAACATCTTACACGATCATTTAGGCATGAGATAACAGAGGACAATTTTGCACAGTTTGAGAAGTACTGCGTTTTGAAAGGCATAAAGAAACTAGAAAATCTTTTGCGAAGTGTATCGAGTTTGCAGCACCCTACTTTGATAAATCGATTTTTTATCAAAAAAACAATATTTTATTTAAAAATATCTGTCTTTTAACTCTACCCTCATATAAGGTCTGGCTTTGTCAAGGTGAAACACAAGCCTCTTCGTTTGTGCATATTGCTTGCTCCAATTTACTTAATTGCGACCAGTATAAGCTTTAATCAAGCGTCGTGTCTGAACGTTATACTTAATAGGTAACATACATATTTTATATTCTATCACCTGTTACAACGGTACGTTTCTGCGTGCCCTCATAATATAAAAGAGCAAAAAAAACTTATTTACAGTAGAAGTAACATATTTTATACAAAGACAACATTAAGTTATTATCTTAATACGTAAATATAAAAATATTCCCTCTCTATCTCTTTTATCTTTTGTCGTTTGTCTGATTTTATTACTTCACTCTAAAACATATAGAAATCTTCCACTGAAGGTTTCTAAATCTTGTTTGTTCTATCTCTCAACGATAACTTTTTTTAATATTTTATAATTTGAGAGACACAACAGTTGCCAAATGCTAGAAACGAGCAAAATTAGGTAAAGAACGTCTATATAAGGAGTCTAAGACAGTCCAAGAGAGATTATCGAACTATCATTATATCTTCAAAAAGTCACTGTTTGTCACTTTATACATTCCAATAATGGGTATACACTAGGGTGGGCCGAAAATCCGTTTTTTTTGCGAATTTCTTTTAATAATGCCAAAAATATTTTTTAATATGGCAAAAAAAATTGTGCTAAGGGAAAACATTTTAAGTTGATATCTTAGGCTTCTCAAAGTTAGTCAAAGTTTAAAGTTTTTCAACAATTTTCTCTTTATTTATACTTAATTTAGTGTAAGGACCTTTATTGCAGAGAATTAAATTTCAGATTTGACAAAAAAAAATTGACAACTTTGAACTTTGACTAACTGAGGAGCCTAAGATATTGACTTATTTTTTTTTTCCTTGGCACACATTTTTTTGGCATAATAAAAAATATTTTCGGTATTATTAAAAGAAATTCGAAAAAAACGGATTTTCGGCCCACCCTAGTATACACTCAACTCTAGCAGTGGAAAATAGTTTTAATCCTTCATAGAAAAATTACAGCATAAACTATGTATGGATGTATAGACTTATATTTCATAGCAGTATTATGCATTATCTTTATTAACTATTCAGTGGCGGCTCGTGGGTTTTTAAAGTGGGAGGACGTAGAAGAAAATAGTGCTGCTGAAGTTTTTTTTGCTTTCCCCTTCCTTCTTTTTTACTGAATGAGAAATGAGTTAAATAAAAGAAACTGAACGGAAATAAAATATAGTGTTTTGTTCTAAAAAATTGTTTACTGCGATAAATACTCGAGGAGCGGCGCCCCAACGCCCTCGCTCACGAGCCACCACTGTAACTATTATGAAGTATTGCATAACATTTGCACACTAGTAAGAAATTGTCTCATCTATTTCTAAATCAACAAACTTATCAAAATGCATGTGAAAATGTCAATATTAACTAAACAGCTGTTGTTAACAAATGAATCTCTTTCTCATTGTATTAGACTTGACATTTTATCTGCTAAATTTAATTTTTCTTGAGATTTGCTGTTTAATTAAGATAATATTCGTGTAGTCCCATTTTGCCGAATCCTATGACGACATGCTTAAGAATAGACCAAATAAAAATTCTTCGTTTATCGAACCGTTAACTAATCTGTCCGAATTTAAGAAATATTTAAGTATAGGCCGAAGTTCTTCCTATAAACGAAGCATTTTCTATGCTGTTCTAATTTATAAAATGCCTAAGAATAAGCCAAATACTTCTTCCTAGATTTTCAAGAGTGTTTCAAAAGAGGAATTGAAAACACTAGTATATGAAGATGTTATGTGATAAAATTAAACTTTTGAATAAATTATGGTCACCTTCTTTTATGTAAACTTTTTTGCTTTTGTTTGACCCAAATAGCATCATATTTAGTTTATTGCTAAGAAGCATAAATGTTTTTAACTGAAAGTTGCATTTAAAAAAAATTACTTATTTGTAAAATTGAAGAAAAAATGTACATAACACCTACATACAATGTAAAATTGTAACCAAAAAATTGTAACCAATTGTGTGTTGTAAACACAAAAGTCTCATTTGTGCAAAAGGGATGTATTAAAGAAAATCTTAATTCTAGATTGACAAATCAAAGGTTAAACATAAAACTTGAATTACCATGAACATGAGATATTAATTTTCTGGGATAGGTTCATAGAAATACCGATATTCTTGTTTTAAAAACTTCAATAATTCCTAGAGATTTGTTTCTTTTCATTAGAGATAATCCCATATTACATACGAACTCTTTCAATATTGTCAGGTGTGGCAAACAATAAAGGCTGATGTTCTATTCTTATTTTGAAGGATATTAACCTTTCTAAATGGAACTGTTTTATCATATGATTCTTTATATAAGTAAGAACCATACTCTTCGACTGTTATCCATTTTATACCTATCTTACTGGTTCATCTTTTTTTCTATTAATCAGGCGAGGTGTTGATGTGGTAGATCACTGACCTTTCTAAAATATCGAGCCATATCAATGACCTGATTTTTTCGGCTAACCTTTGAAATTATTTCTCAGTACTTATCTGGTTTATGCCAAATAAGCATTTATGTAAAGTGTCGTGTTTTCATAATAGCTTTTCTATTTTCCCAAAATCTCTATCTCTAACTTCTGAAAATTTATGATCATTACAACGAAAGTATCCCTTCAAAATAAGATATTTGTACAGGCAAACCATGTGGAAATTTTTATTTTGACCAGCACATGTGTTCGACATGATGATCAAGTGGTCTTTTCCCACGATGCTTTCATCAACTTCAATATATCTCAGTAGAGAACTACATATTTCCACACTTCCTCTATTTGCTATATCATCAGTTCAGGCACAAAAAGAGGCTTTTTTGTTTTTTTGGAACAATATGAATCCCAAAAAAGTAAAACCACAATTGGCGAAGGTAAAATGCCTTAGAAGACGTTAGATTGCAATGTGGCATTGTTTGCTGTATATCTATTGTAATGTAAATTGTTGTCTATAACTTTTGCTTTTTCTTTGTCCGCATTGAGCGCTTTATTTCCTGCTGTGTAGTTTTCTTTATGCTCTTCATTTGCCTCACCTACATCAGAAGTATGTATCACTTTTTAGGTTTCCAAATGATAAATTATACTCTGTCACAAAAATTTTAGAATAGCAACATTTCTTAATTTTCATTAAACGTCTCGGGAAGTTTTTGTTGATTACATTCCTCTAAATATAACTCGTACATTTTACTTAGATTAAGAAGAGGAGAACAATATTTTTTTGTGGGGTTCTATTTCTAGAATAGTGGGACTCATCCACTGGGAACGTCTTTATATATGCCACAACAAAGTCATGCCTCTGCTATCCAGAGGAGGGTCTGAAAATTCACTTTTTAATCGACTTTTTATCGTTTTTTTGCCGTTTTGTTTTTAAATATCGTTTTTTTGCTTATTTTATATATATATATATATATATATATATATATATATATATATATATATATATATATATATATATATATATATATATGGACTGAAATAATAAAGCGTTTTTCGTATTATTTTTTTTTTTCATGTCTTTCTTCGCATGTCTAACTTCTTCTGGGAAGTGAGGGCTACATGAAAGCCTACAATTTTTCTTACAGAGAATGCCTTTTTTGGGTTCCTTTTTTGAAACAAGCGTATTTTTGTAAGAGACATATTCCTCCTCGCGTGCTCTATTTTTTCCACGTATTTAGATTGCATTTTTTTGGAAATACTTTTCTTGGGACGAAATGTTTTTTGTTTCCTTTTAATTCCAATTTCTTCCATTTTGTTCGTTCGAATATAAATACCAATAATTGAGTTATCAACCGTTATTTTTATGCCATCTTCTTTGGTGCTTCTTGAATTAACAATAACTGTATTTTTAAAGGGCATTTTTCTCTGTATCACTAATACCTGAAGAACTGCTTAGGTCTTCAATGTTGGGCACATATTCAGCATCTCCATCGCTAATATCCATACTAGAATAAATTGCTTAAATTAAAATAACATGGAATCGGCATGTAACTTTAAACCTGATATAGGTAAACGTGACGTAGTTTAAGTAAATGAAGGAGCTATGTGTGCTACATAACATCTTCATTCCCGCAACCGGTTAAACAAACATTATATTTATTATGAATAAATGTGTTATGTGCCTATATCACCTTCTTCCATTATTTTATTGAGAAATAATGTAACATACCCCCTTCATTAATTGTTAAATTAGCACTGTTGTTACAAATCTCGGTGATTTGATGGTGCTAAGTGAAAACTGGGTACATAACACCTTCATCCAAGGGAAAATAATATATAAATATTTTTTTAATGTTACATAACACCTTCATTCACTCGTATCTTCAATTGTTAAATATGAACATTACTTTATCGAGGTGTACATTACCCCTTTATAGGAGTATATAACATATATACTATTATCTTATAACATATATACTAGTATCTTATTTATTCCCTCTAAAAAAATATGATTGTTCCAACCCTTCAAAATAAGTGTTCGTTGACTATTCCTGACTGTTCTTTGGTCTCTGATGTGTCGTAATGAATCCATGTTTCGTCAACAGTTATGAACCGACGCCAGAAATCATTTCGATTAAGTCTTAACATCATTAAACATTCTTTTTGAGTTGAAGCGCGTATGTGTTTATTGTCAATTCTGAGCAATCGCGGTACCCATCTTGCGGAAAGCTTTTTCATATCCAAAAGAGTTGTTAAAATATTCTACACCCGTTTAGTTGAGATGCCCATAGCCTCAGCAATCTCACGCACTTTCACTCTCCGATTGTTTATCGATTTGGATCGATATGGATTTTTTCAATAATTTCGGAAGTGGTAACCTCATTTGGACAACTTAAATGATCTTCATCAAAAATACTTATACGGCCACGTTCAAATTCAGCTGATGAACCATTATCTCTAAACTCGTTGACCGATGGGCTGTTGTACCCAGAAACAGAAAGTTTTGCGACACCTATTCAAGATAAGGTAGTAAGAACACAGAACTATGAAAGGCATATACTACACATGGATGTTGTCGATCGATGTAGGAAGTGCGGTACAGTGGGGGAAACGATTGAACACCTTATCGATGGGTGTGCAGTTCTTGCTCCTAATGCTTATTTAAGAAGGCATTATCAGCTGGCGAAAATTATACAGCATCAAATTGCATTAAAGTACTCGCTATTAGACAACGCACCTGCTCCATATTGTAAGTACTCACCTTCTCCCGTACTGGAATCATCTGATTCAATTCTATACTGGGATAGACCAATCACAACAGATCGAACGGTCGATTATAATCGATATTGTTCTAATTAGTGTTCATTGTTCTAATTAGTAAAAAGGAGAAAAGAGCTTTTATAACTGACATCGCAGTGCCGCTCTCTCATAATATCAGGAAAACCGAGTTGGAGAAATCCACTAAATATGAAAATCTAGCATACGATTTGAAAAACCAGTGGAAACTGTATAAGGTAGAGATAGTGCCTTCCGTTATATCCGCCTAATAAGTAAGACCTTTTTAAAAAATTTGAAGAACCTTGGTAACTCAAAATCGATTGCCATAGGACAACGTGCAGTACTCTTGCAGACATGCCACATTGTTCGTAAAATCTTATGCAAAATGAGAGGATCTGAACTGTTTTCTCATTTTGGAATTGTAATACTGACCAGCCTAGGCTAAGATGCTGAATTCAGAATGAATATATAATAATAATAAAAATGCCTAGTATAAAATTTAATATAATAAATTCGGCTTATTACAAATAACTAATCAACTAACATTATTTCCAGAGCTGAACATCGGTTTGTTTTTCTTCTCGGACATTTTTTTTTATTAATGCAACTAATTAAAATGATTTTATTAATGCAGATTCCAAAGTTCTATTACATTTTATCTGTTAATTTTTGACCAGTATATGGTATTCGAGGAATTTTAATGAAAATGATAATTATTTTAAGTAACGATATTTTTAATGTAACATATTTCTAAAATGCACCACATATACTTATATACTGAATTTATTTGCAGAAAAGAAATGAGATTCCTGATGAAATCCCTCTATTTACGAACGGCAAATTTTATTATTGGAATGCTCATGTCTAAAATTGGATTCTACGCATTGATCATGACCTATATCGCTGTTAATAAAACAGCTAATGCTGGTGTCATTTTCTACGCGATGAAAGTCTTCGGTGACATTAGACAGTCAATCAGTATGCTGATTCCATTCGGTCTAGGTCGTGGGGCTGAACTATATGCCGCCACACAACGTATCCAAAAAGTGCTCTGCAGCGAGGAACTTGAAGAGAACAACAATACAATTTACGATAAGCCTCGAGTTAAAGTCTCCAACGCAAGCGTCACGATAAAAAACAACTCAATTTTGAAAAACATCTCCACTGAACTCAAACCAGGGTTGACCATCGTGACTGGTCCATTAGGGTCAGGAAAAAGTTCTTTGCTGAAGCTCTTCCTAAAAGATTTTCCTTTATCTGAAGGAAAAATTTTATCAGAAGGTATATTCTCATACTCATCCCAAGATCCATGGTTGTTCCCGTCTTCTATCAAGCAAAACATTATTTTCGGTGAACCTTACAATGAAACCAGATATAGAGAAGTTGTTCGAGTGTGTGCCCTCCAATATGACTTTAATATGTTTGAAAAAGGTGACGAAACTATTGTTGCTGATCGTGGACTCAACCTGAGTGGAGGACAACAAGCCAGAATCAATCTAGCCCGAGCCATCTACAAGAAAAGCGATATCTATCTGCTGGATGATCCCCTACATGCTTTAGACCCCAAAGTACAAGATTACATATTCCAAAATTGCATTCAGGGCTTTCTCAAAAACGAAATCTGCATCCTGGTTACACACAATCTTAAGCACAAAAATGCCGCTGACAATCTCATGGTAATCAAAGAGGGTGAACTGAAATTCGAAGGAAAACCAACTGAGGCACAAATAGATATCATCAAAGAAATCGAAATAGAAGAACGTGAAGAATATCATAAACAGCAAGAAGATGAGAATGATATGGCAACGGAGACGTCGAAACTGATTCAAAGAAAACCATCAGGCCACAAAAAGAAGGTGTTTAGTGAGGTTAAAAAAACAGGAAAAGTGGAGTTAGCTGTTTTTAAGAAATATTTTGCCTTTGGCGGTGGAGTGTTTGTTTTTGTTGCTATCAGTTCACTGTTCCTCGGTTCAGAGTTCACCGAGAGTTACTCTTCCAGACTGTTGACCAATTGGTAAGTGACCATTTTATCATTTGAATCATTATAAAATCATATATATAATTTAGAATTTCAGAAAAAAATTAATGACATAACTTGCTCTTACGAGGGTCGTTCGAAAAGTTTTCAACATGACAAAAAATCTAAGATGTTCCAGAATTTTGTTGATATTTTTAACGTACAAATCAATATATTTAGACTAACGACGTTTCAACTTTTTAATGCCATCATTTGAAGTGAATTTTTGCCCAGCCTACTATTTTTTCAAATCAAGAAGAAGTAATCGCTGAAAGTTAAATTCGGCGAATACGGAGCATGCAAAAACATTTCGAATGGTAGATCATGGAATTTTATAGCAACGATCCGAGAAATGTTGTGATGTATTATCGTGGTGAAACAGCCCTTTCTTTTTATCCAGTTGTGGACTTTTAGGCAAAATAACAGCCGTCAATTGGTCTAGTAGTGTAACGTAATACCCTCTGATGAGGTTCCTGCCTTTTACTGTGTAGTCTATGAGCGCCACACTACGAAAATCCCAAAAAATCGCAGGATGACCATGACCTTTTTTAAAAATGGAACTCTCTTTGCATTCTTCGGCGTACTTTCATCTACTCACACCTACTGTTTAAACTTATGCGCCACCTCTTTGTGAAGCGTTTCTCTATTAGCGAATCCATGTTTTACCTACTTCTATAAAACGTCAAAGAAAATATATGATATATAGAAAAATATATTTTATCCATATCCAAATGAATACACCATGTTATTGTGCTTAGCTTTTATGGACTATGAAGAAGCATTTGACTCAATCTCAAAGCTAGCCGAAATGGATACATTGCTTAACCAAGATGTAGACAGAACCTATGTAAACCTACTAGGATCCTTGTCTGATGAAGCTACAGTGATAGTTCACGTTGATGATCTGGAAGTTAAAATCAATGTAGATCGGAGTGTACAGCAGCGTGATGCAATACCGCCTGTTCTTTTCTCAACCTGCCTTGAGGAGGTATTCCGTAATCTGCATTGAGAACAGTATGGTATAAAAATCAATGTTTTTTTTCTTTTTTTGGGTTTTTCGCCACGATCTAAAACTCAAAAAATATCAAAAATATTTGTGGTAAAAATAGACAAAACAGACAGAACAGTTATTAATAACAATAATAATAACTCTCAAACAATTAACCTCGCAATTCCATACATCCGTGGTTATTCTGACACAATTAAGAGAATAGGAAATAAATGCAACATAAGAACATTTAAAACAAAAAATACTCTTAGATCTATATTAAAAAAAAACCAAACCAAACAACACACGATAGAAAACCAAAAATGTGGTTTATAAAATTCCCTGCCAATGTGACAAATGCTATATAGGTGAGACACCTACACCGTTAGATGTTAGAATAAAAGAACATAAAAACATTTGATTTAAATTCAATCTGGTTCCCGATTCTAAAGATTACAACTAAACACATTTAAGTATTTCAATACACAATCAGTACAGTAACCAATCACACAGTAAACCTCACCTATATATATATATATATATATATATATATATATATATATATATATATATATATATATATATATATATATATATATATATACTTTTTACGTCAAAAACGAAAGGAAAATCTAAAAGTGTTTAGAGTGTAAGTACACGTGAAAATGTCCATCCAAAAATCCATCAAAACAAAGTAACATAAAAGCTCAAACTTCTATTTTATTAATTTTTCAGGAAATGTCATTTTTTGCCTTACTTGATCACCTCATACAAGCAACCACACACCATATATCATAGTCATTTGGTCATATTTGGTCATAGGCCAAGAACTGTTCGAAAGATGTATATATATATATATATATATATATATATATATATATATATATATATATATATATATATATATATATATATATATATATATAAAAGATCAAGGAATCCAACACAACAGAGGAATGGGAAAAGGAACAGGCATATACATGGAAAAAATTACACAAAAAGCACAGGAACTGATCCCATTGAAAAAGAACACAAAACACCCTATGTGGGACTCGGAATGCGAACGTGCATTGCAGCGACGCAAACAAGCATTTCAGGAGTCAACACTAAAAAATCCCCAGAAAGTCAAGAGAATTTCCGCAATTATAACACAAGAGACTTTTATAGGACTTTTGCAAGAGATCTCCGTTTATACACACCATAAAATCTTTGCTTCAGAAAGCGGAATGGGAGATTAGCGCTAACCAATCAGGAGAATTGTCAGGAGCTGGCACACTATTTCTCTGATCTCCTCAATTACCCCAAACGCGACACAAGATTCTCCAAGGAAAAT
The DNA here is from genome assembly GCA_031761425.1 of Cosmopolites sordidus. Classification (NCBI taxonomy): domain Eukaryota; kingdom Metazoa; phylum Arthropoda; class Insecta; order Coleoptera; family Curculionidae; genus Cosmopolites; species Cosmopolites sordidus. Next base: position 155,881 of record JARFXV010000750.1, on the reverse strand, counting down.
TGTATTCATGCCCACTCAGAATCACCACCACCACCACAGGAAGAAATCCACAGGCACATACGCACACTAAAGAATAACAGGTCATCCGGTGAAGATAGTATCACCGCGGAACTATTGAAAAACCTCGGACCAAATTCACTGCAGGAACTTACGTAAATTATCACGAATATTTGGCAAACAGAAAAATTACCAGATGAACGGAAATGTGCTCTTATCCACCCGCTGCACAGGAACGGAGACAGAACAGATGTGAACAACTACAGAGGAATCTCCTTACTACAAGTCACTTACAAAATCATCTCAGCATGCCTTCTCCAGAGTACACAAGAACAATTAGAACACAAAATTGGCGAGTACCAGGCAGGCTTTCGCCCTGGTCGCTCATGCACTGAACAAATATTTAACTTAAAAACAATACTGAAATACAAAGCATCAGGAACGTCCCAATCATCTGCACGTTCGTGGACTTCAAGAAACAATACGACTGCATCGACCGAAAATCTCTGTTCAACATCCTAGAAGAACAAGGACTCGACCCCAAAACACTACGATGGATCAAGCAGACACTGACTGACACAACCTCTAAAGTGAAATTTATTGGAGAAATTTCCTAACCCTTCCTGATTAAAACCGGAGTACGCCAAGGAGATAGGTTATCCCCACTCCTCTTTAACCTGGTCCTGAACAAAGTCATAAGGGAATGGGAAAAAGAACTGAAAAATCAAAGGCACTGGAAACCAATACGACTCAGACGATTCAAAAACAACATAGAAATAACATGCCTGGCCATACTAGCAGACAATGAAAAAAGGGCAACCAAACAGATCGAAGTCCTCAAGGAATGTGCAATGAAAGTCGGCCTACAAATCTCCTTTCAAAAAACCGAATTCTTCTGCTCAAAATTAGATGTCCAAAATTTGAACACCAAATGCGGCAAATAATTAGGATCACTCACTTTAAATACCTGGGCGATATCCTCCAATTCACAGGAGGAGAGAAGATAACACATAAGACTCCATTACAGAACATGAAGAGGGCATACGGCAAGACACACAATATCTACAATAAGAAATGCCTATCCACACATACAAAAATAAGATGCTACAACACAGTAATCAAACCAGAGGTACTCTACGCAAGCGAGACACTTACACTTCATACAAAAAACGGCATAGAAAACATACTAAAAGAAGAACGCAAAATTATGATGAAAATTCTTGGCCCAAAACTGACAGAGGAAGGACACAGACAACATTCTCGAAAGACCACAGAGAGAATGTCCAACATAGCAGCGGACATAAGAAAATGAAGGTTGAAATTCTATGGACATATCAGTAGACTCCTACGAATAAGACTCACCAACAGAATTCTTACATAAAAACAAGGAGTTAAGTCAACAGTACCATGGATCACACAAATCAAAGATGATCTGGGAAAGGCACAAATGGGTCCGACAGAGATTGAGGATAGAAGAAAGTACAGAAACAAAATACATATGTGGAACGTCGCATCAGAGAGCGAAGTTTCGAAACGAAGTTTTGAAAACGGGGGGAGAAGACCCTCCGAATCGATAACGTTAAAAGTTTGTATTTTTTTAGAACATTTTTATCTATTTATAGATTTGTTCGTTAGGCAAATTTATTGTCTAATCTTGTCTTTGATCAGTGCGCCCTGCCCATTATGAGAAAGCCTAGAAATTCACATTGCTTAAAAACACATCAGTTAATAAACTTCGGGTAGTACAGTGGGCAATGGAAAGATGTATGCTTCATATTACAAGACGGGACAGAAAAACCTTTATATGAATCAGAAGACAAACGAAAGTATGACACCATTGGAGGCGATGTGATGGCAGGTGGACCAATGCAATTCTGCAGTTAATTCAGCGGTATTAATTGCAGAATTGATTTGGTGATTAAGCGTAATCACAGAAGTATATGGGACCCGAATGATCGCGGAAAGTTCAGGATTGCGCAAGTTGGAAGCATGCTGAAGAAGTCTTTAGCCTGCAATGGATGGATACTGGCTGAGTGATGATGATATTTTATTCATTTCATAAATAATTTCAAAACTTGTGTCCTTTACTCCATCGCCACAAACAAGCAACTAAGCCCATGCACCTGAAACTGCACAGCATGCTATCTAACGAATCACACTTTACAAATGTCCTAATCATTTGGTTATACTTGCGCCACCTCTGTGTCAGACTGAGAACATTTCGGACCACTTTCGTTTGCCATGTTACAAAAAATTACATATTATCCATAAAACTATATTTTTAAGCCAAACTTTATGTTTTTTGTGTATTTTAACTCATACTTATTGTATTGAGAACATTATTTAACCTGCTCTACAGGCTTTAATGTGCTTGAACAAAAATTAAATTACAAGATCCGTTTTCTCCTATATTCTACTTCTATACATATACAGCTCTACTTTAAGGCATTCGACTTGGTTTACAATCTGCCGCCAAACAACTCTATTCCTTGCCCTTCTTTCCCACTGTGTCACCCCCATTCTGGCCAAATCCTCCTCCTAACCTAACCTCCAACCTAACATCCTGTAGCTACTTTCTTCTCGGTCTTCCACTCTTCATTCTTCCCTCGCCTCTCCCTCTGCTCACAACCTGTTTTGCTAGTCTGCTTTCTGGTAGCCTTTTTATATGTCCTAGCCAGGCTATTCGCCGTACTTTGATGATCCGCATTATTAAAAGTTCTACAAATTCCGTTATTATTTTTTCATTGGTCCTTCTCCACTGATTCGCCTCCTTGATACCATCGATAATTCTTCTCAGCACTCTATGCTCCTTCTAGTTTTAATTCACAATTTAATACTCCCAACATTCTTTTCTATTGCAGACTATTTTTTTAGTACATTTTCCCATCATATTTTCTTGGTATTGCCTTCCTTCTATTGACCACCTTTATTTATCATTGCTGTGTTGAAATAAACTGAAATATAAATGTGTTGAAAATAACTGAAAAAAAAAACAATCTATAAATTTGTACCTAATTTCATGGATTTCTAACAGGAATTGTTTTTTACCTTAGTTTCAATAAAATTAGTTTGGATACTAAGAATGGTAATGTAGTACTTAATGGTAAACTAAAGAATTAAAATGTCGACAGGTAGCCACTTTCTCTAGTTCAAGATGAATATGGCCTCTCAAAAGAAGAAAAAAAATATTTTTTCAGCTCAATCTGAGTCTGTTTGTTGGTAGGTCCAAGATGTTCATGTACAAGCCATGCATCGAAGAGGTGATTAGTAGTTGTTGGAGTTTAGTGTTAAACGTGACTACGTTCTAAATTATTGATTGCCGGATTCTGGCCTTATAGCCTTCATCAATCGGTCTCCCCGCATTCTGAAATAGTTTTCTGTAATAAAGTATTTATTGATTTATAACATAGACATTTGGAAAATATATATAGAATAACACATCCAGTGTGTGCCACATATGGCGGCATTTCGTTGATTCAGCGTTCAATTTCAATTTCAGTCTTCAGTGCTTGGATGATCGTAGGCCTGTTGGCATAAACCCGTGACTACAGAAAATCCCACAAAAAAAGTCTATAAGTGTTAGGTCGCATAATCGTGGCGGCCAATTGTGGTCACCAAAATGGGAGGTGATACGACCAGGAAAAGACTCGTATAAGATTGTCAATGTTTCACAGGCGGTATGGCAAGTGCCACCGTTCTTCTGAAACAAATGCGGGAATTGTGCCTATTGATGAAGCCATCGAGGTGAAAGTGGTCCACAATATCAGCATTCACTTCTTGTTGTCCAATTATCTAATTGGTGAGCTCTCTTCGCTGTGCATAGTCTGTTGGCAGAAGTGGTTGAGTCAATTGGACTTTGTAAGCATGGTGATGCAAATCTTTAGTGAGAATATGGTGAAGAGTGGCTGTTGAAATGACCAGACTCTCACGAACTGCCGTGATGTCTTGTTCTGAACGACCACAACGAGATCGTGTCATGTGTTGCACATCAATAACTGAACCAGTACCTTCGAATTTTTTGATTGTTCTTTTCAGAGTTAATAAATTTGGAACATTATTTCTACCGAAAATCGAACGCACTTTACGAATCGCAGCAGTCAAACTTTCACCATGTTGATAGTAATGTTTAACAATAACGACGCGTTGCTGTATAGTGAGGCACTCCATGTTTATTAACTCCTATCTGTCTCTTATCGACCTGTCAAAATTCTTGTCTTGAATCATCATAACCAAAATGGCGAGCAATTCAAATCTAGCTCTGTTATTGTAACACCACCACAAAGAAATTAACAGTTACAAAATTTGAAAACAGACCTGACTTTTTGATATTCCTGACCACTGCGTTGTAGAACTGGCAAAGAGAAGTCAATTTAGTAAAAACCATTTACATAAAAGTTGCAGAATAACAAAAACAAAAATCTTACATCTTACAAAAATTGTTCAAAATTGTCACCATTTGTTAGGTTAGCATACAATCTTGCTCGCCGTGCCCATATATCACTACACGCATCAAAAATAAAATCCAGGTGTCCACGAATAACATCTCAAGCGTTTTCGATACGCTGTTGTAGTTTTTCCACAGTATTTACTTACACTTTACTATGACCAACTTCAACTTGACCTACTATAGACCTAGTCCTCGTTGTTGGCTCATTATCGACAATTTCTAAAATTTCTTCCTCATTGTGACATTAAGTACCCTAACTTGTAACTAAATTTACAAACATACGCGGAGCCGGATGATTTCTTAAAGGAAACCTTTCCGCGTACAAACGACATACTGCAGCTGCATTTTATTGTCACTCCTCGTAAGTTAATATTATGTCCACTAGTTTATTGTTTTCATAAACGTGTAGCATTTTAATTGCAGGAAGTACCCAAAAATTAAACACGTACTATTATGGAATTATTACAACTAGTCAAATCGAACATCACACTCAAAAGAATACAAAAAATTAGTTATACAGTGGTCGAGAATATAAAAAAATCAAGCCTGTTTTCAAAGTTTGTAACTGTCAATAACTTTTATATTTTGCAACTTTTATATAAACGATTTTTGATAAAATTACTTATTCTACAACCTCTTAAAATAAATGACCCAACTTTGAAAACATCCTGTATATATATATATATATATATATATATATATATATATATATATATATATATATATATATATATATATATATATATATATATACATTAATATTTTCAGGATTAATTTTGAACAGAATGCTACTAATATTGGCGCAGGAAATGACACAGCTATGCTTTCTCCAGAATTTATTGCAGTGAGGGAGAAATCAAGCTTTACATTGAAGTTATATTCAGCTATGATTCTTGGTTCTGTTGTTTTGGATTTGATCAAGCAGTGGCTCTTTATCAATTTTGCAAGAAAAGCATCAGTGAACCTTCACAATGCGATGATCGAAAAACTCACCACTGCCAAGATGACTTTCTTTGACAACTACTTCATTGGTAACATTCTGAATCGGTTTTCTCAGGATTTAACCAAAGTTGACGAGCATCTACCCCATACCATTAACCATTTCGTCAGAGTGAGTAGTTCTATTAATTTTCCAAAGGTAACTGTTATTTGAATTTACAATAATTCTTTTCCAGATTGTTTTGTCTGTTGGTGGCATTGTAGCTTTGGTATCTTCGGTCAATTGGCGATTTTTAATACCAGCAGGAGTGTTGGTAGTGTTACTCGCCTTGTTACAAAGAATTTATATGCCGGCAGCGAGAAGCTTAAAACGATTGGAGTCAGCAAGTAAGTCACCTTAATTAGAAAGTATTTTAAAATCTAAATATGTAAAGTTAAGTTGTGCAGTGAAATAACTAAACTCAAAGAGTTTTATTACTTATTTTATCAATACCAAATCACATTTAAATTCTGGGAGCGATGATTCTCAATCTCATTAGATTGAATTATTTTCTTATGATACAAACAAGGTAAGCGAAACACGAATCGAGAGGTTAAAAAAAAATTATTTGGTGTTTAGCTGTAAAGCTCTTCGAGTTTAGTGTTTCATGCCGTAGGAACTAACAGAAGAATTGATCAGTGAAATAACGGTATTCAATAATACATTGTCTATTTCCTTCGATAGTCATACGCCCTCTTTCAGGAAAATTCATGATTCTACTTTCGAAACATTTTTGATCGATTTCTGCAAATAATCATTCCAAACATGATATGATACTCTCTTCTGAAGCAAAATTTTACCTGATAAAAAATTTAACAATTAACTAAATAAATAAGTCTGACAATCAAATTTCAGGACTATACGGTGGATGCTATATCCCATTGGGATTTATATATATATATATATATATATATATATATATATATATATATATATATATATATATATATATATATATATATATATGTATATATATATATATATATATATATATATATATATATATATATATATATATATATATATATATATATATATATATATTTATATATATATATTTATATATATATATATATATATATATATATATATATATATATATATATATATATATATATAAATATAAATATATATATATATATAGCCGATCGCGTTGGTGCGGCGGTAAGAGCGTCTGCTTTGCCGAATCCGCGCTGGAGCGGTAGCTGGTTCGATTCCAGCGCTCGGATGGTTATTTTTCTGTCCGTTTATCTTTCCTAAATGTTTGTAATTGTTTCTAGGCAAGAGTGTAAAATCCGACTACGAATTACCCCTCAGTCACGCCAGTTAAAGGCTGGGTAAGGCCGGATGCCTTCTGAGAAGTGTTCTACGTTGGTCACTCGCCAGTCGGTAGGTTTCCTGATAGACTTATGGGTAGGCACATAACCAAGGGTTTATAGCCCGAGGGGGGTGCTGGCCTGGGTTTGTCGGAAGCTGATGACCGTGGTTCGGAACCCACGTTAAGCTGTAGGTCCAGTCGCTAAATAGCCTATTCGTCGCTAATAGCTATATATATATATATATATATATATATATATATATATATATATATATATATATATATATATATATATATATATATATATACATATATAGCACTGCTATCCACCAAATGGATAGCAGTATCTTTCTGAAAAATCTGTGAGTTGTAAACTTATCGTTTGGCCAACAGTTCCACCCTTTTGTCTGGTAACTAACTGTTGGTTTAGCTGTCGGTACGTTATATCCTTTTAAAATCCTAATGCGATTTTATTTTAAAATCCTAATTTGAAATTATGTCATATAATATGTCCAATGCATCTGAAATTCTAAGAAATGATCATTGTGATCATGCCAAGCTCACCAAAGTGTTCATCATGGTGCTCGACCGCCATCTATATTAGCATGAATTGGCTTCTTCGACTTTTGACTATTCTCAAAACTGAAACATTGGGCTGGGCATTCAGTAGTCCCAGATTATAGTTTTCGCAATGCTCCTCAAAAATAAATAGTTCTTGCCTTGCAAAGAAACGACAATATTTTTGAGATTTTTTTCTTTTTCAACATAATCACCTCCAATCCAATCCAATACATTTAGATCAACGACGTTCCAACTTTTTAATAAGAGAAAATAATCGATTTGGATTTCAGTAAGTTTTCTTTTTGGTGAGTTGTGGACAATTATCCTGAATAGCTCCTTTCCATTAGTTTAGTATAGAAGCGCAACACTTTCCACTTATGTCCCTATCTTCTGCCAGGTAATATACTAGCAACACGCTACAAGAACTTTAGAAAACCCTAGCCAGGACTTATTCTTGCTGACTGTTTGGAGTGCTGCTTGATCTCTGGCATTTAACGGTCAACCTATGTCTCTTCTAGTATTATAAAAACCCGAAGACAAACAACAGAATCACGTTTAAATAAGTCTAAACAATATTGTCGAATGCATCTTTGGTCCACTGTTAACAAAGGCGGTATTCATTAAGATGACTGTCTATCGACTTTTTACGTCAAAAACGAAAGGAAAAACTAAAAGTGTATAGAGTGTAAGTACACGTGAAAATGTCCATCCAAAAATCCATCAAAACAAAGTAACATAAAAGCTCAAACTTCTATTTTATTAATTTTTCAGGAAATGTCATTGTTTGCCTTACTTGATCACCTCATACAAACAAATTTAACCACACACCATATATCCTAGTCATTTGGTCATATTTGGTCATAGGCCAAGAACTGTTCGAAAGATGTATATATATAGATTGTTTAAAAAAACGATTTTTGTTCTTAAAGATATTGATAATATTGTTAGAAATGACGAAAAAAATACTGTGAAAGTTAGTGCTCTTAATATTAATATTAAGAGGTGCCACATCGCAAATTTCAATTTTTCATTTAAATAACATAGGATTTTTTTAATTTTAGAATTGTATAGTTCTTCAGTGGAACATTACTGTGGAAAGACTGTTACATAACTTTGTAGAAAATTGAACGTTCTTCAAAAATTCTCTCTTCTAATTTTCTTTTCTCTTATAATTTTTCGATAAATTTACTTTTTCAAAAGTTATTCGAGGCTTTTTCGAAGTTGAATGCATAATAATACATTTTTTCAATTTTTCGACGAAACTATCAATTTTATCGAAAAATGTTATTCGACCTTTTTTGTAGATTATTCCATTTTCTATAAATTTTTCGAAACTCTGTAAGGATTGTGAGTTATTTAAATTGGAATGTGAATTAAATTTGTTTCCAACTGTTAATGAATTTTAACTTGATAATACGTTTCAATTTAAATAAGTCACGATCCTTACGGAGTTTCGAAAAATATATTAATACTAAATTATAGGAATGATCTACAAAAAAGGTTGAATGACATTTTTCGATAAGTTTGATCGTTTCGTCGAAAAATTTAAAAAATGTAAAAATTTATTATGCATGCCAATTTAGCCTCGAATATCTTTTGAAAAAGTAAATTTATAGAAAAATTATAAGAGATCTTTTTTGAAGAACGTTCAATTTCCTACAAAGTTATGTAATAGTCTTTCAACAGTAAATGGGAAATTGAAATTTGTGATGCGGCACCTTTTAATAGTAATATTAAGAGCATCGTCATTTTCGATACCATTAGGAAAAAAAAATCGATTTTTTTGAAATAATATATATATATATATATATATATATATATATATATATATATATATATATATATATATATATATATATATATATATATACATCTTTCGAACAGTTCTTGGCCTAACCCAGACATGGTACAACTATGACCAAATGACTATGATATAGGTTTATAAACCGGTATTTTTTTTTGTTAGGTTGGTACAACCGTTTGGGGTATACATGTGAAGTTTGAGAGCGATATGTCAATTAGTGTGTCTTTGGCAGATGTTTGTTTGTGTCACGAAAAGCTACTCTGACGATTTTTACTATGGATAAACAAATTGAGCAAAGTATTTGTGCCAAACTTTGTGTTTCCAATAGAATTTCTGCAAGGGATACATTGAAAATGTTGCAGATAGCCTATGGGGATTCTGCTATCTCAAGAACTAGAGTATTTGAGTGGCATAGAACAGTTAGTAACGATCGCTGAAAACTTGCCCATTCCAGCCGGCCATCAACCTCTGTTAACGGCAATATCATTGAGAAAATTAAAAAAAAAAACGTGTCGCCACCGAGCTAGTTCAAAAGAGCGGAATTTCATGTAAAAAGAGCGCCGAACGGAAGTTACCAAAGAGATTCTTTCCAGTGTATCCATTGACTCTCACAATCATTCGAATGGCGCGCCATAAGTGAGTCGAGGCCGAAAAAACCATGCCAAAGTCGGTCAAATATCAAGATTCTTTTGACTGGTTTTTTTCGATTATCGTGGACTGTCGTCCACTACGAATTCTTGCCAGAAGGTTAAACATTCAATAAAGAGTACTACTTAACCGTTATAAAGCATTTGTGTGAGAGTATCCGCAAGAAAAGACCGGATTTGTGTGCCGACAATTCATGGATTTTTCATTATGGCAACGCGCTATCTCATATGGCTCTAATTGTTCGTGATGTTTTGGCCAAACATATGACGAAAATGATCGTTCAAGCACCGTATTCGCCGGATATGGCTCCGTGCGATTTTTTTCGAATACTTCCTTGGTTTTTCTTGCTTTTTTTACTTTGTGATCTTTTCCATGCAATCTTTCTCACCACTCTGTTTTCTCCCATCCTCCCTATGTAGTCCAGCTACTGCAGTCTTTTCAATTTCACTATTCTCATATACAAGCCATCGACTTATCCTGTTATCATTCTGATTATTCTATGTTCGAATCTTAACAGTTTTTCTTCTTCTTTCTTGCTTTTAGATAATCTTAATTTGGTATTTCTGAATATATTTTTCGATCTTATTTGGTGTTCAAGGCTCCTGCACATCTGTTAGCTTTGAATCTTAAGCCTATATCCTTCTCTTATTCACACTTATTGTTATCCTCACCCCAAAATAGTCAAATTCTTCCACGCGATCAAGAATCATTCTTCCCAGTTCTGTATCAACTTACTGTAACAACTACTTTCGGGTCCGTTTCTTGTATACCTTTTACTATCATTAGTTTGCTATTCTTTTCACTGATTTTTAAACCAAACTTATATGGTGCCTCCACTAGTCTTCTTGTTACTTTTTTTCAATTCTCTCTCACTTTTCACATTATTGCCATATCGTCCGCATAATCCACTTAGTACATAAAGGATTCTCTTGCTTTAGGCCTGCCTTGGTCAAAAAATCGCGTTGTCATTCCTCATTTTACCCATATATTAGCTGTTGGTCTCTCCATTATCATGCTCACTATTCTCAGTATTTTAATGGTTACTTTAAATCCTTTCATAATTTTTATCAATCTGGAACTCTTTACTGAATCATAGTTCTTACTAAAATCTGTAAACAGTACCATTGCAGGGAGTTTATACTCGTACCAAATTATTAGTGCTTATTTCATGACAAAAACTTGGTCGGTGGTCGCCCTGCCCTTCCTAAAACCTACCTGATCAATTATTTCTTCTAATCTATTTTTGATTAATATCGCTACTATCTTATAAAAAATATCTAACAAATAAATCCCTTTATAATTATTACAATCTGTTTGGTCTCAGTTTTTAGGATATGTATAATCGACGCATTCTCCCAAGTTGCTGGCATTCTTTCTTCTCTCGAGATTGCAATAATCAGTTCGAATATTTTTTTTCAACTCAGCTGCTGCAAATTTTATGTTTTCTTCCGCTATTACATTCCTCCCAGGACTAAAATATGGAAGGAAAAAAAACGAAGCAATAAAAATATTTGCTTCGATGGAACATGATTAAGTTGAATTCAGTTTTAATAAGTACATCCATATTTTCCATTTTAATATCAAATCAGGTGTCAAAATATGTACACGTTTTTTTTATCATATATTACTTGAAAGAAAGCAAAACTACAAATTTTAAGACGTGCCATAGATAATATCTGACTATTTAATAACCTGTTATATATTAGTCTGATTTTATGAATGAACTTGGATACACTAGTTCATATCTAGACTGCTAAAACAAATTTCATGAAGGTTACCACTAAAACAATGTCTAAAAACAAACAGATAGATATGTTTAATTCAATTCCGAGCCACTTATTTCCTTACGCAAATTTATAAAGAGCATGTCAACATTTAAACTAAAGCAAAAATTATCCATTGTTCTTATCATCGATAAAATGTTCTATTGTTTCGGGAATTGTTTCATCTCAATATTTACCTTTACCTAACATTTCATTATTTTATGTATTTTTATATTTTAGAAAGTTAATTATATTTAAAGTCAATTACCTCCATTCAAAATTAGATTCGTAAAATTTATCAAAAAGTAGTATAGTTTTCTTCCTTGGGCGTTTCAATACTGCTTATCTATTTATCAGCTCCTCAACTTAATTCTCGACCTTCTTTGACTACCTTTGACATATATTTATAAAAAAAAATCAAACTTAATTTTTGAAGTAATCTCCCTCACTTTCTATGCACTTTCGCCGCCTTTAAGGCAAGTATCGAATCTCAGACTGAAAAAATCTTGGTCGTTTTGATGTGATAAAGTCACTGAGGGATTTTTCGGCTTTCTAAAGAGATGTGATCAATCAGATGACGTTGCAGGGATGGAAAGAGATGAAAATCCAAAGGAGCCAAGTCTGGGAATTCGCAGGGTGCGATAAAATTTTCCAGTACAATTCGTAGATCGTTTCCAGAGGCCTTTTTGCTGTATGTGGTCGTGCAATATCCTGAAGCTAAACTGATAATTTTCTGCTGACTTTCTTTCTTTTCTTGCCATTATAATGAGCGACATTAACACGAACCAGTTACTGCTAACAGCAGTCAGCAGTACCCGTTTGACCACATTGGAGCAACTCATAATGCATCACGCTTCTAATTCCATCACATAAACTGCAATACCTTTTTGGAGTGGATATTTCATTTGGCGGTAGTGGTTGACATTTTTGGACTTTTCGCCACAAGTCACAATATTTTGTAGCAAGTTATATTTCTTGAATCTGGAGTACTGTTCTCTCAGTTCATAGAGAACCCAACGACTCCCCATTTATATTTTTCTTATTTAAACATTTAGAAATGACTTGCGAGGTTACTCCGAGTTCCTGTCCAAGCTCTTGCAGTATACAAATAATTTCTTCCAGCAGTACTTGCAGTTTTTTATCTGTCTCATACATTCAGCCATATCTTCAGTTCGAAATTACTGGAAATATTTCTTACAAGCCGAATAAAACAATGTTATAGTTTGTTATTTATCATTTTTATTTTTAAATTTGTTTAACTATAGTTTCGTAAAACGATTATACATTCTCAAACACTACTTTAAATTTTTTCTTTAATTTTTCACTTTTATGGAGGTTAATTATTTACAATATTTTAAATAGTGGAGAGTTTCGGAGATCTGACTGATCGTTTAATAGCTGTCTAGTTTTTAGGGGCGTATGTAAAATTTTTAAATTTGCAATATCGAGAAATTTTTGTCCGATATCTATGAAATGGTTCGCAAAATTAGAATTTTGTTTCCTTAATATGTACACAGATTTGTGTTCTTTAAATCTGGTCTGAAAATTTCGACCGGTTTGTCCCACATAGCAAACTCTATTACTGCACTCGTTACAATGTAACATATAAACTCCAGATTTTGTATTTTATGATGTTTTATATTTGGCATTAAAAAGGAATTTACTGGTTAATTGGGGGGTTTTTAAACACTATTTGCAAATTATGTTTCTTCAAAGAGCGAGCTATTTGTTCTGAAAGTGGACCGAAATATGTAATTTTACAGTATTTTTTATCACTTGTTTGTTTTACTTTTGGGTATACTTGATGAATTAGTAATTGTTTTCGAGTAAAAGTTTCGATTTTTATTTATTTAGTAACTAATTTCTTTTTCCTTGAAGCCGTTATTTTATGCTATTAGTTTTATATTTTGCAGTTCTATTTTTCTATTATTTTCGGATAGTAGATAGTTTTAGGTTGGTGGTTTTAGATGGTAGGGAGTGGATCGATGTACTGTTGTTGAGATAATCCATCCAAACTCGTAGTAAATCATCGCACAAAAATTCTCACTAGTTAATTCCATTTTTTGACTGAGATATAATTTTCAAGCCACTAAACAACAAAAATAGCGTCCGTATGACAAAACGTCTTGAGTACGTATACAGTGAACAATGTGAAACTGCAATGTACATGTCAGATGGCGCCTAGTAACACCATTGTTGCCAATTACGGATACATAAATAGCAACCCTCGTAATCTCCTAGGAAGTGTTCAGTGTAATGGTTTAATCAATTATGTATAATATTTACTATAATTTTATAAGGAATGTTAAGAAGTGTGAAACACCTGTAATTTTTTTTACCTTTTGCCAGGGCTGAGAAAATAAATAAAAATTTTTCGTTGGAAGACCATTTTCACAATTAAATTTGATTTGATTAGCTCGAAGCCCATTGATTGGCCATCTAAACGCCACGATGGAAGGTGTCACAACAATCAGAGCGTCCAGAGCACAAAAGATCCTCGTCGAGGAATTTGACAGACATCAGGATCTTTATACCTCTGCTCATTATATGTCCTTCTGCGTCAGAAGGGCATTTGGATTCTTCATGGACATTTTATCCACAATTTTCGTCACTATCATCATAGCAAAATTGTTGTTCTTCAACACAGGTAACACTTTCGCTTTTTAATATAAAAATATATAAAATTATACTGGTTTTGATGCAGGAGAGGCTGGTGCTGATGTTGGCTTGGCTATTACAAAAGCATCAGCTCTGGCAATGTTGGTCCAGTTCGGCTTGATGCAATGGTCTGACTTGGAGAATGACATGACCTCAGTTGAAAGAGTTCTGGAATACACGGAAGTTGCACAGGATAAATATGAAGGTGACAAACCAGAGAATTGGCCTAATAGAGGTGCTGTGTCCTACAAAAACGTTTCACTGACTTACAAATTGGAGAGGGTGTTGAAAGATATAAGCTTTGATGTCCTACCAGTGCAGAAGATTGGTATAGTTGGTAGAACTGGAGCCGGCAAATCATCGGTTATTTCTGCGTTGTTCAGACTGTATAATTACGATGGTACAATTACCATTGATGGTGTCGATATCAAGAATCTTGGTTTAGATTTCTTAAGGAATCATATTTCGATCATTCCCCAAGATCCACTCTTATTCCAAGGTATATATAGTTCAAAATTCCAGGAGATTTACAATTAAACACATTTTTTTTATTTTTCGATGCACGGTTTTCTAAATATGTTAGCATCATCAGGAGATGAATTTTAAAACTAAACTATCTTTGTACAAATCATGAAGCGTAGAGTTAAACCAAGCCTTACATTAATAATTCAAAAAGTTAACTGAATGGAATGGGTTCCTTACCCTGATTCATGGGTTTTCTATAGTTTGCTATTTGAATGCTTCCATATGCATCCAAAGCCCTATTACTATAAATTTATGTTTACTCTGTTCCTTTTGCAAATTCGTAGATTCTTTCAATAACGTCTTAAAGAAAGAAACTTTACCAAAGTTATTTTGTGTTTAGTGATAAATCTCTTTGGATTTGTATGTTTCATGTCCAAGGTTCCAATAGAAATGATTAACAAAGTACTTTTTTAGGAACAATTCGACAGAATATTGATCCATACAACAACTACACAGATGATGAAATCTGGAGCACTTTGGAAAAGGTACACATGCGTGACCATATTAACACCTTAGAACTAACCATCACAGATCATGGTTCAAACTTCTCTACCGGGCAAAGACAACTTATCTGTTTGTCACGAGCCATCATTAAAAAGAATAAAATCGTAGTTTTGGATGAAGCAACTGCAAACATGGATCCAGAGACAGAAATGCTGGTCCAAGGTGCCATCACGGAAAATTTTGCCGACTGTACTGTTTTCATCATCGCTCATCGTCTTCAATCCGTTATTGGTTGTGATAAAATTATCGTTTTGGACAGAGGAGAGATAGTGGAATTTGATGATCCATTGAATTTAATGAAGAACAAGCAGAGTTACTTTTCCAAAATGTTAGCTACAGATGGATCTCATGCTCATGATAAATCATAATATAACGTTAATATTAAGTTAGTATAATTTTATGATATATTACAATTATTTGACAGCAAAAATATACCTTGTTTAAGATCTCTTCTTTTATTACATCTACAAGCACACGGGTAACCCCGTGTCGATAACCTTTTCTGTCTTAGCCCTTTGTAGCCTAAGATGGTACAAATTTTAAGTTATTATGAAAATAGACTGGTTTATGGTAATAAAAAACATGTTTTTTCATAAATTTGTTTATTAATCATTTATTAGACATTTCAGGGAGTGTGACATTACTGTAACATTGAGTTAAATTTTTAAAAAATACTTAGGTTTTTGAGAGAATTTAAAACAATTTTTTGTATGGTAAAACGGCCAGCTTGTTAAAGTGGCCAGTGACCTATTTGATGTTGCCGTACTGCAATTGGTGGAACATGTTGCGTGGGACCCTTATGTTTTTTTTTACCTGATTTTCATTATCAATCGATCTTCGATTCTTGATGTTAGGCTTCAGTCCAAGTTTAGCCATCGTGAAGTCTAATAAATGATAAAACATCTGAATTTGACATATTTTGCTTCGTATCATAATTTGATATCTCTCCATTACTACTATCCATACTAGATAGTATGATATACTAATTGATAGATATCAAATCTACGCCATCCATGTGCCGATTGTATTCTCCTACGATATGAGGGCGATCAATGTTGATATACCGCTTATTGTCCTTCACAAAACGTCTGACCTGAGCCTTAGGTAATTTAATAGCAAAAGATGATACGAAAGTAACAATTTTGTTGTCCTTCTATATGACATTTGACACATCGATACCATCCATGTCAGCCACATATTCAACGGAGAATCCGCATTCTTTTTTCAATACTTCCTTGTCAGTCGGCAATTTGCAATCCAGAATTTGATTACGTCGTACTATCTCAAAACTCAATATTACCTTTTTAGTTAAGTACTCCAGTAACGACAATATAATGAAATAATTCTCGAAATAAAGTTGATAATTTTGATGCACGATTTTCAATATTTCCCATTTTCAAAAATATCACTGATACGTTTACATTAAGCTGATGGTTTTGTACGAATAAATTGACAGATCGACTTGAAACTTCACATATGTTCATATTGAGAATGAAACTTTAAAATTTAGTAGATCATATAGTTATTTTACTGCTCTATAGGTGTCGCTCCGCGAAATTTTCAATTAGCCTAGTATATTGCTCCAATAAACATTGGATATAAGTATCCGTTACTTGAAAGGATTGATTAGGATTTTTTTGAGTAACATAAATATTCGTTTGTTCAGCAATAAAACTTATCAGGTCTTTGGGAAAAGAATATAAAAAGTATTTGTTTAGAATAAGATTATTTTTTTCCGAGATGAAGCCGATTGGCTCATTTGCATTTCCGGTTCTGGAAATAAGAGGCCAGCAACGGCTCATTGCGTTCACTATCTTCAATGATTGAATCTACATCAATTTCGGTATTTTCATCACAATCTGAAAAAGGTTCAATGTCATTTGATAGTGGTTGGTAATCGGGACCTATAACGTTGTCATCATTGTCATCAAATCCAGTCTCACTATCATATTGGTAAACTATATCACATATCTAATTATCCCGCAATGATCGTGACGCCATTCTGAAAGAAAATGAACCGATTTAACAACAACATCCACCTACTTTACTTAATACTAATATTATTCTCCTTACTCAATGTAACAGGAATGTCAGAAACTGTGCTGTCATATAAAAAGACAAAAATATTGATTGCTAACAAAAAATAAAGTTATTCATTCACTTACATACAGATTTACAGGAAAATAACGCTATTTTCCGTACTTTTAATATTTTATGGTGAAATTTAAAATTTGCAAGAGTACAAACTTTAGCTAACGAGTAGCATCGTTAGCTAACGTCGAAATTGACGATTGACAGACTAACAGAAGTCGATCGGTTACACCATCTATGATTTGATGTATAACTAATTTGTTCAATAGTGTATTACAGAAATGTTACATCTATTTGAATGAACTAGATATACTCAATGCGTAGTTTGGCGGGATTTTCGAGGTTTGTTACAAAATTGTCACATAAAGCTATAAAGGGTTAACTGTAGATGCCGTGGCCGACTTCCCCGTACGGAGGATAAAAACTTAATTTTTAGAATTGAATTTGAAATAAACTGTAACCATATCTAGAAGCAAGAAAATAACCGCGGATAATCGATAATACTTATCTGGAAAGTAGTGATGATGAAATGTATTGATAATAGACATGAGAGAAAATAAAGGTAGTGATAGTGATGTAAAGCACAACGAGTCTTGTGAATTATATCAAGTCATAATGAAAGCGAAGTAGAATATACTAATCCAAGTCAAGGCTAAAATCTACCCACGAATGAGCAAGATATAACCACCTCGGATGAGTATTTTCGCAGAATTTCTTATGGAACTGGATTAGTAGTTGGAGCGCAAATTCCTTCAAGCTGTCAGGAACCGTTACATTTCTGTCAACTGCTTTTTACTAATGAAATCGTTCAATAAATTTCGGCGGAAACCAATAAATATGGCAGCCAATATACAGTGAAAATTTTTCACTAAATCTTCGATTTAGAACAAATAGAGCAAATCTAGACTTTTTTATTAGGAAATAGCAATCATTTTCAATATGAGAACAATCATAGCACCAAGCGTGAAGGAATATTGGCCAACCAACTATAATGCAACGATCCATTTTTTTCAGAGTTTCACGAGGGATTGATTCTTACAAATATTCTGGATGCTACATCCGAACGAAAATCCCCTGAACGAAAGGCCCACAAACTATCAGTGGTGACTCATGAGGGAGGGTGTTGGGGCAACGCCCCTCCAGCATTTATCACAGTAAACAACTTTTCAGAGCAAAACACCATATTTCATTTCCCTAGGTTTCCCTCATTTTCCTGGTTCACCTCCTTCAACTTTAAAAGCCCATGAGCCGCCGCTGCAAACTATTGTTATTGGAACACAACAAAAACTAAGTAATTTTTAACAGTATAATTCGTCAACATTCAAAAATCACTTCATCCTTAAAAAAAGTAGTATAGTATATATAAATAAAACTGCATTCAAATTCAAAGGGAAAATTAGTTTTATAATATATAGCCCCAAAAAGTCAACTAGATCGGAAGGGGGCGCCTTTGTATTGGCAGACTCTAAAATCGGCTATATTATTTGATTTATTATATTATTTAATTAATTTAACCGTAAACTGTCTAGAGTGATTTTTTAGTGCGTTTGAAATCAGTGTTATGTGCGCCAAACTTATGCGATGTATTCGCCCAATTATCGACAAATTTCCGAATGTATTTAACGTTGCTCGATATTAAAAGAAAAATAAGATAAAAAACTGTGCGTTTCGAAGGAAATATCGCCGATGTTGCTAACAGTGTTGATGAAGATCCAAATTTTTCAATACGACGTCATTCGGAGAAAGTTGGATTTCGTTATTCGATTACGTAGAAAATGTTGCGTAAAGATTTTGGTTTTTACCTTACAAGATTCAAGAACTCAAACCGTAAGACGTTTACGTGGTACCTTTATTGGGTGGACTCAAAATCAATTGCAACTTGACCTAGAATTTAACTGCAAAATTTTGTTCAGTGACGGAGCTCATTTTTGGCTAAATAGTTACGTTAACAAACAAAATTGCCACATTTGGCGTGAAAATAATCCGCAAATGATAAAACAATTACCCAGAAAAACGCACCGTATAGTGTGGAGTGTATGCCGGTGGCATTCTTGGGATGTATTGGGATTGGCATGTAAAAATCAATTATTATTACATTTTAGGATGCGTACATATAAAAGAAAGACCTCAAAAGGTTTAGCTACTAGTCAACAATTGAGTGATGCAGCATAAGCTGTAGAGAAAGAAAAAATGAGTGTAAATGCTGCAGCCAAACATATATTTAATATTAACATATTTAATATTAACAGGAGAGAGATTATTTAAAGAGATATGTTTGTATTAATGGTGATAGAGACAAAGGTGATTAATAATTTGGGATTATTTATCACCTAGCAATATTCTTGATCTTATAATTAGTTACTATTTTAATTTAATATATATTTGTCTTATAATTATTTTTAAATATATAATTTAAAATATAAAAAGTGTAATAATAATCCAAAGATTGGAAAGATTTAATTTTGTTTGATTTTAATTATATTTTTCCAGAGATATAATAACAATATGAGTATCTAATAATCATAATAAATAAATATTTGCTTGTTTATTACAATTGTTTTGTATTCAGATCATTCTATACAGTCATCAAGTTCATTTACCCATTGCTCAACTAGCCCCATACCTATGCTCAACTGCCCCACTAGTAGGGGCACGTTGAGCAACTTGGACCGCTATCGCATTTCCGACAATAACTTTTAAACTTGTACTCGGATCGTTTTTACACCACTGGACGTTTTGAAGAAGAGTAAATTACAAACCTAACAGAGTAAGAATCAATTAAATCCGATGCAGATTTTTAAAGTTATGGGAGATCAGGCGAAAAGTTGCTCAACTAGCCCCGCTCTACCCTACTATAACTGGTAATATTCACATAGAAAACAGTACGTGATGTCATAAATATCCAACATTTGAGACTGAGTTTACTTTTATTATAGAAGGATAAGAGAATCATAACAATGTTGAGCACATGGCATGATTCCAATATACAACCCATAAGTAGAACTCTGCACGGCGCCAGCGGTGAGAGAGTTCTTTCATGTGTAAGTCGCAAAAATTGTGAAGGAAATTTTTCTTCTGGGACTTGGAAATTTCTGCAGTAAATTTGTATGTATTACAGTAGTGAAGAAGCCAACCTTTCCCCATGAAGAACAAGAAGAACCTGAAGAAGTCAAACCAAACGACCATATCCCATCTAAAATATGTTCAAAAATTATATGTTATAATAATATGTTCGTCGATCAACTATAAGTGACAAGAAGAACCTGAAAACGTCAAACCAAACGACCATATCCCATCAAAAATATGTTCGAAAATTATATGTTATAATAAGTGATTTTCGTGCTGGAAGCAGGGCATTAATCCGCCAACAAGTTTTAATACTGATGTAAGGTAAGGTAACCAAGAGTTTATTTAGAGAATACTGATGTAAGGTTAAATTGCGTTTTCTGCTTAAACTGGAAAATAGAAAAAGAAAAGACCGTGTCATCCGCTCCAATAGAAAGATCAAGGGTACCAAAATAAAAACGGCAAATTATTACGATATCTGCTCGAACATACCTGGACTTCACATCGGATAGCGTTTTAAGCGGTATCACATTTTAAGTGACTACAAACTTTGATAATTAAATATATTAAAACTCTATTGAACAAAATTAAGATTTTCATTTAAAATTCCTGTCGTTCTGGCTTCTTTCAAAAAAGGTTAATTGGTTTAAAACATCAATTTTTACTTCTTAGGGAAAGTGAAAAACAGCTCAAAAGCTTCGGATAATATCTGAAATTTATGTAACGAAACTCCATCAGAAAGATATCCAAATACCTGTGAAGAAAATACTATTGAAGCCGAAATCAGAAGTTCTATTTCATACCCGGTCTATTCTCTTGACTTAATGTCTTCGGATTACCTCCTTTTTTTCAATCAATACATGTCCTTTTTCACACACATTGTGCCAATCAAACAACAAATCTAAGCAGAAAGACAAGAAAAAAAAAGCATTTAAAATCTGTTGATTTTTTTTGATGCCGTATACAGGCCATTTTACACCCATTGCTTTATGGGTATTAATCGCGCCCGAAAATATATTAACTCGGTGCGATGTTTTCCCCCTTTTTTCCGACCAGGCACGGGAGTCGAACCCTCTACAACATCGAGCGATTAATTACTATACTAGGCCAAAAAGTGCACGAGTTGTGTAAATAAAGCAGAGATACTGGACTAGCTTTCAGCTGGTCGGTTTCGGCATTTTCAATGTTTTCCAATGTCCCAAAATAGTGTCCAGTCACATAAGAACGATCTCTTGGCTATCAAAAAAGCAAATCAGTATGCTTTTGATCTTTGATTTGTTCATTTTGATTTTTTTGACCGTGGGAAAGTTAAAGTGTACCATTCCTTGCTCCGGTGCTTCGTTTCCTGGTCCTATTCCCAAATCCAGGACTCGAAAAAATAAAGATCATTTTTAATTCGCCCTAAAAATAGAGGCACATTTCCTTCCTGTTGTTCTTTTGATCCTGTAAAGCTGGGTTCACATCAATAAAAATTTGCGCTGTGCGGGCTGTAGTGTGCGTGCGCGGCAATGTAGACGCACTGACACATAAAGTCTCAGAAATATTGTCGCCACACAACACGCACACGAGCCATATATTGTCCACCAGATAATTCAAACAAATTGTTTCAGTAAATTCAACACACACGCAAAATTTTATTGGTGTGAACCCATCTTAAAAGGTTTTTTAGGACTATTTTCGTGCAGATATTTTCATCCCCAATTAATTGGTTGAAATCTGATGAACGGAATCTCACAATTGTGTGAGTCAAATTCAACTCTTCTCCCATCATTCTGATCGTCAACCAATAATCAGAACGCACAAGATCCCGGGTTCCGTAGACACTTTCATCACTTCCCGCAGTTGAAGACCTTCTGCAACGAGGTTCATCTTCAATTGAGTCTGGGCCTTCTGGGAATGGCCTAAATCAAACTAAACTAAACCAAACCTAGGCCCTGTGGTTGAAACTTTCTAAAAGTTCGCACTGTGCCCAAGCCTAAAACAATGCTTGATAGCGCACCCTTGCTCAAAATTGTTATTCCAAATCATTGTTCGGCCCACGAAAGTGGACCGTTCAAACTAAGGAAGTTCAAAGTGGAAAGTTCAAACTAGTACCGAAGACACATTAGATATTGGCCAGATCGAACGCTATGCCACCAGTCTCATTACTTCATTTACACACCTCATTATAATCAATTTACGCAAAGGGTTTTTCATATTGAGCAGTTTTGTATTAATTTTTGAATAAAACACTGAATTTGCATTAACAATATCTGCCAAATGACCACCTCTTGTAGTTTCGCGGACATCCACCCCAAATTTTTGGATAATATTTTGGCATAACCGTAGCTCTATCTTACCAATGACTTGAATAATTTCATCCTTTAGTTCAGGAATCGATTGTGGATTGTTCTTATAGACCTGGTTTTTCACGCAACCAGAAAATAGTCCAACGGTGCCAATTCACGTGATCTTGGTGACCAATTAACATCATCGTTTCTTGCAATAACTTATCTAGAAAATGTTTCTCTCAATAAATCAATTGTTTCATTAGCAGAGTAAAGCCATCTAACATCCTGTTGGAACCACATATCCTCCAGATCAATGTTATTCAACTCAGCTGACAAAAATATCAAAAAAATAATCAACAGTTATTATGTCACGATATCGAACACCACTCACAGTTACAGCTTCACGAGCAGCATTCTGGAAGAAATACGGCCCAATTACACCTCCTGACTATAATGTACACCAAACAGTAACTCGTTTAGGATGTAAAAATTTCTCATGAATCAATCGTGGTTTTTCGTCACCCCAAATACGGCAATTTTGTTTACTAACATAGCCACCAATTTCAAAATGTGCTTTATCTAAAAAGAAGATTTTTTGAAAAATTCATCTGTTCTTTGATCCAATTGACAAATGCATATTGTTTGGAATGATTAAGTGGTTCCTATGTTATTTGAACATTATATGCCTTCAGAGATAAATTCTTTCGTAGAATACGCCATGTTGTAGATTCATTGAGTCCAAAATGTTGTGAACGTCAACTAATGGAAATTTCTGGGTCTTCAGCTACACTTTCACGTACCAAATCAATATGTTCTTGTGAATGACCACTACAACTATAAATTACTCTTCTTTTATCTTCCACCGAAACAGTTTCTTGAAATTTTTGAGCAATTCGATTGATAGTACGTTCAGATGGACGATTGTGTAAACAGTAAATATCATGTATTTTCTAAAAACATGTTTCACTGAACGCTCAATTTCATAAAATAATTCAACAATTTTAACGCGTTGTATTTTAACGTGTTGTATTGTTGTAGAAGTCCATTTTTATAAATGTCGTACATTACACTTTTGGAATGAGACTAGACCTAGGCAAATTCGCATCGCCATCTGTGTTTTAATCAATAATTAAAATAACTGCTCAATTTGAAAGACCCATTATTTGATACACTTTTTACTTGTTTATATAGATGTTTCTGAATATCATAGCAAAAATGGTACAAAATGAACGCTTAAAAAAATATTTATATTATGGAATGAGGTGTTCTCTTCGTAGTTCTGTTAAAACCACTAAATTGTCACGATTTCTTGCACCATGGCGCTTGAAGCAACTATCCGAATTTGAAAAGGGACAAGCTATTGGTAGGAAAGCAGCAGGTTTAAGTTTTCGTGAAATGGCGAGACAATTGGATTTTCCTGCATCTAGCGTTATGAGGATGTAGCAAAAATATACTTTACTAGTTCTTACCTTCTTTTAATTACTTGTATAACAAAGTTCCGAAATCATCAGTTTAATTCTAAAATTTTGAGAAAAAAACATAACTATTTTTTTATACACCTCAGAAATATTCGGGCGCGCAAACAAAAAAAATAAATCTGTATAAATCACATTAAGATAAGTGGTAATGTTCGAATGTTTATTCGATTCGATTTATTTATGTCCGAAATTATTAAATGAAAGAGACTAATTTCTAAAGAAGTACATAAAAATCATAAAATTAAAGTACCGAAGCTCAAACATTGGTGGAAAACCATTCTCTAAAAGTAGTCATCACCGAAACAATACACCAATAATTTATATAAGAAAATATGAACTTGTGGCCCGGAAAAAGCCTTAGTTAACTAAAAAAAATATTAAAACTCGATTGGATTTTGCTAAGGAGTACATTTTAAAGCCTGAAAATTATTGGAACGGCGTTATTTTCGAGGATGATTTAAAATTCAAGATGATTGGCTCAGATTGGCGTCAAATGGTATGGCGAAAGGTTAATGAAAAGCTCATCAAAGAAAATCTTTGTCAAATTGTTAAACACTGGGTTTGGTAACTAAAAATATTTATTTAAATATTTTAAGGTAAAATCTGATAATAAGTGCGGAGAACTTGAACATTACAAGCTCATTTAAATTTTACCAAAACAATGACTCTAAACATAGTGCAGATCTAGTTCGTGATTAGCTAACTACCCAAAAATTACTACCCAATACACTGTGTACTACCCAATCCACTAGTGTACTACCCAATACACTGAAAGCGTTTGGCATTATTTGGCAACTAATATAAGGAAAGATGAAATTACTAATAAAGAAATTTTAAGTTATTAGAGGAATGCAATAAAATCGACGTAAATTATTTTAAAAAATTGGTGGGATCCATGCCAAAACGTTTAAGAAATCTGGTTAAGGCCAAAGATGCTCATACCAAATACTAATTATAAGCTATGTTTTTTATTCAGTTAATTTATTTGTTAATACTAATTAATATCCGAATATTTTTGTGACTAAATTTATAAATGAATCTTTTTTATTGACATACTTGCTATAAATATAGCTTTATAATTATATAATAATTAAATTATGGTTGTACTAAAATTATTTATTAATTTCTCTAATAAATTCTTTATTACATTTTTTTTGTTATTATTTTAATAAGCACACATATTACAGGTACAGGCAACTACAGATAGTACTGTATCGAAAACGAATGATTACTAACTATGGGTATACGTACTTATCATTCTTGGGGTATCTCCTCCTACAGTGCACCACAAGACATGTCACTCATAATGATGATGACTGTCAACTCTATAGGAGTATAACTTCAGCGGCTATTAATTTTACTGAGCTGAGGAATGTGGGCTTTATAGTTGTTCAAATAACACAGCTTGGATCTACATTATCTTCCGCATACTGGACAATTAAAGTAAGGAGGATACAAAATTATTACACGCGGTTCAGTTCTTTTGGTTTCGGCTTTTTGGCGAATATTTTCCTCATGCAGCTGCACAGTTCTGTATGTCTCTTCACGATATGTCTGTTCTGTTCGATCGGTTGCCGTCTTTTACCATACACAGACACGCCTGGCATAGATTTTTTCTACAGATTTTATATCTTTGTTTCTTCTTTTTGGTCCTCCCAGATTTAATTTCATATTCTTTAATTCGCCATAGAGAATCTGCTTCAGCATCTTAGTGTCCTGCATCCTTTGTCAATGACCCAACCATCTCAGCTGAGCTTTTATGATCTGGAATTCTATAATCAAACTGTTAGCTCTTGCAAGTACCTCCACATTAGTCTGATAGAGTTGCCAGTTTTTCCTCAAGATTTTCTGGGGGCAGCCTTGATGAAACGTCTCAAGTTATTTTATTTGTTTCCGATACAGGACCTTGGATTCAGCTCCATACAGAAGAGTGAGAATTATGATGGCATTGTAAACAGTGATTTAAGTGTGTTCAGATTTTGTGAGATTAAAGCATTTTTTACGCATACCATAAACTTTACAGTTCAATTCCCGATGCATCAACTCTGTATTGTCTTACAAATATTTTCGTTAGTTTCAAAAACAGATAAGTATCAGAATATTACTTTCAAAACCAGATAAATCCAATAAAAATTATGTGCGTTTGCGTTGCGACATTAACTGTAAAACAATACTTCCGAAAATCTTGAGAATTCGCGTAAGATCAAGAGAAATGAAGATTTATGAGGAAGAGCAAGACTAAAAAAGCAAAGGCATATTCAGTTTTCGATTTAGTTTATGCATTTCTAATTTTACAGTATCATTATTATACCATGCATATTTTTATCATTATACAGCCTCGGTTTGGAGCGCTATCTAGTAAATAGTGCGTATATTAAATTCTTCTTTTCTGTTATTTGTGGTTTCAGCCCCATATAGGGCAATTAGCCAGAATTTAGTATAACTATCAAACATATTCGCGATATTTGATGCTACAGAGCTTTGTATTTACATATATGTCTCCCCTGGTCAATCAAAGAGTATCTCATGACATAACAAGAAAGGATCAGCGTATCTTTGGAGGGAAGTAACAAGAGATGACCAGTTAATTTTTCATAAAAAAATACTTATTTCGTTTCTTATTCTTTAAAATTCACCATAGTGGATCTGCTTCGGCATCCTAGTGTCCTGCATCCTTTGCCAATGACCTAACTATTTCAGCTGAGCTGGTATGATCTGGGATTCTATGATCAAACTGTTGGCTCTTTCAAGTACCTGCACATTAGTCTGATAGAGTTGCCAGTTTATTCTCAAGATTTTCTGGAGGCAGCCTTGATGAAATGTCGCAAGTTATTTTATTTGTTTCCGATACAGGACCTAGGATTCAGCTCCATACAGAAGAGTGGGAATTATGATGGCATTATAAACACCAGTGTTTAAAACATTTATTTGAAAATGGTTTTATTGTTTTTCAAAATATTCTCCGCGATGATCGATACACTTTTCCATACTTTTGAACTAATTTTCCATTCCATTGATTGATTCCATTATCATTTTGATTGAGCTACCTCCAAAACATGCATTTTGAACGCACCAACTGCTTCTTCTGGCGTCGAAAATTGTTGACCACGTAATTTATTCTTCACGGACGGGAATAAAAATAATATTTTGCATTGGGTGCATCAGGACTTGTACGGCGGAGGACCCATAATTCAATATTTTAATCGATCAAATATTGAATTGTTCGTCCGTGAGTGAACGATGGCTATGATTGAATTCACTAAACCAGCGATATACAGTTGTTTTAGATGGTGCTTCGTCGTCAAAACTCAAAATGAGTTGATCGATGCACCGTTGTTGAGATAATCCACGTCGAAAGTCACAGTAAATCATAGCATGAAAAGTTTCACGAATGAATGCCATTTTTTGTCGAAGATGAAATTTTCAAGTCATTATACATACAAATAGCGTCCGTATGACAAAACGTTCTTAGTACATATACAATTAAGAAATTCAAACTTTACGATGTACATGTCAGATGGCGCCTAGCAACACCATTGTTTCCAATTCCGGATACATAAATAGCAATCCTCGTAGAACATGTAGGAAATAGCATTGATCGAACTCTTAAGCGATTGGAAACTTGCCTGGCCATCAGCAACTTTAAATGAACTTAACATGTGTATTAAGCACCTGGATACCTTGCCACGAAAAGACGGGTCGTCTAATTCCAAATGTTATAACAACCGTCTAATTGTATGAAATATAAGTGGAGTTTTTACATTTTTTTAGCATTACGTAATAGCATCATGGTGAACACAAAAATTTCAAAATTAATCGAATAATGTTCTAAATGATATACTATAAGTTAAATGTTTAAGCAAAAAAAACACCTAATATATTATAAGAATGCTTTCTATAACAGATTGCTTATAAAACCCATCCTCCTTAATAACAAATTTGTTGTATGAAAATTATTCCAGATGATTTTACAATTTTTCTAGTTCTATATACATACTATTATGATTAAAAAGTAAAATGACTTTTTAATAAAACAAAATCCAAATTTATTTTGGCTCCTTCGAAATAATCACCTCTCACTGAAATACACTTATTTCAACGTTTTCTCCACGCGTCGAGCAGGTTTTTATGCTCGACTTCTGGTATTTTGGAGTTCACAGTTTAGCGAACTCTTTTGATGACATCTATGGACTCAAAATGGCGTCCAGTGTAGTTTCTTCAATCAAGGGAACAGGAAAAAGTCCCACGTTGCCATATCTGGTGAATATGAGCCTTGTGAAATGTATTTATTTAGATGTTAATGAAAAACGGATAAATAATTATTATGGTAATACTTAAACGGCGATTACTGAGTACAAATGCAACATCCTTGATTTTGATAATGGCTTCTTCTGACGTAGAAGATCTTCCTGAATCAGGTTCATCTTCAACTGTTTCTTAACTATCACTGAAGTCGTTGTACTATATTTTTAATGCAATAACATAAGAGATGTCATTATTTAGGCAATATTTAATACAAAATCCATTTAAAAAAGTCGCCGACGAAAATGTTTAACAATTACAAATAAGCTATAATTCTTAACTTGAAATTATGTGAAACTTCTATCAGAAGTCAATGGCAGTCACAACAACTTAAAAAAACGAATGTTTGTATCCATACCATACTTTTTGATCATGCACCTTACGCCTTACTTTTTAATCATAGAAGTACAAAAATTACAAATAGATACAGGGTGGGTGATAACTAACTGACCAATTGAGATAACCTGACATTTTTTACTTTTGGTTTCTAGAGCTGGTATAACTAGTTATTCACCATTTCCAGGAACATTCTAATTGAATAACTGGTGTTGAAGATCAAACTAAAGTACGAACAAATGCAGGGTGGGTGATAAGTAACTGGCCAATTGAGATAACCTGACATTTTTTACTTTTGGTTTCAATAGCAGGTATTACTAGTTATTCGCCATTTCTGAGAACATTCTAATTGAACAACTGGTGTTGAAGTGCAACAAATCATGTTTGAAATGATTTTATTCATAAACTAAAATTTATTTCATAAATAAAAGACCTTTTGCTAAATTTTGTAAGGTTAAAGCATTTTTTACGTATACCACAAACTTTAAGGTTCAATTCCCGATACATCAACTCTGTATTAGCTTACAAATATTTTGTTAAGTTTCAAAAACAGATAAGTGTCAGAATATTACTTTCAAAACCACATAGATCCAATAAAAAGTATGTGCGTTGCGTTGACGGTAACATTACATTAATTGTAAAACAGGTTTAAGAGGGGATGACATGTGTCAGTTGTTAGCTGTCAACAGTGTCATCTATCTGGCTTGTAGTTTGGATTGTTGTTACTTAAGTGTTGAAGTTTCGGTTGAAGTAATGAAAATCAATCCTTCCGAAAATGTTGAGAGTTCACGTAAGAAAGAGACAAATGAAGATATATGGAGAAGAGCAAAACTTAGAAAGCAAAGATATGTTCAGTTTTCGATTTAGTTTTTGCATTTCTAATTGTAGAGTATCATTATTAGGCCGTGTATATTTTTATCATTATACGGTGTCAGCTTGGAGCGCTATCTACTAAATACTGCGGATATTAAATTCTTCTTTTTTCTTATTTGTGGTTTCAGCCCATATGGGGCAATTAGCCAGGATTTAGCGTAACTATCAAACATGTTCGCATATTCAACTTGAATTTCCCTCGATGAAAGAATAAACACTAAGAAAGAACCACACAGTAAATAAATATTGATGGCTGAAAAGAGATATCATAAATTAAAGGCGCAAGCATTTTATTCGTTTTTAAAGAAAAAAAGAGATGTTCTAATAATATTGCTAGAATTGCCAGAAGAATCAAGTTCTATTTCGGGTCCCAAATCAAAGTGCTTATTACTCTAGACAGTTATACAAATATAACCTCTCCATAGTCGTCTGTAACTCAAAATGTAAGCAAACAAAATAAAATGTATTTACCTATGAATCGAATGCAACAGAACATAATAAAAGACCCAACGAAATATGCTCTGCAGTATATTACTCTCTATCCAATATTAATATTCCGGAAACTAATAGAGTGATTTGCATGGCTACAGATGAATGTGGAATAAATTTCGATTGGAAAAGAGTTCTTGCAAAAATTGTGCGTCCACCTGGGCAGTGACACTTCCAATTTAATCCTTGTAAAAGGTTTATATTCCAGCGTAAAACCAAAAACGGTAACATCCTTGTTAGGGGCGAGGTGCACTATAAAACTGACATAAGAAGTTACAAATCTGTCTGCAAGAACGCAAAATAAAAAGATTTCGAAACTCCGAAATCTATACCTGTTGGCATAAAAGTTTCTCCCTTAAAATTACAAGATGTTTCAGAACATATTGGCAAAACATTTTGGCGAGAATTGGAGAAGTTTGGAATCTTTATCATACTATGTTTGCGCAATCTCAGATAACATAAAAGAAATGAATCAAGAGAAGAACATAGAGGCTGAAGACGAAATCTTGCGCCAAGATATATATAGAAGAAAATATGAATCAAGAAGAGAACCTCTCTAAATAACAGTGTGAATATGCTCATGCAGTTACCGATTTAGTTCTTTAAAACAGTACATAAGGTTAAAAATAAGGTTACTTTTTTTTATAAATACATATTTTCTGCATCTTTTGTTTATTTTCAAAAACAGATAAATCACATAAATAAGTTTCAAAACCAGATACATCATCAATGGATTTTCAAAACTAGATAGATCTAAAACTAAAAAAATACACTTTTTATATTATTTAATGTTCGTAATTAAAGCAGATGATAGCTGCTTCAAATGTCTAAATAACGTCACAATTTGAGAATTATATCCCTTCATCCACGACCTCCATAAGTTTTTTTGCATTTCTGTAAAATTTGTTTTTTTCTAGTATATCTGGGTTTGAAACTAAATGACTCAATTAAAGGTCAAATTGGTTGAGTTACTTGTTCAACGCACTCTTTATATTAAATTCTTCTAGGTTTATTTAATTTTTGGCTCTTTCTAGGACTTCTTTAGGTATATCATAAACCCCACAAACTTTGTTAGCTGGTAAAGCTCGATCTGAAATAAAAAACAAACTCATATATGAGAAAAAAACATTGAAATATTTTGTCGTTTGGAAGGTGGTAATTTTCTGGTTATTCCATGGATTTTATTTTGATTTTTAAATATTGTTTATAGAACAACAGTTTTCATTACTGAAAATAGGCCGTTTCAGGCATCGTCGGCATCAAAATTCCTGAACTTTGCAACACGCTCTCCAACTCAAGCATCTATATGTAAAAACAAAACTACTTCCCAAACGACCAATTAGTACTTACCAATTTGACTTGGATATGCTAGGTTTAGATTGTTCATTATATCAACGAATTCATCTTCGGTCTTGGTCAATCTTGGATTGAGCCTTTTCTCTTCATCTACTGTTGTGCATGTTCTCCCTTTGTAGTCGTGAGCAGGATAGAGGATGGTAACTTCTGGTAACGTGAAAATTTTATCGTGGACACTATGGTAGAGAGTATAGGCATCTCCTTCTTGAAAATCTGTACGGCCACAACCACGTATTAGGAGGGCATCTCCAGTAAACGCCAATCCCTTTGAATTGTTACAAAGTTTTAAATTCAAATAAAACAACAACCGAATTAGATGCCTTGAAACTATTTATTTTATGTGAAATAACATTCAAAGGCATTAATGTTTGAAAATAATTTCGGGAAAATTTCCGCCACCGTTACTTCTGACAAAGCGCCAATGT
Organism: Cosmopolites sordidus; assembly: GCA_031761425.1. NCBI lineage: Eukaryota > Metazoa > Arthropoda > Insecta > Coleoptera > Curculionidae > Cosmopolites > Cosmopolites sordidus. The sequence continues at coordinate 123,991 of JARFXV010000750.1, read as the reverse complement.
CTATCCAATTTGCGACCACTTTTGCAAGCAATTGGGGTCTTATGTCCGCAACTGTCTGAGTTATGTTGGCATACAAGGCGTCAGTAGTTATCAGCATAGAGCAAATATTTAACATAACCCCAAAGAAAATAATCTAAAGGCGTTAAATCACATGACCTTGGTGGCCAATTAGCAAGTATGTTCCTCGAAATAATTTTCTCACAGGAATTGTTCCCTCAATAAATCGATTCTTGCGTTGGGTGTATGACATATGGAGCCATCCTATTGGAAGCACATCTCCTCCAGATCAATACTATTCAAATCAGGAATTAAATAATGTACGTAGTCGAATAACAAAGCCCAACTTTCTGCAAACGGCGACGTATTGATAATTTTGGATCTTCATTAACAGTGCCAGTAACAGCGGCGATATTTTCCTCGGGCGCACAATTTTTTTGTCTTGTTTTTGTTTTAATATCGAATAGGGTGAACAGCGTTCGAATCTATACATATATATATATATATATATATATATATATATATATATATATATATATATATATATATATATATATATATATATATCTCCTATATAAAACGAGACCACTATCATTAGACTCGATCAATGGATTGTCAAGTTATATCTCTTAAAGTAACAGTACCTTTCGTTATCTCGTCAGTAAATACGCTAGAACAAAGATTTGATATTAATTTTTTCTCGGCAAAACTTTTACAGAATGTAAAAAACCTCGACAAAACTTTTAGAGAAACATTTGAATTGATAAAAGAAGTTTTTTTTATTAGATTGCTTATCCCGTGTACATCTGTTTGAGTGGTATAAGCGATTTCAGGACGGCCGTGATACTTTGGAAGACAACCCAAATCCAGGCCGGCCATAATACAAATATCGCGATGAGTTGGTGGATACCGTGCGTGAAATCATCGCGTACGATGCAAATTCACGTTTCCAGAAGTCATAAAAAAGAAAATGTTGATTTGTTTTTACGACAATAAAGGTAGCATACTTCAGGAATTCCTTCGACAGGGTCAAAATGTCACTGGTGAATATTATCTGCATGTTATGGAGCATTTGTGGGAGAGAATCGTTCAAGCGAGGACCGAATATCGAGCACCGGGAATTTGGTTTTTGTTGCACGATAATGCACCATCTCACAAGATCGTCACTATTCGTGAATTTTTGGCGAAAAACAAAGTCTGTGTGCTTCAATATCCTCCTGATTCGCCTGATTTAACTGGGTGTAACTATTTACTATTCCTGAAACTCAAACTTGTTATGAAAGAAAAGTTTTATGACAGTGTTACACAAGTTCAAGACGTCATGACCAGGATAATTGAGGTGATTCCAAAAAACGACATAAAAAAATCTATGCTAGCATAGGTTAAACATGCCCAACGGTGTATTGATGCGGAAGGAATGTATTTTAACTAAAAATAAATAATTTTGATAAAATAACCATTTTTTTTATTTAAAATTGTCATATTTCCTACATACAGTGTATAAAGGATTAACTTTCTTAAATTTACCCAACGATTTATCATTATATATATATATATATATATATATATATATATATATATATATATATATATATATATATATATATATATATATATATATATATATATATATATGTATATATATATATATATATATATATATATATATATATATATATATATATATATATATATATATATATACATACATATACATATACATATATATAAATATAATCCCCTTTGTGGATCAGACGTTGACGGATGCCCGACTGCAAGAACTGTTGATCGAACTTTGTAACATACATTGGGATATTATTGGGCTATGTGAAACACGAAAAAAGGGAGAAGAGCTAATCTATCTGGATTCAACTGATCAGGTACTCTATACTCGCGCTACGGGGAATGGACGATGTGGTGGAATTAGATTAGAAAGCTATAGGACAGTGTAGGAAAATTTGAAAGTATACCTGACCGACTAGCCCAATGCCTTATTCAACTGAATAACAAGTTTATGCTTAGAATCGTCCAAGCTTATACACCATCTATAAGCTATATGGATGGAGACTTTGAAGAATTTTATGATGATGATGTGGCCCAGCTTTTATACAAGTTCTCCTTACATTCTTCCTACATTTACGAAATCCTGATGGTTACGGGTACATAGGTATCCTGATATGATATGGTACATAGGTATCCTGATGGATATGGGTACATATGTACGAAATCCTGATGGGTGATTTTAATGCCAGAACTGGAACAGCAAGAACTAGTGAAAATGCAACTGGTCCATATAGACTTATAGTAAACTTTGTACCTTACGGATAGTAGACTTATTGGACAGTAGTTTTTTAAATCTTCCTGTGCTCCTTTTTTATGTAAATGGATCAGTTCTGCATTTTCCATAAGTCAGTGTTTTTGTTCTTTGAGGTATTTTGAGTTAAATTTTACCAGTGTTTTATGTAAAGTCCGACCATCAGCTTTTAGCATTTCAACAGTTACACTGTCCTTTCCTGGAGCCTTGCCGTTTTTCATCGATTATATAATATTTGTCACTTCCTCCACTAGGATATCTGATATTAATACTTCCGTAGGTATTGTTGTCTTTGATTGGTTCTGATCTTCGTATAACTGCGAATAAAATTTTCTGACAACCTCTAACATTTCACGTTTCACCCTGCACGCTGTGCCATCCTCTTAAGCATTAAGGCATAAATTTGCGTTCTTTTCTTTCTCAGCTTCTGTTTAGCCATGATAATTGCGCTGTTTTCTTCCAGAGTTCCAGACAAATATTCGGGACAAAAACGAAAAAAAAACTTTTGCTAAACACCCAACACACCAACTCAAAGACTAAAGAAAGAGTCTTGGAGCTCATTTCTCGAAGATCTACAGTTATGAACATGGATGAAGAGCCCACCATGGGCGAGGTAGAAATGACAATCCGGAAGTTAAGAAATAATAAAACTGCAGGCATGAATGGAATATACAAAGTGGAGATATACAAAGCTGGTGACATTATGATTGTGAATAAACTCCAGGAAATAACCTGCTTGTGCTGGAAAAGGCAGGAAATGCTATCGGACTTTAGATATGCTTGTATTATACCTATTTTTATAAAAGAAGAGAGAGCTGACTGCAACAACTATCGGGGTTGCAACAGTAACCAACCAGCAAACAAAGTTGAAGGACAATGTAGTAAAATTTGATAGTATATTTGACCGACTAGTTCAAATCGTCCAAGCTTATGCACTAACTATAAGCTATAGGGATGAGGACATTGAGAAATTTTATTGGAACAGCAAGAACTACAAAGGTATGGCTATCAAGGATGCAAAAATAAAGAAAATAGAGAAAATACGGGATGAAGAATTTTGGTTAACATGACAAAGGTTATCAGAACAAGAATGAATAGAAAAAGAAAGATAGGTAAACCAAGAAAAATCTGGTTAGAACGAATACAGGAAATAGGATTAGAGAGTGAATACAATACAGGAGATTAGACTATTGTCTCAGAATCGAAGAGTGAGATAATGAACCAATGAATCTGCCTTATACAACAATTTATTGCCTTATAAAACAGTCTTACATCGGTGGTCTACATAATGCCGAGAAAAGAAATTATTAATTTAGGATTATTAATAAAAATAAGAACAATTTTTGTTACTTTTGTGGTTGCTTTCTAGCTACAGTAATTTTTCTTTGATATTTTTAAAATAAGGTATATTATTTCATAGCAAACGCAGCGCATCCACCGAAAATTTGAACGTCAATAAAGATACATTACAATTACAAAAAAAATTAAAAAACAACCTAGTTAATATACTGATGTTTTACCTGGTCTTTTAAATAATAAGTAACACATCCATTGGTATGACCTGGAGTACTTAATATATCAAGTGTATAAGAGCCAAACAAAATAGGGTCTCCCTCATTAACGAAAATATCAGCATCCGCACCACTAGCTCTGGAAATGATGGTTTGGCAACCTGACAGAGCCCTCAAGTATCCACTGCCAGTAACATGGTCAGCGTGCATATGAGTGTTAACTGAAGAAGTAACATTAACTAAATATTTTCTCTATTATTTATACTTGAAATAAGACAGACCTGCATACTTTAAATTTAATCCTAAATCATTAACTAATTGAAAATCTCTTTCCACCTGTTCAAGAACTGGATCGATTAAAATACATTCTTTTGTTGTATTACAACCTAATAAATAAGTATAAGTACTGCTCTTTGCATCAAAAAGCTAAATAAATAAAATGATTAATCAAAAGATAAAAATCTGGTTAATATAACATACTTGTCTAAAAATTAACTTTTGTTGAGATTGAGCTGTTGCTGGGGCTAACCACAAACCGTGTATTGAAGTCATAATCTATTCTTCTTCACTGAGTCTCAATTAGTTGAATGTTTGTATTATACTGATGAAACGTAATGAACGACGATTACCTTGTTTCGGCAATTGCATCTGATGGTGAAATATTGTGTATTATATTTAATAAAAGATGGCGACACCTCCTGACTTTTTTTATATTTGTTCGTATTGATTATTTCTGATATTGTCGATGTCGTCGGTACATTTTCATATGATGAATTAATAGTTAATTTTAGTCTGTTCAGCCTTTGCATTTCTACCAGGAGAATAAAAATAGTGCTTGTTATTTTCAATTTAAATTTAAATAAATTAAGTTTAGATAATTTATAGACGCTCACTTCATGCAAAAAGTGTGTCAATGTACAAAAACAGTGAAAGTTGGATATCGCAAGATCTAGGTTATAACCTAGATGTAGAAGTTTAATTACGTTAGGTTCCTTGAGCTTTTCTGTTGTTTAATTGGTAGTAAGCGATTTAATTGTGTCCTAGTGAAGAAGAACAACGGGCCTGTTGATCATAACAGGGTATTATCGATGCATATTCAGATTCGGTTGTGTTGCGCATGATAGAGATTACTTGTCCAAATGATTTAAATGCGAAGATCGTTCAAGTTTTTTAAGTTTATTTTATATTTTTCAACGTGGTCATCTTGAAATTCAATACATTTCAACCAGAAAGGATCCAAGTCTTAATACATGTTGCAGGAAAAGGAAGAGATGGAAATCCAAAGGGGTCAAGTCTGGAGAATACACTGGGTGCAATAAAACCTCCTAGCCCAACTCGATGATAGTTTCCAAAGTAATGTTTGCTGTATGTGGCCGAACTTGTCGTGAAGCAAACTGATTTCCCTATTTCAATTGCCAATATAAGGCATTTTTCCTCCAAAGCGTCACTAACAAGAATCAGTCGCCACTAATTGTGACCAGATGAACCAGATTGGAGCAACTCGTGATGTACGATGTCCAACTGATCACACCAGATACACAGCAATGCCTTTTTGACGTGGATATTTGGTTTTGGGTGACTGCTTGAGAGCTCACGAGGATTAACCTACGATTTTCGCCTCTTTAGGTTATCGAAAAGAACACACTTTTCATCACAGGTTACAACCTTATGAAGAAAGTAGTTAACAACATCAAAGCGTCCACTCTTATTCTCAGCGTCAGCTCATACCCAACGACTCTTATTTTGAATTTTTCTTACGTTGTATACGAACTCTAGCAGTGTACGACAAGAATTTTCTTCCAGCAGTGTTTCCAGTTCGTTTTTGGCTGTTCCGGTTATTCTGCATCATTTGTGTCAAGAATTATTACTTTGGAATTGCGGGAAGCTTCACTTCCCATTGAACACATGACCTTAAATTGGCATCACACGTAGATCGTATGTATGTAATAAAATTTGACTGACTCTCTTCATGACCGTAAAAACTGACTCTCTTCATGACCGTAATACGATGTCATTTTGTATGATATCATTATGACATCATACTGACATAATATGTGACTTTTGTATGACGTCATAACTATGTCTTCGATTTTACGCTCATCTGATGCAATATTTATATCATACCGTGATGTAAAAATTAAGTCACTATTTTACTTAGTAAAAAATAAATCATCCTATTACAATGTCATAAGTAATTTTGAAGTTTGACGTAATGATTCATATTTGATGTTTTAATTTGACAATACTAATTATTCTATCGTTCATATCATCTTCAAAATTCTCACTTTGCTCAGCGTTCTCTTGTAGAAGTATAGCATCTTCATTTGATTCCAGGCCATCGACAGTGAATTCATCGTTTAATGCGATGTAAAGCTGGCGGAATTTTTACTCCAGGATGCCAAAATACTGTTTCATTATATACCGACTTTGTGCTAACTTTAAAACTTTAAATTGTAATTTATTTGCTCCAACTCACTTATTGAATATATATATATATATATATATATATATATATATATATATATATATATATATATATATATATATATATATAGAATATATATATATATATATATATATATATATATATATATATATATATATATATATATATATATATATATATATTGTAAAATCGGGAATTCGAAAATAAAACTCAAACGTTCGGACCAAACGTCTATTTCATACTATTCCAAACATTCATCCTTTCGGCCATCCAGGCCCAACTTGGCCATAAACATCCTAAATAAATAAACAAAACTAATCCATCTATCGAAGGTCGTGGGAAGAGTTTCCGAGTACGTGATATAATGCGGGTTAATGTCCGTATGGTGCCTCGTGCGTATGTACGGAGCTTTCTTTCCTTTTTGTTCTTAATGCTTGTTGCTTGCAATATATATATATATATATATATATATATATATATATATATATATATATATATATATATATATATATATATATATATATATATATATATAGAGTATTTGACTTCTTTGGACTGCGTCCAACGAGACAACAGTCAACCACCGACCGTTAGGTTCCACAATCTCATGTGGAACGCAGAACAACCTGCGTCCCCGCCATAATGAGCAATGGTTAGTTGCTTGACCGGGAGGAAGCCCCACCGATCCCTTACATTGAAGGGCACATGTTTCGTTGGTGGTTAGACACCCCCGACGGTTGGGTCCCTGTACGTAAGTCTGTACATTTGTGGATTTCAAAAAAGCATAAGATTCTATTGACCGCGAATCTTTATTCCAAATCTTGAAAGAACAAGGACTAGATCTGAAAACGTTGGCTGTTATTAACGAAGCACTAACTAACACAAGGTCAAAAGTTAAATTCATGGGTGACATCTCAGAACCGTTCGAAATTAAAACTAGAGTGAGATAAGATGTGAGGGGATGGACTCTCGCCACTCTTATTTAACTCTGTTCTGGAAAAAGTTGGCCCTGAATATTGACCACCCCATTAAACTGGGGAAAACCGACATCAAAATTGATTGTCTAGCGTGTGCTGATGATCTAGCAATTTTGGCTCAATATATATTAACGGCACAAAAACAAATTGAAATCCTAAAAGAAACAGCACGAAAGGTAGGACTCCAAATTTCCTTTGAAAAGACACAATACATAACCTGTAATAGACTAAGAACACCATTTCTAAAAACAAATTATGGTAACATCAGACGAGTCTCTCAATTCAAATATTCGGGTGAAATAATCATGGAAAACGGGTTGGAAAAAGCCGCCAATAAGGGTAGATGTCAAAAAATGGAAACTGCATTGAGACTTACACAGAATATTTGCAACAAAAAATGCACACCTAAAAACATCAAAACTGAGACATTGTTGACTGAGACAGTTATTAAACCAGAATGTCTATATGGGGCAGAAACGTTCATTTTGAATAGAGAGACATCGGGGAGATTGAAAAGAAGGAAAGAAAAATCCTAGGCCCCAAACAAATAAATAGCACAACATACCGACTTCGAGAAAACAAAGAAATCAAAACAATACACAGATATATACATAGCGATATGAGAAAAAGAAGACTTAAGTTTTACGGACACATGAAACGGATGAATCTAATTAGGCTAACTAGAGAAATAGTCGAATTTTATGAAAATAGGAGTAGAGCAACATTAGAAATAATTAAATGGATTGCTGCAATTAAAGAGGACCTAATATATATATATATATATATATATATATATATATATATATATATATATATATATATATATATATATATATATATATATATATATATATATATATATATATATATATATATATATATATGATACATATATATGATATATATGATACATACCTCAAAGATAATTGGACATCATTTTTATATCACAGTGACGACGACCCTCGTTACATCACTATATTATGTTCTTGATGTGAAGTCATATAGAATGACGCCATGAAAACATCTTTATATATCAGCATCTTACTTAAGAAAGTGTTAAATAATTAGTCACATTTGACTGATATGACACATATTTTATGTAAGGCGTGATATTGCGTGATATCATCTTCATAAAGGGGGGGGGGGCTCGTGAGGGAGGGCGTTGGGGCGCCATCCCTCCAACATTTATCACAGTAAACTATTTTTCAGAGCAAAACACCATATTCTATTTCCGTTCAGTTTCTTTCCTTTAGCTCATTTTCCTGGTTCACTTCCTGTATAGGGTTTCAATAGCACGAAAAGTAAAAAGGAGAAAGGCGAAAGCAAAAAAAAAATCTTCAGCAGCACTATTTTTTTTTACGCCCTCACACTTTAGAAACCCACAAACCGCCACTGTTTTGATGTCACTATGATGTAAAGGTTTTTTTCTGCGTTCTTACAAGTACTGTTCAAAATAACGTCATCTTACAAAGTTGGTTAGTTAAAATGTTGATTACTGTATTAATATTATTTTATATATTTTTTTTATATTATATTGACTTATAAATGGACGTCAGTTTTGTTTGACAATAACGCTTGTTAATATTACGCCAATAAAAATTATTGACATCTTATTTCTTTATAAAAAATATCCTCAATTCAAATCAATCAGTTATTTATTGACCAACATATACTTAGAAATAAAGATACCTTTCAGATTAACTTCCTAGGTTTCTAATAGGTTTTTCCAATCATTTCTGATTTTTATCTTCTAATCTTATGTTCTCAATTTCACGTTCAGCGTAGGTCAAAGGCTTTAATATAAAAAAATCTATAAGTAAATAAAACACATGAAAATAAATACTGTATGATAAAACGTTTATTATATCACATTATTTTGAAAATATCATCTTTAATTATCAAGTAAAAATATAAAAGTAAAATTTGGTAAAGCTAGGCTTTTTTTATGTCATCTGGAATATCATATACACCACAAACCCTATTAGCAGGAATGGCACGATCTGGAAACAGTAAAATCATTATCAATCATTAGGAATATCAAACATCAAATCATCTGACCAATTTGATGTGGATAGGCCAAATTCAAATTGTTCATAATCTCTACGAACTCGTTTTCACTTTTGGTTAGCCTGGGGTTCAGTCTCTTCTCCTCATCGACAGAAGTGCAACTGAAACCGTTGTAATCGTGTGCGGGATAGAGCAGAGTTGAGTTGGGTAAAGATAGGATTTTGTTGTGAACGCTATTATATAAAACGCGAGGATCACCTTCCTGAAAGTCTGTTCTGCCACATCCACGAACTAATAAAGCATCGCCAGTAAATGCCAAGCCCTAAAAACAACTGAAAAATATATAACCGCGATCAAAAAGTAAAATGACTTTTCAAATACAACACAAATTATTTATTTATTCATCTAAATATATTTTGTCTCCCCTAAAGTAATCCCCTCTTACTGGAATACACTTATAACAACGTTTTTTCCCAATCTTCCAAACAGTTTTTATACCAAATTCTTTCATTTTTCCTTCGCATTGACGGAACCCCGCTCATCCAGTAGCGTCCAACTTTTGGTGGTAAACGTAACTCATGCTCGCGGCGCGTGTTTTAAAGCATTGCTTTTAAGCATACTCAAGAAGCCGTTTCTTCTCGAATCAGATTAACGAAATTAGGGGCTTACTGCAGAATAGTGAATTAAACGAGCCAACAGAGACTGGCGATTTTGGGGAAGAGAATGACAGCGATGAAGCAGAGGAAGCTGAAGATAATTCATCAACTGAACAGGATGGTGAGGACCAATCTTCTGAGGAAGAGGATTCGTCAACTGCAGGAAAAGAATTTTATTTGGAACGAGATAAAAAAAAGTGAAATAAACTATCGAAAAAACGTCGTAGACCGTCTCATTGCATAATGGTTCACCTTCCTGGAGTCAAAGAAAATGCGCGCAACGCTAACACTGTTCTAGAATGTTAGAAACCTATCTTCACGGATGAAATCCTTGAAATGATTGTCACGTACATAAACCAATATATGGGTACAATTAAATACAATTTTTCTAGAGAAAAGGATATCAGACACACTGATGTGATCAAACTGAAGGCTATTATTGGTTTGTTGTATTTATCAGATGCTAATAAATCAAATCGGAGGAACTTTGGGGGCAGGAGAACTTGATGGCAGTGAAAAATTCAGCCTCGTTATGAATATCAAACGTTTCAAGGTCCTCCTTCGTTGCTAACATTTTGATGGAAAAACTATGCGAAACCAACGAAATGCATTGAACCGTTACCCGAAACCAACGAAAAGCATTGAACCGTCTTGCACCAATTCTCAGAACTCCTATTCCCCTGGTTAAAATGTCACCATCGACGAGATGCTTCCAGCTGTTAGATGCAGGTGCTCTTTTCAGCTATACATACTATCGAAATCGAACAAATATGGCATAAAACTATTTGCCCTTGTCGATGCAAAAATGACGTACACATTCAACATAGAATTATACGGAAAACAGCCTAAGGGCCTTTCCTGAGCAATAAACCTACTGATGTGGTGAAAAAAATGGCAGAACTGTTATTTGGGTCTGGTGGCAACATAACTGCCGATAATTGATTTACTGATTTCAACCTCGTCTAAGAATTGAAAACGAAAAACTTGTCATATGGTATGTTGGCATGGTCAGAAAACATAAAAGACGCCTGCCTTTTTCTTTTGTCAATGCGTTAAGGGAGAGCACAATACAACAGTTTGTTTGGTTTTAATAACGGGACGGTTCTGGTTTCTTACATCCCGCGTAAACGGAAAAATGTGATTCTTGTATCCTCTCTTCACTCTAACGATAAGCGATAACGCCGTCGATCCTATATCTGGCGATGAAATGAAACCAGGATTGATTACTTTCTACAACTCAACCAAAAGTGGTGTAGACACAGCAGATTAAATGTGTGCTACTTATAGCGTACACCGTAACGTAAAACGCTGGCCAATCGTAATCTTCTTTGCCATGCTAAATGTGGGGGTATTAATTCTCAAGTTATTTACCTTTGTAATCAACTGGAACCAATCACTCGAAGAGGTATCCTGAAGAGGTTAGTTTATGAACTGGTGATTGAAGAGATGCAGCGAGTAGGTCAGATGACTTACGGCCTCCACAACAGCATGATCGTGAAAAATCATCCCCACCCCCACCCCCTAATAAAAGGAGGAGATGCACCAGCTGTAGTCTGGAAACGAGTAAAAGACGGTTGTGCAATTATGCATGCAAAAACTGCAATAGTGAAGTCTGCCTGTCCCACGCGAACATGATTTGCGTATATCTACATTTCAGTGTGCCTATTCACACCGCCAAATCAACCTGCGACCAATGATCCGGATTCAACTTGCTTCTAATAGAATCTACGTGCCTTAATATGCAAGTTTTTTACCTGATTTTTTTTGTAATAATTATATACGAATAAAACATTTGCAATAATAACATTAATAATCTTTAATTGCAATTCTAATTTGCAATAATAACATAACACAACAATAATACATTTGCGATCACTTTTAAATTTGTTTTGGGTTTGTTATAAATAATAACTGCCTTTTTTAGTATTTCTTTATATATTTCCTTTGAGTACATCCCTATGAAGGTAAGTAACATTGATTTTTAGCATAAGATAGTTCAGTATAGGTTTTATAGACGATTTTCAGAAATGAGCCTTCCAGACAGACTGCGCCTGACCTAAGAAGTTTTCGACGGCGCCCAACGACAGGTTAAATGTCCTTTAGACTTAAAATGGGGACAAAAATGTCTAACAATTACAAAATACGCAATAATTTCTAACTTAACACGCGAAATGATATGAAACTTCTATCATATGTCAAGAACAAACATACAGTCAGTAAAAAAATTATACATACACCACACAAATTAGTTATGTTGTAAAAATGGTTTGATTGTTGACTTTTTTATTTTTACAAGTTACATTCTCAACACAAATAAACAACAATAGGCATAGGACCAAATTTTTAATTGCAAATTACATTCAAAGATGAATAAATAGTCCTGAATAATACCTCACAAAAGTAAACATGTACCTGAGAATGCATATGTACATATTCTATAAAAAATTCTACAAAAAATTAATATTATGTTGGTTCACCTTCGGTACTTATGACCCCTTGTAATCTTTTGGTCATTGACCGGACTAAATTTTCCGTGACGTCTGGAGTGATTTCAGTCCAAGCCGATCTTAGAACATTTTTTAAAGATACCGTATTGGAAATCTCGCATTTTCGCAGTCTTCTTTCTAAATCATCCCAAAGATGCCTGCTGATTGGGTTTAAATCGGGTGACGGGTGGTGAATGAAGTTACTTAGGAACATTATATAGGATATATTTGGGATCATTGTCTTGGTTAAATATCAATGTATTTTCCAATTCCAAATGTTCAACTGAGGGTAACAAATAATCACGCAAAATTTGCAGCTATACATGGTGATCCACATTGCCCTGAATAAAAAATAGATTTGCCACCCCAACCGCTACCATAGAGCCCCACACCATCACACTACCTCCGCCGTGTTTGACAGTTGGCATCAAATTTTCGGGTTTTAACTCCTGGTTTGCTTTTCTCCATATTTGGCTTTTTCCGTCACATCCAAAAATGTTGTATTTGTTTTTATCGGTAAATAAAACAGTTTTCCAAAAATCAAAATACTTCTCCAAGTGCTGCCTGGAAAATTCTAACCGCTTTTTATCCATTTTTCTTAGATATGAGTGGTTTTTTCCTTGGTCTCCTGCCATGAAATCCTTTTGATTGACTACGTACCGTGTCCGACAAGGACACATTTTCCAGTTTCCTCTTGACCATGACCGGTCAATTTGGGATCACTAGTTTTGGGATATAGTCTAATTTTTCTAAATTGTACGGATATCTCGTTCACTCAATTTTTTTGAAATTGTAAAATAAAGTTTTTATTATAATCTGGTTCATAGCATGACACAAATGTACTGTTACATTATAATTATAATTACATTATAAGATTTTCCTTCACTGCGTAATCTTACAATTAAATAACGAATTTGTACAGAAATTTCATTTCTAACCATTGTAACAAGTACAATATACATTTTAAAAAACCTAAATATTACTATTCTCTTGAGGTGAAGATGTATTAAATAATGTATAAAAAAAATGTATTAAAATAAAATATACATTTCTGATAAGAATATTAGAAACAGTAAATAATTTTTGACTTATTCAAGTTGGTATATTTCTTGCTGTATGTTTACTTTTGTGAGGTATTATTCAGGACTATTATTTTTAATTTTGAATGTAATTTGCAATTAAAAATTTGATTCCCTGCCTATTGTTGTTTGGGAATGTAACTTGTAAAAATAAAAAAACAAGCAACTATACCGTTTTAAAAATATAACTAGTTTGCATGGTGTATGTTGACTTTTGTAACCTACTGTATCAAATTAAAAAGCAAATGGTAGTTTCGATACGTAAAGCATCTGAAAAAGTTTTGTTGTCTTACTTGTTGATCATAGTATATCCAGCCACTGAAATTCTTTCATTAAGATAGGATTTGAAGTATGTACTTTTTAAGATAAATGTGTTATTGCAATCGTTATATTTGTAGATAAAAAACCATCGCATGTGATTATTGTTAGGTAATTTTGGTAATTCCGTAGAGGTTTGTTTCATCGCTCACTTAATTTGCATAGCTTAAGGCGAATATTTTTTCTAAATATCAGATATTTTCAGAAAGGACAGTCTGTCCTGCGCCTTCGCCAAAAAAATTGAAATATTTTAGATAATTATGTCAATTTTTATTTATCAAATTTTAAAAAAGCTTCTGTTAAAAAGTAATTTACTTTTAACACAGAAAATACTACAAATTTTATTAAAGTCACTCAAATTACTTTTTTATTATAAGAACCAAATAATTAGGATTAATTTACCTTTGCAGGGAAATAATAGGTAATACAACCATTTGTATGTCCTGGGGTAGATAAAATCGTCAACTCGTGTTCTCCAAACGATATTGTATCATTTTCGTCCACGTGTATATCCGCTTCAGCTCCGCTATTTTTGGATATAACAGTTTTACAACCCGACAACACCCTCAAATATCCTGTGCCTGTTACATGGTCAGCATGCATATGAGTATTAACTAAAATTTTTTTAAATAAAAGCGTCCTCATAATCAAAATCCCTAACTAACCAGCATATTTCAAATTCAATCCTAAATCCTGGACAACATGAAAATCCCGTTTGACCTTCTCCAGCACAGGGTCAATCAGAATACAGTCTTTTGTTTTTGAACAACCCAAGAGGTAAGTATACGTGCTGCTAAGATGATCAAACAACTAGATCGCAAACAAAATAATAGCGTACAATTACTATGGATATCTATTAAGGAAATTAGAACTAACCTGTCGAAAAATTAAATTGTTTGGAGCAGAGCTGCTGAAATTGCGTGAAATTATTTTGAAACTGCCGAAATTGTTCATTGTTGTTGTTATGGTTATTAACTAAGTTATTTTTTGATCTGGTGGCACTTGAAAAACATCGGGATTCCTCCTCTACTTGGTGTTTATCTTCTGACGTCAACATATTGGAAGGAGATGTCACACTCGGCAGATGGCGCAAAAAAGTAAACAATTGAAGTGTTTACTTTGCAAATAAACATTCTGATAACATAATTCATCAGGTTAATAAGTATCGGATAATTCAAAGTACACAAATATATGTTCAGAACTTATTAGAGGAAAACCTTTTGTTGATAACATATACGTTATGTATTTATAACAACCTTAAATAGGATGAAAATAATCCAAAAGGGAAATTATTTTTGCATTTTTAGGTTATATGAATATCATAATGCAATATGTTTCAATATCATAATGCAATAAAATGATAGTTATATATAAAATATTTATTAAAAGACAAAATAGATACCTTATAGTATGGATTTATATATTAATTTATAAATATGCAAACATTTACTGGAAGTAGAAAAATCTTGTTTTAAAACATACTGCCAAGACATTTTCTTGCACCCACTAAAAAGTGAAGGAAACTTTTTTCTCATCTTATCACCTCAATAAAAGATGGCAGCACCAGAGTAACAATCAAAAAAAGTGTATACATTTTTTATAAAAAAAATCAATATTATATCACTATATAGATCCATATACTTTTTTCCTTGCAAAATATAATGCTTTTTTATGTTCAATATCGTTTTTGAAGGCTATTTTTATTCGATATTATATTATTATACATTATGTTAATATGTTTTTGTTGTATGTATGGCTTTTTCAACGAATTCTAAAAATTAAGTTGAAAGCAAAATTGTTTTATATTGTCGATCTATTGAGAGATGGCGCTACAATATTTGTAAATATTGTAATGTTTTGACAATAATTTTGTTAAATATCTTTCTCTTAATTCATAACTATACATACTTTGATTCTTCTTTTCCTCGATTATTTCTAGATTGTGGTGTTTCTTACGATTACCTAATTTAGATAACAGTATTTGTTTTTGTTAATTTTGTGATATTATGAATGATTTTGTAACAATATTTTTTTTCCAGTTACAACTTTGTAAATTAAAGTAGATCTATTTCAATCAGTTTTGACATTTATGTAAACTGAAAATGTCAACTGTTGACGCTTTGCAACTGCACAGTATAAAAAATAACCTTCATAAAATTCCAGTGAAATAAATGATTTGGTTCATGCAACATTTATAATAATGCGAACAATAATATTTATTTTGTTATGTATAACATTGCTATTTTATCTGAGATGGATTTAAAGCCGCAATTCCTTATGGTGAGTAGCTTTATTATTTTTTACCAATAGACGAGGGTAATGTAAAAATATATATTGAGTTTTTGGATACGTAATGGAATAAATGCAAATAAGCAATTACACCAGGTGAATAATTTTGTTTTATTTGATCAATACATATTTTTCGTCAAGTTGGATAATGGGTATTGTTCAGTTTTTAGTTCCTGATGTGTTTTTTTTCTTGTTATATGTGTGACAGTACTGTTTGATTCTCATATAATTTTAATTCAGAAATTTTTTTCTGGTAAGTGTTATTATTTTTGAATTGTTTAGATAATTTAGACATTGGAAAATAGAATTATTTATTTCTTTATCGCTATTTTTTGGCAAACTTAACTTCGCGACAACAGAATGACATCTTTAACAAGTCAACAAGGTGTTGTATCGAAAATAAGGTGATATTCCGGTGGCGTGTAAACGTTTAGGAACAACCATTTTTTGATTCATTTTCGTTGATTATTGCTTTTAGTTGAGCGTTTTTAAACTTCAAAATTTAGATTGTGCTAAGTTTTCGACACGGAACTCACTACTTTTAAATCGTTGTCTGTCATTTGATATCGAATATTTTAAATACCTTTATTTGTCAAACAGTAGCTGTGTTATCTGACTTGTGTAAACATGCCATATTAAAAAGTAAGCAACAGAAAATATTTGTGCCTTAAAAACTAACTTTAAAACCTAATATTTTATTGTGCTTGCTGCTCTGTCTGGAATAAATTTAAATCAGTAATTGTTTATTAGATCCGCAACTTAATTCTCGTCCTTTTTTGACTTTTTAATTTTTTTTGATGAAAAAAACAATTCAATCTTAATCATCATGGCAATCTCTCTCACTTCACATTTTGCAGAGAAAACAACTTTATTTGTAGTTTTAAATATTTTGATATAAAATAAAAGATTTTTAAGTTTGTTTAGAACTGTTTGTTAATTGTCACAATTCATTATTTTATTAGCTATCCTAAAATAATTTACATGCACCATATTTGGCAATTTTTAACACTGCTGCATTATATATTATATAATAACATTAAGAAGTTATTCCATAAGTTTTACAATTTCTGACCAATAGACATTTGTTATTGATGGTGTAAAGCTAAAATATGCGCTCTTCGGTGTATAATTTTCAATTGCATCATTCGAAACATTTGCCAGGATGTCGCGGCCTAAAATCCCAACATTTTCGTTCTACTTACTAAAAATTCCACCGGCACCTCTTAAAATAATCTGGAGCGCGGTTTTAGTTTTTCGATTTCGCAGAGTTGGAGACGCGTCCTGGACGCCAGACGTTTTCACCTTGACTTTCGAGCAGGTTTGATCATTTTAGACCCTTTTAAGGAACACGGAATTCGAGTGGGACCCGTTATCCTTGAGCGTTTTCTCCGAGACGCAGTACCTTTCCTTTGTTCGGTTTATCAGTTCTGCATGATATTTGTAATTTCTACATGAAATAAATATGTTTAATGATAACGTTAGATAAGAAACTTTTGAAAAAGAACATAAAAGCAAAAAAACAAAAGTTTCAAACTGATAAAATCAGGTTCGTACCGGATCAGCTGACTGCCAACAGCTGATCGCGAAAACAAAACACCATCGCGCAAAAATGGATCCCCACGTCGCAGTAGTTGAGCAGACGTGAACGTCGGTGTATCGAGATCGTTCGCGCTTTTGGATGGCAAATAAAGGATCGATTTTTCGTGGAAAAATTGGCGTTTTGTTCGGCCGAAAACTAGAACCCGATAGAAATCACCACCCATCAATGAGCTTTCGTGACATTCGTCTAATTGTTCCTGTAAATAGTTGATGTGATCGTATTGACGTATGTTCTTTGTTGTGCAGGTGAGTAACGTTCGGCTTTGTCCGTCAGTAATCGGTCTATTATGTAAACAAAGGTATAGTGGTTTCGATTACAGTGTTGCCAGATTACCTTTTTCATTATACATTGTCAATGATTTTTTGCTCCAATTCGTTTTAATTGTCATTAATATTTCCACATCCGTCGTTCGAACGATTTAAATTGTTATTAAAACGTGTTCTTTTTTATATTGTTGCGAACGAAAAAAATCTGTTACTGTTGCATAGAATTGCAGTTACACACCGCTCTCGCACTTTCATTTCGCTAATTATCCTGGTTCTTTAGCTCTTACGTAATTGCGTATTATTTCACGGATCGATAAAAATATTCCACGTTTTAGTTTCGGTAGTTATCAGCGTTTACCTGCACCAGGAAATGAAAATAAACTTCAATTTCATGCGAGGTTGTCTTGCTGTCAAATTTATCTGGATGAAACTGTAAAGGCATGTCCAATAAGAGTGTCAGAACTTACTAAACTCACTAAACTGTGACACAATGATAATTAAAAGTGATCCGGTTATTTTTAGTTTATCTTGAAGAGCAAATAATGGTGTTATTTTTTGAAAATAATGTCGTAATGTTCCCCTCAGCTTCGTCTTGTGCATCGTTTCTCAACCATTTTAGTGTCGCGACCCACTAAATTGCCAAAAAATTAAGTTCACCCTCACTACAATATGTTAATTTGACATTTATCAAAGTTTTACATCGGTCGATTAAATCGTTTTTATTTTTAAATGGCAAACTCCTGCGAGCGTGTAATCCTAACGAATTGTGAAAAAAACGAATAATCTATTAAATGACCAATCGTCAATTACCAATGTATGAGTGAATAGGCCGTTACACATATACCGAAATACCACGTACCGCCACAAATACCGACTAAACTACAAGTCAACAAGACGTGTGTAACTCCTTGTTCTTATATCAATTTTACCAGTTCGAACATGTGTCCTGCACTTGCACGCACTTGTAAAATGACACTCACGCGCACCTCACCCCAGTTGGGATAGAAATAGTCTATTATCGTTGGAAACTAATTTGCTTATGTGTGTTTGCAATGATGATCCAGATATATAAAAAAACTTTTAAGTAAAAAATCAAATCAACTGTCGTTGTTAGGCGGGTCGCGTTCAGAAATATAATAATACACGAAACATTTACTGTATTAAAGTATTTTTAATTTAAAAACAAGTGTTCGAAAATTAAATATTACCCGGTTATAATAACATAATAAAATAAACTTAAATAAAGTAATAACCAAAGTTGTTTGAAATGATAATTTAATTCGACGGTTGATTTTGTTTTTCACTTAAAAGTTTTTCTATGCGTGGATCATCATTACAAAAACACATAAGCAAATAATTTTCCATTGATAATAGACAACTTCTTTATTTAGTTTTTAAAGCCACCATAGACCAGAAGCTTTTATCGCATAAGTAAGAAGTGGCGAAGGGGATCAAGTTTCCTTTACTAGGCTTCCGTATTCACATCGTCGTGCAAGCTAAAACTTATCTAAATCTTGAGTTAAAAATTCTAGTTGTAGAGTCTTGTCGGCCGATATCTCAATAAGTTGGTTGTGAATCTCAATCGGTAATTCAACAGCTGCAACAACGTTTTCATCAAACGGACTAAGAACCCATCTTTTTGCCAAATCATCTTTGCTATTTGGAAAATATTCCAGTAACTGAATTTTCAGTTCGCGTAAATGCATTTTCATACTCTCCAACATGCGATCAATAACAGAATTTCCTAAAACCATATTTTTGGTAATATATTTCGAAATTCAAGTGAATGCATCAAAAAAGGCGTATAATCCAAATACCAAGCTGCTTGATGAAGGCATTGACTATGTCTGTCTTTAGTAATATATTTTTGTTACGGTCTTGTAAACTCATATTAAAGTCATTCAAATGTGAAAATATATCACCCAAGTGTGACAACCATCTGGCTTCAGTATAAAAAAGCAGTGCGTCGTATTTGGCACCCATTTCTTAGCACAATGTGGAAAGCAATCTACTCTGCAATGGTCGGCTTGTAATAAAATAAACGATTTTTACAGCTTCTGACAGAACATTTTGTAAATTACCTGGCTCCTTTCTTGTAGCCAGCGCATTTCTGTGAAAGCAATGCGTCCATTCCATTTTAATTTTACTATCACTATCACTGTTCTTCCCCGTTATTGCTTTTGCGTCAACAATACATACCGTAATGTATTTATTACCAAGTAAGTCCAAGTTTTCGTTTTGTGTAGCATCAATCAAAACTTTAAAGAGTACTTTACTAGTTGCACGACGACGGATTGATTGACTCCTCGCATTCATATCGCACAAAACACAAAAATTGCGCCAAGTTCAATACGTTTGTTGACTTGTCGAACTGAATAGCAAACATTCACTTGATTTAACCTTTTCAATTATTTGATCGTGAATATTATTGGCCATTTCATTAATACGTCTCAATATTGTATCATTTGAAAGTGGTGTAGTTTTTAACTTTTTTGCTTCTTCCGCGCTTATCATCATCACATTGACCATATCAATGGCACCGGGTAAAATGAGCTTTTCCGCAATCGTGTGGGGCAGGCATTAAGAGCGGCCAGGGAGTCTAACCTGGACACTCTTAATGTTACTAAATAGGATGCTTGAAGTGCAGCATTCTCATTACTGTTTGATTTGTTGATTTTTCAAGACGAGTGATTTACGGTTGAAAAATTCTAATGGTTTGTTTTGTAAAAACAGGTCGTGAAAACAGGTGTTTTGTTTCCAGATACCGGACTAATTTTAAAGGCTTCATGCTTTCCGTGGATTTGATAACAAACAACACATTGCGGCTTGTCATCCAATGCAATAAATCCATATTTTAAATATTTCATTGTACAATCTGGTCTTTTTTTACTGTTTCACCAGATGTTTCACTAGTGCATTTCGTTTTGTCACAAATTTGTCCACTTAATTTAATGTATTAATTAATTATAATTAATCTTAATTTATTTTATTACCACAATGTTATTAATTTATTTAACACTGAGTGAGAGAAGAAATCGTAGTATTTAACACTGGGTGAGAGAAGAAATCGTAGTACTTGTTTTCGTAAAAACGTAATTAACAATAAAACTCTTCGCCTCGTTTCTTTGTTTTTATTACTAAAGCGTATAGCTTGTACGAACTTGCCTAAGCGCGCTCGGGAGGAATGATTCGTCTTAAAGTATCCGTGCAAAGACAAATAGATGATTCGTTTTTTTCACGATTCGTAAACGACTTGTAGAGTTTATATACCATTTAAAAATAAAACCAATTCTTCATAAATCACGATGCTGAAAAAAGAACGAATCGTCGCCGTATTAACGGGCCGACGTAAAACCTTAATAAACGCCAAATTAACTCATTATAGTGAGGGAGTCGCAACGTTTTTTACTTAAGTTTTTGGCGATTTAATGGGTCGCGACACGAAAAAGGTTGAGAAACGATAGTCTAGTGCAGGGGTCTCCAAACTTTCCAGCCTTAGGGCCATACTGATTACTCCAGTAAGTTTCAAGAACCAAAACTATTTTAATTTTCCTGCTATTAACGATAATTTCTTAACTAAACTAGAATACACGCACTAAACGAGCATATGCTTGCTAAATTCCCTAGTCGCGAGCCGGATTGATGACACTAGCGAGCCGGATTTGGCCAGCGAGCCGTAGTTTGGAGACTTTTGGTCTAGTGGAATGCATTTTGGAGACCCATTGTTCGATGACCCTTTTACACATATCGTGTGGTATATTTTCAATAGTTACCTGACTGTTTTGTTTAAAGTCAAGAATTGTTCGAGGTTTATTTCTGTAAACTAGAGATTTAATATAAAATTATAAAAAATAATGCAAGAACATGAAATCGAGTGATCTTGGTGGCCAGTTGACATTACCATTTCGCGAAATAATTTGTCCAAAAACCGCAGCAACAATGACTTTCTTAGGATGAAGAGGTAATTTTTGAATCACTTGAGGATTTTTATCCGCTCAAATCCTGCAGTTATGTTTTTTCACAAACGCATTAAACCAGGAGTGCGCTTCGTCAGAAAAGATAATTTTTCCCCAAAGCGAGTGTCGCCTTTCAACTGCTATTTCCACGCT
The DNA here is from genome assembly GCA_031761425.1 of Cosmopolites sordidus. Taxonomy (NCBI): domain Eukaryota; kingdom Metazoa; phylum Arthropoda; class Insecta; order Coleoptera; family Curculionidae; genus Cosmopolites; species Cosmopolites sordidus. The sequence goes on along the minus strand of JARFXV010000750.1, from coordinate 101,936 downwards.
GTTAAACTACACTGTTAAATCGTGTATCTTTCCATGGTGAATTGACACAATCTACTAAACACAGTAGTCTATAAGTGACATTTACATTTCAAACATTGTTGCCACTATTACGTTTCAAAGTTCTGACACTCTTAGTGAATATTCTTTATATCTTATTAATTAATTTCCCCATCTTGGCTGTTTTATTATCGTTTATTTATCCACTCCGCTCATTGAAACAAAACGTGCGTGTATTTTAATTTAACCTTCAGTTGAAGTAATGTCGGTCTGTTTTTTTTAGGAATCAGAATCAGAATTTTTAGGTAACAGATTTAGAGTGGCAAAATCTAAACGTGTGCAAATTTAGATTAGCAGTTTGACGTATTGATGTTTATGTAATACTCTAATAGTCGAACACTCCACAACTATTCAATGACAGCATGACATGAATGTCATCGACTATAAATTTATGAGTAATATCTTAGTAATATATAGAATCTTAGTTCGTTTCCTTTGATCTAAACATTTAGAGTAACTAAAAAAAGCATTTGAACAAGAAGTTTTTTGTCAATAACTTATTTATTAAAGAACGGAGATAGTATTTCAAAAGTATTTTCACATACATTTCCAGTGTATCATTTTAAAATATTTCAATTTTCAACGAACGATTTATTTGTTAATAAAAAAACTTAATCCAAATAAGTATTTGAACATAACATACATTGAAATAACTGTAATTGCTTTTAGCCTCCGGGATATAGAATAAATAAGGTTTTTTTGTCTCTGCCGACGATATTTTCCTCCATTCTTCAATTAACACTCTGATTAAATTATTTTTATTCGAGTCCAACATATGCCATATGTTGTCTGCAGGGTTAACGTAAGATGACTGAGGGAATGTTTCAAGCCTTTTTATCATTATACAGCAACCAATCCTTCCCCTTCTTGGCTGTATGCTTTTGGTTATCCAAAAGATATCATTCATTCATTCCATTCATCCATCCATTCCTGTTGGAAATAACATTCTTCCAAAGTTTTTTTAGCATTGTCCAACAAAGTAAGGCCCAACATATCCATATACTTTTCGGTATGCATGATCCCCTCAATAACTTGCAAATTTCCCACCCCAGTTGCTGCCCTACATCCTTAAACCATTGCGCTCCCTTCTCTGTACTTTACAGTTGGGATGTTGAATCTGAAGAGCCATTTTGGATTTCCAAACGGTTCCCATCTGATCTGAATAAATTGAACGTACTTTCCTCACTGAAAATAATAGTTTTCCAAAAGTCCTTTTTTTTTAATGTAAGTTTGGGCAAATGACAGACGTTTTACCCTATTTCTTTCACTTATGAGGGGTTTCTTTCTTATCGATTTTCCTTTCATAGAATTTTTATGAATGACTTATTGTATAGTTTGAGTACAAACAATTTTACAAGGCGTTGTTGCCAGGTCCGTAGTTAAAGATTCTGCACTTATTTCATCGTTCTCGGTGGATTTACCATTTTCAGGCGTACAGAAATTTCTTTCCAGCGAGCATTTTTTTAAGGTTTGACAATGGGATATACTCGCTTGGGGCCATATCTGGAGAATTCGTTGGACGAGGAAGCAATTTGAAGTGCAATTCATGTAATTTAGTCATCGTTGCCAACGATTTGTGACACCGTACATTGTCTTGGTGAAACAGCACTTTTTTTGTTCATTTGGAACCTTTTTTGCGACCTCGTCCTTCAATTGCACCACTAACATTATGTAATATTCACTATTGCTGGTTTTACCTTTCTCGAGATAATCGATGAACAATATCCCATGCGCTGAGGATGGAATACTGAGGCCATAACATTGCCTGCCGATACCTGTATTTTTTGGTCGTTTTGGACGATTTTCACCGGCTGCTGTCCTCTCCGCTGACTGCCGATTTGACTCTGGAGTGTAGTGATGGATCCATGTTTCATCCATTGTTGCATACCCCAGGAAAAAATGCTTTTTATTTCGCTTAAACAGCTCCAAACATTGCTCAATTGCTTTTTGGTCCGCTGTGAGCGCGGTTCCCATTTCGATAGTAATTTACGCATTCTCAAATGTTCATGCAAAATTGTGTAAACATTTCCTTTCAATTTCTTCATGATATCTCTAATCTCCTTTTGCGAAATAGGTTTGTAAATTTGTTATGATGTTGTCTGGGGTAACCACCTTATTTGAGCGTCTAGAGCGTTCGGCATCATCGGTGCATATACTCCCACGTTTGAATTGAGCATACCAATCATGGTTGATTTTCTTCAACCATGAAGAAAGACCGGACCGGGAAGATTTTCTTCCCGGGCAGAGTGCGGGTAATGTTTATCAAGCCATTGTTTTGCTTCAACAGTATTTTTCTCCATCAAAAAGGAATGTTTATACACGAAATTCTGTTTTCCATTGTTTTGAAAATAACAATAATGTTTGACACATGACGTTTGAAGGTTGGCACAGTCAACCACTGGTAAGGATTATTCGTAAGTGATGCCTTATTTATCTCTAATGATTATTTAAATTATTAGAATGCGAAGATAGGGCTGTATACAAGTAAGAACATTTCAAATCTTATTATAATTTGTTGTTTAAATACTTATTTGGGTAATTTTTTTTTAACTCTCTATGTTACAGTAGGAATTTATGAGAAAAAACTTTGTTAATTAATTTAAGGACTAGTCTCTCCCTTCATTAATAAATAAGTTATTAAAACAAAACATCTTGTTCTTATTTGTTTATCTTCTGTAGATGGTATTCTTTGAACGTGGTCGTACAACACATCATCACACAAATCCACAATGTCGTATCAAATGATCGCGAGTGGTACGCTTTTTGCGTGAGCTTACTGACATTGAAAATATCTCGATGGACGGTATTCGATGCGTATTTCACCATGTTTTGGATATTAAAAAGCTTTCCACTCGATTGGTGCAGCGTTTATTAACAGATTTTTCGAAAGCACAGTTCTCAAGGATATATAACCTTTTTTAAACGCGATTCTGATATTTCTTTCGCCCTTTATGACAGATGAAATATGACTTCACCATTACATGCCAGGGATGTTTGAGATATCACAATTCCTATGATGCTTGGTTCTTGAAAAATCTCTTTCAACTACTGGTTTGTTCGACTGTCTCATCTGTCAGTACGAAATCTTTCTCCAGTCTTCTGACATTCCCCCACTATATATTAAAACATATGTATGCCTCAATCTTTATTATGTCATTTCCAGATTATTTAGTTTCTTGTAATGCTACTAAATCAAATTTAAATTTCTTAATTTTTTATGCTAGATGTGTCACTTTTTCAATGCGTCAGCACAAGAAATTTCGGTTTTTTTTAGACATAATTTAATGCAAATCCATTTTAAAAAATCAAAAAAAATTGTCTAGCTGATTCAAAAGACGCTATAATTTCTAACTTAACAAGCGAACTAATATGAAACTTGAGAGAGATGTCAGGAAGTGTCATATCAACTTAAAAAACAAATTATTGTATCGATATATAAAGTGCGCCGATTTGTAAAAGCAAATTCACCTTTCTTTTTGATCATTGGAGTATATTAAGTATTAAATCTTAAATTTAAACTAAAAGAATTTAGGGATATAATCATCGTACATGTTAATTTACTTTATCTAAGTTTGAATCTATTGAAAGTGTTTAGCCTGACGTAAATTTGAACAGTTGGCAACAATGCTTGTAATTATTCCGTGCACTCTACCATTTCTTTAAAATCTATTGAACATGCTGCAAAATCACGGACTTTGTTCGCCATTGTTAATTTATGGTAAGCGGAAGAATGAGGTTATGCGTGTTTTGCGAGTCCCGACCTTTGGATAAAAATCAATCGTTAAAGCGCATTAAAGAAGCGATTCTTTTATTCGGAATCGCCATAGAATTAATTGGCCCACACCGCCAAGGCTGTGAACACCAATCGATGTACAGTAGGAGCAAAAAAAATTGAATATACCGATGGTCTTTATTTTAACTCCATTGAATTCTGTAACATTTTATCAAGGCATATTACAAATAATTTTCAACAAAACTCAATCTTAACCAGTTATAAAGTGAGTGTTGAATGTTAATAATAATGGCTAGAAAAGTCGAGACTTTTTGGGTTCATTAGTACCTCGTAAATCATCCATTAACCTGAATTACTTGAAAAATTCTTCCAGCAATCGTTTGAAACAAGGACTAGATTTGTTTTTGGTGAATTTCGTCCCATACGGTTAAAATTGCACTTTTCAGCATTTTTTTTTGTTTGGAACTGCTTAGAATTTCTGAAAAACTTTCCTGACAGAAGACCCCAAATATTTTCTATTGTGTTTAAATGTTGAAAACAGGCTGACTATTCCCAAACATTTTTAGTTTGAAACTAATATTTAACAAGTTTGGCATTATGGATTGGAACGTTTTCCTGTTGGAAAACAAATTCTGGTCCTACTTTATCTTCAAAATATGACTTGTGGACTTCATGAAAACTGTAGATTTTTTTGAAAAATCCGATGACGGCTCAAACCATAACCGAACCACCCCTCATTTACCATCGTGACAATGTTATTTATTCTTTCCTTAGGGACCTTAGGAACACTGTAATAAGCTAAAAAAGACGTTTTTTTTTGATGGATTGAAGAAAAGATAATGAGATAATAATATTTAAGATAGTTGTTTGGCATGTTTTTTTTTTTGGATAGTTTTTTGGCAATTTTTATTAAAAGTATTCAAATTGTTGGAGTTTTGCTGCGTGCCGTTTTGAAAAATCATATTTCGAGAAAAACGTGTTTAAAATTTTGAAATGTGTTAGAGACATGAAAAAATGAATTGAAGCCTAAGCTTTGAGGCCTTCTTTCATGAAACGTGCTGTCTGAATCGCACATTTTACACTTCACTTGTTGCGAAATACAACAGAAAACGACAAAAAAATATAATTCTATTACCGATTTCATAATCTAAATATCTAAATCTTCATCAGAAACTTTTATTTTCTTGGCAGAAGCACTGACTCCTTTCGAATCGCTCTCAGCCTCAAATCTATTCAACGGTCATCTCGATGACGTATTGCTCCGATGCCGCGTTGGATACGATTCTTTTGTACCTTTCCTGCCCTGGTATACTTTTGCCTCACTCATTGTAACTTATAAGCTCTCTAAAGCGGCCCCTAGACGTTCAATATTATGGTCAATATATTGCACAATAATGCATATTGCGCAATAATATTGAAGGATTGCACGATATATTGAGTCAATCAAAAAGAGTTTGATATTTATTGTGCAATATGATGTTATCTGATAAATATTGAATCGTCTGTGAGTGATATTGCACAATAATGGTTCATTTCTATCTCCGCAGTCAAGCAGTGAACTTCTATAAGATATTGGTTTTTTGATCGAGATGACTACGAAAGATGAAATAAGTAAAGAAGAGAAAAAAAATATTTTGGAGTGTATTAAATTATACCATAGCTTTTTAGCATTGTGGAATATTAAAAGCGCTGATTATAGCAATAAAATTAAGAAAAATGAACAATAGGAACAATTGCTTTGTAAATATGAAGAGTTGTATCCAGATGCTGATAAGTCGCAGGTAATTAACATATTTAATTCGTTGCGCACTAACTTTAGAAAAGAATTGAAGCGTATCAAGGATTCTTAGTTCACTTAATCATATTCTTAGTTCACCTAATAAATATTCGTGAGTGTATTTATTTCTTTTTTTGAACCATTCTTTCATCCGTCTGAGTTTTTTTTCCTTCTTTTTCAAAGCCATGACTAAAGTAATGCTCACACAAGCGTTACTTTTCGACATGTTAAGTTGTTGACTGGTCAGTTGTAAACTAAATTACTAGACAATAATATTGCAACCTGTGGGTCCTCCAGTCAATGACTATAATATTAAACGTCTAAGGGCCGCTTAACATTACAAATAAACTGTTAAAATTGGCACTACACACAAAAACCGCGATTTCAAGCGAGGAAATGTTCTTTTTTTGTACATGTACTGGCGGTATATTAACGTACTTTTGTTTGTAAATGCTTCTGACTAAACTTAAACATCTTTTAACGGCATCTGTGTTGTATTAAAGAAATTAGAAATCATAAGGTAAAACATTAGGCTGTACCTAGATTTGCACCTTCCCAGCAGGTATTTATTTGAGGCAGGTATCGTTTCGGAGTACGCTCGGTACGTACGCTTCGTGTAAGTTCGGTCCGACGCTCTTAGGAAAGAGCGCGAAATTTCAAAAAATTCTGCCTCATATTATAAAAGATTCAAAGAATTTTTTAAGCTAATATAGCGAATAATTTACAGTGGTGTTACCTCTTATATCATGGTAATAAATAAAATATATTTATTTACTGTCCCTATCTTTTTGTGGAAGAGTGTATGTGAACATATAGCGAGAAAAATTTTCTTCGAAAAAGCTTCGAAATTATGTAATAGGAATATTTTCAGATTTCAGCAAGCCAACAACATGAAACACACAACGAGGGTTACGAAAGAATAACTTCTCTATAATGTCAGAAGGTTGATTACACCTCCCCGATCACCGGATATTTAATATATATTTAATTATAATAAAAAAAAAGTATCGCTCATTTTGAATAGAAAAAGGGATATCGAGGACATTGAAAAGAAGGAATGAAAAATCATAAGGAAAATCCTAGGCCCCAAACAAATAAATAGCACAACATACCGACTTCGAGAAAACCAAGAAATCAAACAATACACAGATATACATAGCGACATGAGAAAAAGAAGACTTACGTTTTACGGACACATAAAACGGATGAATCCGAGTAGGCTAACTAGACAAATAGTTGAATTTTATGAAAATAGGAGTAGAGCTAAAGTAGAAATAATTAAATGGATTGCTGCAACTAAAGAGGACCTAAGATCAGCAACTATTACACAAAGTGAAATTCAGGATAGAGCCTGTTTCAGACACAAGGTTAACGTTTGGAGGATTGGCCAAAGAGAAAAATGTAGAAAGACTGGAACAACTTGGTCTGACGAAAGGAAAAAAGCTCATACCGAAAGAATGAAATTAATATGGGCGCAAACGAAGGCTAACAACAACAAACGCCTCTAATTGTACTTCGCGTGGTCCACTAGGGCCCATACGTGAATAATAATAATAATAAAAAAAAGTATAACTCTCAGAATGGACAAATATATTAAGTGATATAACAAAAAAAGTAGCTTCGATGCCGAGACAGTTCCAGGTTGTCATAGATAATAATGGACATAATATAAAATACTCATAGTTTTTTTAGCCATCTTTAGAAACTTTTTTGGGTGTTTTACTTTTTTCTCGTTAAAAATTATTACTTCGTGAACTATTATTTCGGTACCTGAGAACCAAAATGTACTAAGTCCAAAAAGGCGATTTTACAGAAAAAGTAAAAAAGTGCAAACACATTTAAGATTCTGAGTATTTTTAATTACTTTTAGAATTAAACTCTTTATTTGAAGCTATTGTAAGTACTCATATAAAATGATGCTTGTTATTTTGCTAAGTTTAATATTATTTTAACAATACTCGATTTATTCGAATCTGCCGGAGTTAGTCTTTAAAGTTAGGACTGTTCCAGAATTTTTTATTAAAAAATGACCACTCTGTGGGGATTTAATAAAGGAATTCAATAAAAGCCGCAAAATAAAATATTTTTTGTTATAATTTGCAATAAATTTAGAATAAAAATATTTCAAAACATTAAAATATTATGAAAGAAAAAGTTATATAGTGCAAAATAATTTTGTTATCTTCATCGATTCTTTTTCGTTTCTTTCTTTTTTTTTACTTGTTATTTTGTTCTACCTTCAATTTTTTTTAAAAATCATGATATCTTAAAGGGATCCATTTTATCAACTTTAGTATGTCTCTGTTTTTCACTGCTGATTGGCCTACGCAAACTACTGATGACAGGAATGATACCAGGTAGCGGAATTCTGCTTTTTGTTCCTTTTCAGTGAAACTTCCTTGAACATTGGCTTCTTGAAATAAATTTGAAAATTTGAGAAAACCATCTAGTTTCATGGCATGTGTTGTAATACTTTTCCCACAGGAGTTGACGAAATGAATCCAGTCTCCACAAATATCCGGTCTCCACTAGTTGATTTTTTTTTGTTTCAATCACACCATGGATGCCATCGACCTCCATATGGGTATGACCCCCTAAGAAGATATTTGTTATTAATTATTGTTAATTTTGGAAATATTGTAATAAAAATTAAATATTCAGCAGCCAGAAATACATCATTATCATCTGTAGGTTTATATTTTCGGCACCGCAGTTGTCTGACCAAATGGTCAACTTTTTGAAAAGTTGTTTGCCAGGCTCTAAGGTTTTATAAAAACATGAAGCCATCTCATTTCCACCTCTGGCAATACTTTCATCAAACATCAAGCACCAAGATAGATTCGAAGATCGCATCGACAATCATCTAGTTTAAAGTGCACAATTTTTGCAAATAATAACTTTCGTTATTTGTTAAAAATGGCGTCGCGAAGCATTTTTGTAGATCCCCCGTAACAACAACTTCTTTTCTGTCATCAGCGCATGTTTATCCTTAGATTTCAACTTATATCTAGTCTCGGCATTGTTGATTCTTTCTGATTTAAATAATTTTCGTAAAGTACCGCATTGATCACACGTGTCGTTACGTGGTAAATGAAAAGTCATATTGAATGTACTTTCAAAAATGTGTCGATAATACCACTCTTTGCAATACTCAGAACATTTTTGTATGCAATCTTTTTGATAAAGTAAATACATTTTAACGATTAAATCGCTTCCTAAATATATCTTTGATGTTTTTTCTCTACTGTAATGGTATACGTACCATTACAGATGGAAAATTGTTTATATGATCAATGACCGCAGTAGTAATCTTTTCGGTGATATTACTACCCGGTGTATGCTTTCCTCTTAAATATTGTGACACTAAGCCACTAGGAAGAGTCTTTTTCACTACAGTGTTTACAAATGTTTGACTAATGCTTAGTGTGTTTAACAGAAAAGTTTTACAAACTGCTTTTTTCTCACCATCAATGGGGAGAGAAAAATTGCATGAAGTTTTTCTTTGCGGTGCATCACTTTTTCTTCTGTAATGTAAATAGTAAAGCATTTTCGTCTGCACCGTTCAGACCTAGATTTTTTCTTCCAGGAGATGCACCTTCCTTGTCTCTTTTTTGGTTTATTAATAATTCTCGACTCATTTTCAGAAGAGTCATCTGATGAGGAGTAGAAAACCAAAGACTTGTCACTGCTGTTTAAATTCCTGGGCGTTTCACACTCGTCAGAAGTAAAACCAATGCTGTTTAAATTACCGATTGTTTCACAATCATCAGAAATAAAAGTAAAATGTAAAGTTTTAGAGTTAGAAGCGCATCAGCAACTGATAACGCTATTTAGCGACTGGATTTACATCATAACGTGACCACGATCATCGGCTACCGTAGTAATATTTACATTTATTAGCAACATAATTTCTGAAAAAAAGGATTGTAAAAAAAGGTAACACTCTGTATTATTAGTTATATTTTATAGGTTCTTTATATGAGTAAAATAACATGTTTTATATGTATCAATCGAAAACTAAAAAATAATGTGAATGTTTAAGGCCCAGTATCTCAGAAAACTAAACATTTTAGAACATACGTTAAAAAAAATTAAGTTCTAAAAAAAGATAATCACTATCTTGAATAACATTATAATTATATTATTTTACCTAAATCAATTTGACTACGCCATGCATACTAGGGGATATGTTGGCTTCATAACCTTAAAATTGCATTCAAACAAAAGAAGTTTGTATTTTTAAATAATTAATAATTTTAGAATTAAAAGCATTTACTTAATGTAATGTTACTCCTGAATTTTTATTTTTTCGTATCAGGGAACAACCACAAGACGCACAAGACAATACTAACCATATTTCTTGTGTTACTTTACTTCCGATATTATTGCTTTTATTGTCAATATAATATGTATTAATATATTTACACTAAAACACTCAAAAAGAGTATTCCAGTACATTTATTCGGTACCTATTATAGATTAAAACACTAACATTGCTCAAATCTACTATCAAACTTCTAAGTTGTTGACACCAACTACCAAAATTCCAAAACAATGAGTCATCTGTGGTTTTTCAATATGGCCGATTCCAGATAGGCAAGGCTCCTTCCTGTTAGTTTTATATTCAAAGGTTGAAATGGACTTAAAACTGTTTGGCCCTCACTAAATGGCGGACTTAGTACGTTTTATATTTCGATATCTCGAAACCAGTGGTGTATCGATTATTTGTATATTTTTAAACGATTCCGCACACTGAATTTCTTAAAGGTCGAGTTTAAACTCAAAATAAAAAAAACAAAAATGGACTTGGAAAAGTACAGTTTGGTTCTCAGGTACCGATTTACTGAAGTTTATTTTTTATATTAATTATTATATAATTTTGTTGACAATCGATTGTAGTTTATATTGATACAACGTAAAAAAAATGAAGGTATTAAAATAAAGAAAATTGAGACCAATCGGTTTTTTAAAATATTTTTTTCTCTTACTGTATATTTTTAAGCTAGTCAAGGCTTCACGAGGCGATTCCGATGATGCAATTGGTGTATTTTGTTTTTTTTTATGGTTTTCGGTCGACCTGACGAAATTATTTTACTGGTCGTTACAGTCCTTGGTTATTTGGAATGGTAACAACTGTTTGGTATCACCGAAGTATTACGATATTTGCCGACATAACCATTATTAATTTAGTGTATTCCTTTTTTTATATTTATACACTGTTTGATTTCTGCAACTATTTAATTATATTTAATCTACTTTCACAATTGACGCAAACGGAATATTATTATATATCCGTATTAGCAAGGATTTATTTCTACAGATTTTCAAGGATAATAGTAAACCACATGTGGGTCTCATATTTTCGAATTTTTGACGTAAAATTAAAACAGGAAAATCCAAGAAAAACGTTATGTTATATATTATTTGTTTAAAAATTAAATATAAAATCATAAATCTTAAATTGGATCGTTAACAAAATCTTAACATTTTTGTTCTTATTAGGCAGGATCAACTGAAATCAAAACACCTAGACATCTTGAGCTACATACTAAAAGGGGCACCCATAAGTCATCGTAGCTCAACCTGGGCGCCGCGTTCGGGAATATGGGAAAAACATCGTTTTATTTAAGTATTTTTAATTTAAAAACAAATGTTAGAAAATTAAATATTACCAAGTAATAACAACATAACAAAATAAACTTAAATAAAGTAATATCCAAAGTTGTTTGAAATAATAATTTAATGCGACGGTTGATTTTGTTTTTCACTTAAAAGTTTTTCTATACGTAGATCATCATTGCAAACACACATAAGCAAAAATTTTTCCTATGATAACAGACGATTTCTATATTTAGTTTTTAAAGCCACCATAGACGAGAAACTTTGCATAAGTAAGAAGTAGCGAATCTGGAAAATATTCCAATAACTGAATTTTCAATTCGTGTAAATGCATTTTCATGTTCTCCAACACGCATGGAATTTTGGAATTTTCTAAATCCATATTTTTGGTAATATAATCCGAAGTTAACGGGAATGAATCAAAATTGTGTTTTTCAAGGCGAATAATCCAAATACCAAGCTTCTTGATGAAAACAGTGACTTTGTCTGTCATTAGTAAAATGTTTTTGTTACGACCTTGAAAATATATCACTCAAGTAAGCCAACAGTAATAAAGTTTCTCCATCTTGTCAAAACTCTGAAAATGAGCTATTTTTATCTGTAAAAAGATTTTCAATTCATCTCGCAATTCAAAAAGCTTCGTTAGAACTTCTCTTCGCGCCAGCCTCCTGACTTCAGTATGGAAAAATCAGTGAGTCGGATTTGGCACCCATTTCTTCATACAATATGGAAAGCAATCTAGTCTGCGATTGTTGGCTTTTAATAAAAATATCAATTTTTACAGCTTCTGACAGAACATTTTGAAATTTATTTGGCATTTTTTTTTGTAGCAAGCGCATTTGTCTGAAGAAAGCAGTGCATCCATTTCATATGCGGCATTATGTCTTTTAATTTTACTATCACCCCACCGTTCCCTGTTATCGCTTTCGCGCCATCAATACATACCGCAATTCATTTATTAAAGTCCAAGTTTTCGTTTTGTATTACATATTATTACATAATATGTTTCATTTCATTTTGTCTCAAATTTGTCCATTTTATTTAATAGTATTAATTTATTTTATTACCACACTGTTATTGAATGAGAGAATAAATCGTAGTACGTACCAAAGCGCCTAGCTTGTACGAACCTGCCTAAACACTCTTGGGACGAATGATCCGTCTCGCATGCGCGGGCCGGTGGCGCGAGGTACGTGGGCGTGTAATTTTACAAGTGCGTGCAAATGCAGGGCACAGGTTCGAACTGGTAAAAGTAACAAGAACAAGGGGTTACACAAGTTTTGTAGTTCGGTATTTGTGGCTGTGTGCGGTATTATTATGTGGTATTCATGCGGTATTATTATTAGTCTAACGGCCTATTCACATAGGAGTTTATAAGTCATTTACAAATAAAAACGATTCTTCATAAATCACGATACTGAAAAAAAGACGAATCGTCGCCGTGTTAACCGGCCGATGTAAAACTTTGATAAACGCCAAATTAACATATTGTAGTGACGGAGTCGCAACGGTTTTTACTTAACTTTTTAGCTGTTTAGTGGGTCGCGACACTAAAAAGGTTGATAAACTATGCCATAAGTAATATCTTTTTTTATTATTTTAAAAATATTTCCATCTTCTTTTTCCTATGTTGCTAAGTTTTTAATGTGTAGCAGTTCTTCAACATCTCTTCGTACATTGTCATGCCATGGTATCTTTGGTCTACTTCTTTTTCTATTACCTCCTATGCGCCCCTCTATGATTTTCCTTGGTATTCGGTTTTCTGGCAATCTCGCCACATGTCGCTGAACCCTCACAAAGTCTTCAATATCCAAATCTCTGTATAATTGCTTGAGTTTAAATTTTCTATCTGATCCTCCAAATTCCATTATCATTCACAGTACCACTAATTCTTCTGGGCACCCTTCCTTCAGATACTCTCTCAAGCATCTCTTTACTTTTCTTTGTGAGGGTCTACATTTCCGAGTCATAAGTGACTACTAGTCGAATGACTGCTTTATAAGTCCTAACTTTTGTTTTACTTTGTATAACTTTAGATCTTAGAACATAATACAGAGAGTATTCTGATATCTCCTCTGATATTTTCATCGATTATTTCCCATATAAAGGGTGTACCATTAGGGATGATGGAACTTTGACAGCTCATGGCGGCCATATTTGTTTACCGATATTTGACATGTCTTGTCAGTTGTTTTCCGAAAGATTTGAAATTAAATCATGGTTCATTTCAGATTAGAAGAACATTTGGGGATTGTCCAGTTTTATTAGGCAAATTCGCGGTCCCTTCGTGCTACTCAATGAGCAATTCAAACCCATCGTGGTGGTCCTTCTGAACAGGCTATTGATCGTGTTATTAGAAAAATTGAGTGTTTTAAAGTGAGTTTACTCTCCACGATAATGTGGTGCCAGTACGACAAAAAGCCAGAAGTGTTAAGAATATTGCCGCCGTTCCAGCAAGTGCAGTCGATAATGACGTCTCGGTTGCTCGCCGCTCATATAAATTAGGCATCTCGCCAATCATAACGTGGCGAATTTTGAGGTTGGACTTAGGCTTGCATCCGTATAAGATGGTACTGGCATAAGAATTGTGAATTTGCCGATTGGACCCTCGACAAGATGGAAGCCCACAACGAATTTCATGGCAAAATCATCAGCAATCAATGGCTTCGTCAATAAACAAAATTGTCGGTATCAATGCGAATCTAATCCACACGTGATACATGAGAGTCCTTTGCATCCGCAAAAGATCAAAGTTTGGTGTGGATTTTGGCATGGAGGAGTCATCGGTACTTATTTCTTTAAAAATGAGGAAGGAGCCACTATTATCATCAATACTGAGTACTCTACAAAGCAATGCTGGAATATTTTTTCCCGGAATTTGATGGAATTGATGCGGATGACCTTTATTTTAGCGCCGGATGGCGCACCACCGCATATTTCCCGACTAAACATGAACTTATTGTGAGCCAAGTTCGGTAACTCGTTAATTTCACGAAATGGTCCCATGGAAATTGACCGCCGAGATTATGCGATTTAATTTCTTTAGATTATTTTCTCTGGGGATATGTGAAAACACAGATTTGTAGTAATAAACCCGCGATCTTGGCGACTTGGAAACTGACATTCGTCAAGCCATAGTCACCATACAGCTCGAAATGTGCGCTAGGCAGTGGCGGCTTGTGAGGGAGGGCGTTGGGGGCTGCCGCTCCAGCATTTATCACAGTAAACAGGTTTTCAGAGCAAAACACCATATTTTATTTCCGTTCAGTTTCTTTACTTTAACTCATTTTCCTGGTTCACCTCCTGTATAGGGTTTCAATAGCACGAAAAGTAAAAAGGAGGAAGGGGAAAGCAAAACAAATTCTTCAGCAGCACTATTTTCTTCTAAGCCCTCTCTCTTTAAAAACCCACGAGCCGTTATTGGCGCCAGGATCATCGAAAATTGGCGCGAGCGAAATCTAAATTGCATATCTGAATTTCTTAATTAAACCAATCGGAACCGATTTTGAGCAAAAAATGTGTGTTTTATTTAATTTTGAAGTTCCATCATTCTTATTGGTAGACTCTTTACATAAATTCCTTCGCAACTTCAATATTGTCATCACCGATTATCCATTTATGTTCTCTTCTTCGATTAGTTCTTTTTTCAATCATTTGTTTTGTAAACATTGCCATCTACTGACAATAATTTAATTTAATGTAACATAACCTATACTCTTATATAATATAACCTATACTATAGTTATTAACTTTACTGATGATTAGTATGCTTATTGTTAAATTTTTCGAAAAAATTAAGTGTACCCTATAAGAAAGAAAGAGAAAGTGTATATGAGTTCCATATTATAATAGAACAAATGCTAACAATGCCCCAAATGCTATTAATGCTGTTTATCCTCGTGCCTTGGATAGTAAAATTTATCAGCGTTCGCTTAAAATATAGGGTGATTTTTTTTAGTGCATCTGAACTTAACTTCACATATAACAACAATCAAAGGAGATGCCTCGAATCTATTTATTTTATGTGCAATAACATTCAGTGGTATTAATGTTTCAAAACAATTTCGGACAAATGGGGTAACCACCGCGGTTACTTCTGACAAAGCGCATTCTGTCAATCCAATTTCCACTACTTTTTCTAGCAATAGGAGTCTTATAGCCGCAATTGTCCGAGTTATGTTGGCTTTCAAGGCTTCAATAGTTGCTAGTTTATCGACATAGACTAAAGATTTAACATAACCTCAAAGAAAATAATCTACAGGCGTTAAATCACATGTGGAGTCATGTGGATGACATGTGGAGTCGTCCAGCTGGAACCACATCTCCTCCAGATCAATACCATTCAAATTTGGAATTAGATAATCATTTACAATCGCTCTGTAATAATCCCCATTAAGGGTAACGTGTTTTCCAGCTTGCTTTTTAAAGAAATACTGCCCAATGATGCCATCGACGTACAATCCCCACTATACGGTGCATTTTTCTGGATACAACAGTAATTTTTAGATCATTTGCGGATTATTTGTACTACAAAGGCGGCAATTTTGTTTATTAACGTAACCATTTAGTCAAAAATGAGCTTGGTTGCTGAACAAAATTTTGCGAGTAAATTCTGGGTCAAATGCAATTGATTTTGAGCCCATTCACCGAACGTAAGACGCAAACGATGGTCTTGCTGCTTGAGTTCTTAGAGAAGGTGGGTCTTGTTAGGTTCCAGACCAAGTTTCCTACGAATAAGCCCAACTTCCTGCGAACGGCGAAAATCATTCGTTATATATGAACGGTGATTTCAGTCTTCGATGGTATAAAATCGAGAAGTGTGATCTTTCGGTCAAAAGTGTGTGTCAACCACGGGATAGATGGAGTGATAACAAATCAATCAAGTAACACACAGAATTGTCTAAAATAGAGGAAGAAGAAGAATACATGGTCTAGGCATGTAATTATTCGATATAACTAACGTGGTGTAAAACTCTAAAGTTGGCAACATTGCTCGTAATTATTCCTTGTGTTGTACCTTTTTTTTTCAACTTATTGAATACGTCCTAAAAACCACCGACATTCTCGATTAGTAATTTATAGTAGGCGGAGGAATGAGGTTATGCATGTTTTGCGAGTCTCGACCTTTCGTCGTTCCGCGGACACCTAAACATTTGGACAACAGCCAATCGTTAACGGACCTTAAAGAAGCATGTTTTTATTCCGACTACTAGCAGAATTAATTGGCTCGAATCCCCAGGGTTGCGAACAGGAATACGCGTTTATTTTTGAGTTGGTCAAGGTTTCAAGAGACGATTTCGATGATGTAAATGGGACATTTCGTTTTAGTTTTTATTATTTCGTTCGGTCAACCTGGTGAAATAAGTTCCTTGATCCTTGCGCTTATTGATCGATTCAAATGACAACGGTTTGGCATCGTAAAAACATCGCGATATTTACAGTATCACTATTGTTAATTTACTGCATTCCTATATATATATATATATATATATATATATATATATATATATATATATATATATATATATATATATATATATATATATATATATATATATATATTATCTGTATAATTTCTGGGACTATTTAATTATGTACAGAGTAGTACATTAGTAGGTATATCATTAAAAATTTAAACAAATATAAGGAAACTACAGTAAAGATTTATTTTCAAACTTTTAAATTAATTTTTGAAGTTAGTATCTTGCTTAAACGATTTAATGCGTCATATTTTTTCGTGTGGTAAGTTTCGAGCGAAATAAAAGTCGAAAGCCGTCGTATACTTATAGAAACTTATGGTGACAATGTCCCAAAGCAAGATGCTTCTGGACCATGGTTTAGGCGATTCAAAAGTGGTGATTTCGACTTGAAAGACAAAGAACCCCCCCAAGTCAACAGAAAAAAATTGAAAATGCCGAATTTCAAGCATTCTTGGAAGAAGACGATATGCAAACTCAACAACAAATCGCAGAGAGGTTAAATATTGGTTGCCGAAACATTTGTGATCGTCTGCATGTCATGAAAAAGATCCAAAAGACAGGAAAATGGGTATCACATCAGTTGAATGAAATACCATTGGAAAAGCGAAAAACGGTGTGCGAAGTTTTGAAAGAAAGACTTTTGTATCGGATCGTGACTGGATATGAAAAATGGATATATTTCGAGAACCCAAAACGCAGAAAATGATGGGTTAACCCAGGATATCCAACATCGACTGCGAGACCGAATCTCTTTGGAAAGGCAATGCTGGGCATTTGGGAGGAGCAGAAGGGTGTCGTGTACCATGAGCTTCTGAAACAAGGTGAAAGGTGAAAGTGTTTGCTACCGTCAACAAATGATCAATTTGAACCATGCCTTGATCGAAAAGCGACAAAATGGGCTACAAAACACGAAAAAGTGATTTTGCAGCACGGTAACGCCCCATTACCCACAGCGAAAGTGATCAGATACACCATTTCTGCACTTGGCTGGGAATTCTTGTTCCACCCGCCCTACTCACAAGACTTGGCCTCTTCTGACTTCCACTTACTTCTACCAATACTTCTGTGTGATTCAGAAACATGGTTACTGATCAAACAATATATTAATAAATTAGAGGTTTTCCAAATGCGGTGTCTACACCATATACTGAGAGTTTCACTTTACCACAGAGGCGGAAACAAATTGAACTTTGAATAAATTCAAAAGACAAACTTCAATGGTGTGACCATGAGTACCGCTCAGCATTCTCTGACGAGAAAGACCAACCAACTAGAGAATCGAACAAGCACCTCCCAGGAAGTCGTGGCTGAAACAAAAACAACAGGTTTTAAGAAATTAACGATAAACAAAGCCAGAAATATCGCTTTAGATGGGCAAAAATGGAAGAAAATAGTTCATGAATTCCGAAGTGAATTGGTACTCAAAACTGAATATTGCCTGAGAAGGAGATAGCTTAGATTAGCTTTTTGTATTTTTTTACTTCTTTTTCTTTTTTAACCTCTTACGACACTCACTTGCCTACATTAAAAAATCTCAAGAAATGCATACTATCCCCTCTTATTGTAGAAATTGCCTTTTATTTACTTAAATTTTCACCAATCTACAATTTATTCGTATATAATTTATATTCATTTCATTATCACAAACTTATTTTTCATTTTATTTATTTACCATTTATTGCAATTATTTACACAGCAACCTGGCATTATGTTCTTCTCTTTATTTTCTATTTTATATCTCTTTTGTCTTATTATTGTGTTTAACTTCATTTTTCGTCGCTAAATGGCCTCTGCTGCTGATGCGACATTAATTTTAAAATTCTCTCTTTTTTAATGACTAATGTTCTTTTTGAGCTGCGATGATCATAATAAAATTTTTAGCTGTTACGTTAAATCAGTGGATTAATCTTTGCAAGTCGTCTTCATTTCGAGCTATAAGAATTGCATCGTCTACGTAGCAGACCATTTTGATTTCTTTGTTTTCCATTTTGTATCCTTTTCCTTCATTGACAATTTTTTTATCACTTCATTCATCATAAAATGGAATATAATAGAGCTAAACGTTCCAGATTTTTTCTGAAGAGATAAGAGACGTCATCAGTCCTTTGTCGACGATGAAAATTGTTACCACGAAGCCTGATAGATAATGCCCGCAAATTTCGTATGTATTAAATACATCGTTTGCGGCCACTCCTTCAGGACAATGCCCCCGCCCCCACGGCGAGAATTGTTTCGCATTATTTAGTTGAAGGACAGGCTACGGCGATCCACCGTCCACTTTATTTGCCTTATTGGTCCCGACAGAATTTTCAATCCTCTGAAATTAAAATCAATTTAAAAGGATTTTTTTTCGATCTAAAGTACCTTAAATCCTACAACCGCTGAATAACGTACATTGAGAGAGGAATGAACTATACACAAGTTTAAATAAAGAAATAATTGAAATATATAAACTCTTTTTTTATACTACATATTCTGAAATTTTTTAGATATTCCTTATAAATCTACGAAAGTAATGCACTTCTTTTGGCAGTTTAGTTAAGAACGTGTCAGAATTTTTGAAGATATGGATCGCGTGAAAGTTAATGTTGTCTTTCTAAGTACATTTTTTGAAAGAATGAAGGAAGGAGATGAAGAGTGGTCTGAAGTACATGGCTGTTTTTTTCATTATTTATAAATATGGTTATGAATTCTAATACTAAGGGAGTCTAAAGAGTTTCCAGCCTCAATATGAAGATGGTGTTACTCGTCAAAAATATTCTGTATAAAACATAACCTTTACAATTTCAGCCATATTAGATGCTCAGTTGTTATTTATCAGCTATTTATGTCAGTCAATGTTAGTGTTTATATAAAGATGGAAAAAATCGAATATCAAGCCGTTACTAAATTCTTGCATTTGAAAGGCAATAAGCTTATGCAACTTAAAGCCGAGATGGATGCTGTTTACGGGGACAGGGACTCTGCACAATCATTTGCTACCGTGAGATTTTGGATAGCTGAATTTAAAAGTGATCGTACCAGCTTGGTTGAATTTTCGGGACGGTCTGCAACCACTACCGATAACATTGAAAAAGTTCTCCAAATGGTGCTAGACGACCGTCGAATTAAGGTTAGAGAGATAGCAGAGGCGGTGGGCATCTCGAAAGAGCGTGTTTGTCATATATTGACTGAAGATTTCAAATTGAAGAATAGAAAATAACGGCAAGAGAAAGTTAACCGCGCGTTGGGTGTCGCGATTGCTCACTCAGGACCAAAAACTTATTCGAATGCACATTTCCGAAGCCCTGTTGCAACAGTTTAGGCGAAATATGTCAGAGTTTTGGCGTCGATTATTAACTGCAGATGAAACTTGGATACACCACTACATTTCTAAAACCGCAAAGGCACAGTCGAAACAGTGGAGTGCGACGGGTGAATTGACTCTGAAAACAGCCAGTACTGTTCCATCAGCCGGGAAGAGCCGGACTGTTTTTTGGGATAGTCATGGAGTTTTAATCGACTATCTTGATAAGGGAAAAACAATAACTGGGGTATACTACGCATCATTACTTGACAAGCTGAAGGCAGAAATTGCGGATAAACGCAATGCGCATTGGAAGAAAAAGAAAGTTTTGTTCCGCAAAAACAACGCGCCGCATTACACTTCAGTGGCCTTGGCAAAAATTCGCAAATTGGGATTCGAATTGATTGACCACCCACCGTATTCACAACATCTGGCCCCCAGCGACTCTTTTTTCTTTCCTAGGTTCAAAGTTTCGCTCGGAGGACAGAGATTTTCATCGATTGAGAAGGCGATGCATTCGACATTTGCAAACGGCTATTTGCAAACGACTATTTTGCAGAACAAGATGTGAGATGGGAGCATTTCTAGGAAAAGTATATAGAATTACAAGGAGACTATGTGAGAAATAAAACTGAATTTGACAAAAAAAAATACGAAAGCGGTATTTTTGATGTACGGCATTTTTTCGAAAAGTTCTCGGCCCGACAAAGAAAACGCAATATTTATGAGATTTTTTTCAACGTAGTGACATTAAATTTCAATATATTTAACAACGTTTCAACTTTTTATTACCCTCAGTATAATGTGATTTATCCAAATCTGCAAAATAAACGACTGTACGAGCTTTAACCTTATGATTTGAAGTAAATCTTTTTCTAGCGAGTTATATCTTCTGGTTTGAGGAGATAAAGTAATTGTTGGGAACCAAATCTGGCGAATATGGCGTATATGAAAGCCATTCGAAGCGTAGGTCATGAGGTTTTGCAGTAACGATCTATGGCGTTTGTGCAGACGCATTATGGTATTGACAGAGTATTTTCTTTTTGGTTGGTTAGATATGAATGCTTAGCCTAAATGGAACTTTTCAGTTGGTCCAGTAATGAAATCCTGTATTTTACCAGTTAGTCTGTTAGTCTTGATTTTTCCTACAGATGGTACTGTTTTCGCTTTCTTTGGCGCATTTTCACCGGCTCCCACCAACTGTCTGAAGTGTTGCTTTATCTCTGGCGTGTAATAGTGAACCCGTGTTTCATCTAATGTTATAAAACGTCGTAGAAACTGAGCAGAATTGCGTTCAAATAAGTCTAAGGGGCTAAACACCCAAAGTAAAGTATATTATAATAAATAAATAAAGATTAGTATCTAAAATTTCCATTATATTAAAAATAGAATGGATAACAATTGTTTTGACACACTGTGCCTTTTGCAAATACGAACTCTTAACTAATCCATAGTTCGAATTTGGAAAAGGCACTCAAATGAATTTCCATTAAGTATCGGCTGCCTTAGTTCAATTTATTTTATAATAACTCGTATTTAAATTGTATTCATTGTTCAGAAAATACCAAAATGTATTTGTTTTTCTCTATCGCCACACACAAACATTAAACAACTCATGTGTTTGAAACTTCACAGCACGCCATCTAACGAATCACACTTGACAAATTTCATTGCCATTTGGTCATACTTGCGCCATCTCTATGTCAGGCCGATAACTTTTCGAAACACCCTCACATATTAACGATTGGAAATCCTTTTTTGAACAATTTCAACTCATTTAGTTAATTGGCGTTTGTCTGAAGTCTGTATTAAAAAAAGCCTACATATATTTTTAAGTAACATATTAATGATATTTATGTCTTTGCGAATGTATTTTTATCGATGGCCCGTTAATTTTTACTGTTATCTACAGAGCCTTCATTTAATCCTATAACACCCGTGACTAGTGATTTATTTAAATTTGGGAATTTTCTATTTTTTTGTTGAATTATTTAAAGGTGGTATCATTTGTCACCAAAAATGTTACTAAAATATCCTTTAGATCTGTCATCGAGAGTCTAACTCATCGGTCAGTAAGTCCACGGTTTGATAACAGTCTTTTTTTTACAAATTTCGACTGTATTCTTCAATATATTTTCTTTGAATAGCAATACAATCATTCCAACGCTTTTCTAACATTTCTACACCTTTTTTATAGAACAGAGTTTCGGCAATTACCTCTTCACTAGAGAGAAATTTCTATCCAGCGAGCACTTTGTTGAGGTCTGAGAGCAGGAAATAGAACACGGTGGATGAAGAAGTAATTCATGCAATTTAGCCATCGTTGCCAACGATCTGTGACACGATGCATTGTCTTGGTGACACAGCACTTTTTTGTTCATTTCGAGCCTCTTTTGCCATCTCGTCGTTCAAACACTCCAATAATCCTATGTAATATTCGCTATTGATGATTTTACCTTTCTCGAGATGATCAATAAACAATATCCTATGCGCATCCCAAAATGCAGAGGCCATAACCTTGCCTGCCGATGATTCTGTTTTTGGTCGCTTTGGACGGCTTTCACCGGCTGCTGTCCACTCAGCTGATTGCCGATTTGACTCCGGAGTGTTGTGATGGATCCATATTTCATCCATTGTCACATACCGCATGAAAAAATCCTTTTTATTTCGCTTAAACAGTTCCAAACATTGCTCAGAATCATCAATATGTTGTGGTTTTTGGTCTGCTATGAGCGCGGTACCTATTTCGATAGCAATTTAATGTTCATACAAAATAGCGTAAACACTTCCTTTCGATATCTTCATATCAGCTATCTCTTGCTCCCTAAAGTAAGGATTGCAAAATAATTCGCGAATTAATTTTTTTTGTTGAAAGTGATTTTTTCTGATGTTGTCTGGTGTAACCACCTCATTTGGACGTCCAGGGCGTTCAACATCATCGGTGCTTGTACGGCCATGTTTGAATTCAGCATACCAATCAATTATGATTGATTTTCCTGGGGCAGAATCCAGCTAATGTTTATCAAGCTATTTTTTTGCTGCAAGGGTATTTTTCTTCATCAAAAAGCAATGCTTACTCAACACCCGAAATTCTATTTTTTCTATTGTTTTGAAAATTACAAAAAGTAGCGTCAGTTAAAGCACAAGAACTCAGAAACTAGTAGACAGATAGTCATCAAATTTTGACACATGACGTTTAAAGGTTGACACAATCGACCACTGGAAATAATGTTTTGTAAGTGATGCCATCTACATGTCAGACCGGCGACTTATTGACCGATGAGTTATATATATTCTATTCATCGAGATTTCTAGGCTTTCTGAGCAACAAAAAATATTTTAAAATTTAAAATATTTGGATATAAAATTTTCTATATTATTATGTCTATTATATATCTGATCTCCCATCTTCTCACTTCCTCCTTTTCCCTCGGTCCCCTCGTGATTCGTCGTAATTTCCCATGATTGTCCTAACCTGCCCCTGATGAGCCTAACCTGCCTTTAATTAAGAATTTAAGACTATAAAGGTTACTTACTGCAATGGCAATTTTTTCTTTCAGCTACAATATTAAATCATGCCTTCATTACTAGAAGCTCTCGAACAGAAATATGGTGAAGCAGCCGATTCAGATTCGAGTCCCGATTCAGATTCCGCAGGAATCTCGGTAGCTATCTTTGTGCCTTGCAGGTAAATTTATCGTTCTTGATTAGAAACAGCTAACATGATAACATACTCTTTACTAGATCACCTAGAGCAGCTGTACCTGCTCTTTTGGTACTAAATGATTGCGATATTGCCACAGCGGGTGAAAGAGAAGCCCTCGTAGCAAAATGTTCGAACGTGGAGGAATTAGACTTGGCGAAAAATAAACTAAATCATTGGACAGAGGTAATTATTTCTTCTTATCTATATTTTAGGACTACTACCGTTATAAGGTTGTTCATAACTATGTAGCAATGTGAATCAGTAGATACATTCGGCGTCAAATTGTTAAACACACCATAGAGTTTCAAAAAATATTAATATAATTAAGTTTTAATATTCTTTTTTAGTTTTGCAAATGCAAGTTAAAATATTGGAAATTGGCCTTTGTCAGAATATACAAAAAATTATTAGTAAAAATATATTTTGTGTTGTTAGTTTATCGTCAAAATGTTAGACACATTTGTTTATATTTAAAATATCTTTATCCTCCAAAGGTTTTGTCACAATTTATCAGTTTAGTTCAGCTATTCATCAGTTTAATATTGTGGATTTTTATGGGAAAAAAAATTGTGATTTTTTATCAAAAAAAAGAAATGTTTGTCAGAAGAAGAAAGACGATTAATTTTTTCGTTACCCGCAGACGGGATGAACACGAAGTTTTTCATCGATTGCCAAATTGATTCAGCTCGGCGAGACATACGGAGTTCATCGTTCAATTGGAAGGCCACCTGCTGTGTTAAGAAGAGAAACACTGAGAAAAAGACTCATTCTGCGAATTGCATCGAAGTCCTGTAAAACTGCAAGAGCAATTGCTAAGGAAGCTAAATTGCAAATAACCATTAGGAGTGACCAAAAATGAATAAAAATGTTTGAAAATATTGTAAGAAAAAATTGAAAAGGAAACCAGCATTAAATAATCGCCATTAATTAGTCCGAATGGCTTTTACTGACAAAAAGTCATGTCATGGATTGAACAGTGGAAGGAAATGATTTTTTTGACGAAAAGAAATTCAATTTTGATGGTCCTGCTGCTTATTTCTTTTAGATGGGCGAAGGAAGTATCATAGTTTGGACGAGTATTGCCTAGAAAAAAAGCAACTTAGTATTTCTTTCTCATCGAGTTGACTCTCAAGAATATAACATTTTATTAGAATAACAAAAGTGATTTAATAATGATAATTAATGAAATGAGTGGTTATCTTGCTGAAACACTGGCGAGGTGTTTCAACAAGATAACGTCCCTATTCATTCGGCAATAATGATAACGGATTGGTTAGAGCAAAATATTTCAAAATTGGAATGGCCTGTTGTCTTGAATATCATTGAAAATGTCTGGTGGATGCTTTCAAGATGAGTTTATAGTGAATCAAGACAAGCTACAAATTGGAAAATTTGAAAAGTACTATTCAGGCTTCATAAAAGGTAGTGAAAAGACTATACAATATTAAAGTGCTGTTTGTTTATGTTTTCCTGTTATTAACGTTAATTTTTAATTTACTAATTTTTAATTTACTAATTTTTAATTCATTAAAAAATCAAATTAATATGTTATTTTGCAAAATCTTCAAAAATAATTTTGTGTGTGTCTAATATTTTGGCAATGTATATTTAGAAATTATATGCTAGTGTGTTCAAACATTTTAGAAAAATTCTAATTTTAGTTTTCTATAATAAGGAGAAACTTGTAGGATGGTTGCTGTCAGTTGCATCTATGCACACTATTATGTAATTGCTCTGAATAATTCATAAATACACGCTCGATTCTGTAGGTGAAATTATAAATTACCTGTCATTTGTGAAGAACATCGAACTATCTATGTAATGAGCCAATTACTTAAAACCTTCCTAAAGATAGTACATCATCGAATTTATTGACGTTGAAGGAGATGAGCAACACACAGTTTGGGTTTAGAAATGGGTTTGATACTCGGGATGCCCTCTTTAGTTTTAATGTAGTTGTTCAGCGGTGTCGATGTCGATGTTAAAAAAGAAATTCATGCGTGTTTTATAGATTATGAAAATTCCTTCGATGTAAGGTATGAGAAACTGATGGAGCTACTAATGGAAATCAAATAAATAAGCTAGATTTGAGGATAACAGAGACCTTATAAAGGGCTTTTTATGTTTGGTCTTTGCCATTAAGTGTGGAATACAACATCATTTAAACGTCCATCATGTGATCGCTTGCACGACTCAATCCTTTTGAGGTAATTTTCGATGACTTTTCCGCACATTTCGGCTGGTATCTCGGCAATGACTTGACAAGTGTTGGTTTTCAACTGCTCAATACTTTGAGGATTGCCTACGTAAACACTATATTTCGCATAGCCCCCTAAAAAAGAGTCCAACGGCGTCAAATCGCATGATCTTAGCGGCCAATTGACATCACCAAATCTCGAAATTACGCGGCTTGGGAACTTCTCGCGGAATAAAGCCAAAATTGATCGTGTGTTGTGTGGCTTGTGGCGCCGTCTTGTTGGAACCACACATCGCTCAGATCGAAGTCTTCAATTTCTGGTCAAAAATAATCGGTTATTATACTATAGCGCTCAGAATTGACTTACTACTTACTTTGCGGATGCAATGGACTCTCCACAATCATTTATGGGTTTTCAGAGCCCCATATACGGCAATTTTGCTTATTTACATATCCACCTACCCAAAAATGAGCCTCATCGCTGAAGAAGATTTTGTTCGAAAAATCAGGTGAATGTTCAGGCACCCACTTGGCGTGAGTTGAACTTTATAAGGATGAAGATGCAAGCCCAAATGCAAAATACGCTACAATGTGTAGTAAGACAAGCCCACAGACTGATCGCCGAGGAATCGATAAATTTGGGTCTTCAGCCACACTTTCACTAACAGCAACGATATTTTCCATTGAGCAAGTGTTACGATGATGCACATGTTTTGCCACATTTATAACAAACCCAGTATTTTCAAATTTATTGACTGTGTTGGGAATTGTGCACTCAGATGGACGATTATGACGATCACATTCTGCTCGTAAGGCGCAAAACGTGGATACGACAGAATCACCATTTTTGTAAAAAATTTTAACAATTATAACCCGCTGTTCGGTGGTTAAGCGATCCATATTGTAAAATGGCAAACCTTAAACTAAACAAATCACACTTTAGATGACATTAAGTTTGACAGTTGTGAAAATCCAAGGCTGTATTTTCCGAATCACGAAATGGATAATCCTGTACAATAATCAAACAGGTTAGAACATTTTGCATAGATGTCAGGGGCAACTGACAGCAACCATCCTACAACAGATATTTAACTACACACATTAAATACATTTCTATTTTCAAACGTAAACCATAAAATAAATTCTTTAGGTGTTTGGAATTCTGGAACAGATGCCTCGACTCAAATTTGTGAACCTCAGCTTCAACGTCTTGTCGAAACCTTTAGAAGTTAGCCTGGATAAGGGAAAAAAGTGGGAGGAGCTTCGAAGTTTGGTACTGAATTCTACTTACGTGAACTGGGGCAGCGTTCAAGAAATCTTGGATCATCTACCTTGTCTGGAGGAGCTACACCTTAGCCTCAACGACTACAACAACGTCGAGCTACACGGCAAGAAAACCGACTGTGAATGTTCCGAGAATAAAAACGACAACTGTGACTGCCAGAATTATAAGATTAAGCATAAGCACAAAGTGATTCGGATACTTCATTTTACAGGCAATCCTATACATGAATGGAGAGAAATTTCTAAATTAGGTAACCAATTGCACTCTAACGCTAACTGCCTGTTACTAAAATTAATATCAAAGCTCCATCCGTTCTCATTTCGATTTATTTATTGTAATCTTTGGTGTAAAATACTACATTCAAAGAGATTTACCACTAAACACCAAATCACCAATATTGGGGCCTTCAGTGTGAAACACTTACACACACACAAATCCCAAAGAGGTTTTCTCCTAAACACTAAATTACTTTAAGTTCTCGACGCGCGTTTTGCTAACCATGTTAGCATCATCAGGATATTATTCAATCATTCAATTCAAAGATTGAATCATCTTCTGATGATGCTTCTGAGTAACGCGTGTCGAGAATTTAAATAAAGTAATTCGTTATTTATTTCTAAAATTTTTAGACGCACGTTTTACTAACCGTGTTGGAAATTATGTAATTATCTCCTGATGATGATAGCATGGTTAACGAAACGCGCATTTGTTTTTCTTCTTTTATTTATATATTTCTATTTTTTAAGTATAGTGAATTTAAATTTGGAGAATAGGATTGCCTTAATATACACAGTATGTTCAGTGGCTATTCGCATAACCAGTTCTCACTTAACAATATTGTTTTGTTTTATGTTCGGTAAAAGTGCCACAAAAACTTTTGAAATAATTCAAATTAGTTCAAATTTTAGTTAATATTAAAATAATTAGTTAATATTAAAATTACATTAATATTAAAATTATACTAATACGTGTTAATTATTAAATTATACTAATACGTATGGTAGTGAAGCAATGAACAATAAGAACAATTGATTAAATGGTTTGCCAATTTCGTGGTAAATGAGAACTTAAGAGAGCGAACTGAGAAGAGATTAACTGAAGAAAACGACTAAAAGTAACTTAAATTCTTCGTTTGACTAGGATTTTCTCTGTTATTATTTATTATTATTTTATTTCTTGTAGGCCTCTTATTTGATTTCGGTTGTTGTTAGGCAGCTATCTAGCCATCTTATAGATGGTCTTCCTATCTTTTACTGTATGGCTTATTGTTCTTACAAATATTCGCTAGTTTATTGGGTTCCATTCTTTGCACGTATTTTTCCAGGCTTTTCTTCTTATTTTAATCCACCTGTTTACATCTTGTATGTTACATTGTTCTTGTATGCCTTTATTTGTTTCTCGATCTCTGAGTGTAATGCCTTTGATTGATCGTAATACTTTCATTTGTTCATTGTGTATTTTTTGCTTGGTTATTCTTGTCTGTTACTACTTCCATTACTTCTTGCTTGTCTTATTACTTCTTTTATAGGATTTGGTTTGCTGGTGATCTCTATTCCAAGATAATTAAGGAACATTACTTACTTAATGACTTTTTTGTCTGATGACTGACTATTCATTTAGTTGTTTCACTTTTCACTACTCGCAATGAGTACTTCGTCGTGTTGTGTAACAGATTATAGTTACTTTATGTAATCCCATTTTATAGCATTCAAGCTCCCTAACTTCTCGTATTATTTGGTTCATTATCATATTGAATAATGATGAGCTCAGTAAGTCTCCTTGTCTTATGCCTACTTTCAGTTTTTAGTTCTACAAGTTTTATTGATCCTCTGGATGTTATAATTTTTGTTTTGCTATAATTTTTATAATGGCTTTAAAATAATTTCATTATAGTATTCAATAGATTGATGCTCCTGTAGTTGTCTAGGTTTCTTCCAGTATCCTTTTCTAATAACGAAAAATAATAAGCTTTCTTTCCAATTCGAATGCAATTGGGACTTTTTTATAATGTGTTTCCTTCATATTTCAGAAGTTCGTTATGTATTTCTTCTAGCCCCACTGTTTATTATTGAAATTTTTAATAATTCAGTTGTTCTAAAGGAGTCATTGTAACTTTTTTGAATAGTATTTATAATGTTTCATAACTTAACTTAATTGGTACTCAACGATTCTTTTTAAATATTGTTATTTTTGATAAAAGTTACAACATTGTCTTAACCTTACGAAGTACAGTTAAATAGGGGCTGACTACGGAATGCGCAGACTCTATTGTGGGAACGGATATTCAACTGTACGTAATATGAGAAAAATTATTTATCTTCATTCAAATTATGTCGTTTCAATGCTTGTTATTGAATATTCATCAACCAAAAAACAAACTGAATTTAAAAGCTAATTCTTAAAAATTAATTGTTGACATCTTTATGAGCTTATTGATAAATATAATGGAAAACATCTGGGTGATGTAACTTATGTATTCTAGGATATGCCTTTCCCAATTTGGAATCTTTGGTACTAGCAGAATGCCCCATTCGTTCTTTGGACTTAGATAATCCCTGCAAGGAATGCTCCAACAAGAACTGCGAAAAACCTGAAACAGAATCCAAACCAGCCCCGTATGATGCCTTCCAAACTCTTAAAATACTAAACCTAAACTCGACGAATATATCCACCTGGGACGATATAGAAATATTATCCAAATTTCCTGCACTGCAGTGCGTTCGAGTGCAGGTAAGTCGTTACGTTTCTATTCACGTTTGATTTATTTTCTTATTGTTTTCTCGGGATCATCCATTGCAGTTGATAAAAATGATAAAATACACAGGTGGATAATCTAGCATTGTTATTAGTATTCGTATGGCGAAAACTAAATCTTTTTGAATAGTTAAAATGGTAATTTGAAGCGGAGGCGTAGTTTTATGATGGCGACAAAGTTCAATGTTTTTTTTTTCTGGTTTAATTAGGAAGAGGCGATTAATAAGCAACTGCGTCTTAGTTTTGTTTATTTTTTTTACGCAGATTCGTTGAAAGACTCTATCCAGAATGATTCGAAATATTTTATTTAGATTAGATAATGTTATCTTGAATTTGTTTAAAAAGTTCATTATAAATATTTATTTAATTTTAATATACACAGGTGACCTAAAAATAAAACGATCTTTTTATTTAGAAATTATATCAATGGTGCCATATAGTTACATTAATATATGTATATAAATTCTAAATTGTTTCCTTTATTTTTATAATACAGGTTTCTAATTTTAGATATAGTACTTGTATAAACTGCTCTGATATATGAGAGTATATAAGTATATATTTTTTTAATATAATTAACAATCAATTCAACATTTTACGTTCAAGATTTCCCTGGATCAGGATTTCAATTTGAACTTTATGTTGAAACTTCCATCGGCATTAATGACTTATATTTTTAAGAATTAATTTAGGGATATAAACCGGGCGAGTATGGTAAATGTGGAAAGAGTTCGAACATCAGTTTTGTTAATTTTACCAGGGAATTAATTTTAGAAGCTCATCATAATTAAATTGCATGTTCCAAATTGTTTACATCAGAAATCAATGTCATCAGTTTTTTGTGTCAGGCTTCGTGATCCATACACCAAAGCAAATATTTCTTTCTGTGTTCTTCTTTCCGATGTGCTACAGCCCGTTCGTGCGTCTTGACCTCCTACCACCTTTACCCCATTCTGGTTCGATCTCCAGCAGTCACTTGCCAGTTTTTGATGTGCAGTAGTTTTCATATTATTGTCTTCCTACATTGTCAGGGCCCCATGTCATTAGTCTACATCTTTAACTTTTACCCACTATTCGTTTCTTTGTGATTTTTGTCAGTATTTGACTTTCTGGCATTCTCACCACGTATCCCGTCCATCTCAGTCACTAAACTCTTACATAGTCTATAATCTCAAGATTTTTGTATAATTGCTTGATTTCAAAGTTTCTGATCTTCTAATTTCCAAACCTAACCAAACCAAAAATCCTTCTATGTGGGTTTCTTTCAAATAGTGCACATTTTATTTTTGAGGATCCACGTTTCGCAGCCATAAGAGACTATTGGCTGAATGATTGATTAATAGACCCTGATTTTCCTGTTCTTTTGTATGAGTTTAGATCTTAAGGATGGACTGCAGGGCGTAAGTAGTTTTATTTCCCTTCATAATACGATTTCTAATATCAGTTTTTATATAGTTTGCTTTCCAGTAAGTAAATTCATTCACAACCTCAACGTTGTCATCCTCGATTGTCCGGTTCTATTGTCTTCTTCGATTAATTCTCATTTTCATTACCTTTGTCTATATTTATTTCTAGACCTGATCTTTTGGCTTTCGCCCTTATTTCATCATAGACCCCTTTTAGTAGTCGTTTCGATCTTGTAAATTTGTTAGGTCATCTGCATACCCACTATCATTTTTTCTTTATTCATCGCTGTTCCATTTACATCTATGTCTGTTTTACTGATGACTGGTCAATACTATGTTAAACAGGACTGGTGCCAATCCATCTTTTGGTCGCAAATCTTCTCCAATCTTAAATTTTATCAATCTCAATTTTCCACTCTAGTGTGTTGTTGAATTTTTACTCCTGCCTTAGAGTTAAACATCGTCATACGGGTTAATCTAATGAGCTTAGCTAGTATTCCCATTTCCTCAATGGCTTCGTACAGCTCCTTGTACGTTGTCATAAGCCTGTCTGAGTACATGAACATGCGGAATAAAAGAGAATCAGACTTTGTTTTCTCTATTATTTGATAGACTACGAACACTTTCATAAAATCTTGAAAACAACGATGATTCGAGAATCTCTTGTATTATCTAAATGAGTAATTTTTCGGTTTTCAAAACAAATATGGGATAATTTTTATTTACTGCATTCAGGGGTGTCCATTATGGGAAAGTAACGAATACACTGAGCATGAGAGACGGCAGCTGTTGATCGCACGATTGCCAAATGTGCAAACGTTAAATGGTGGTGGCCAAATCAGCGTAGATGAACGGGAAGACTCCGAAAGAGCTTTTATCAGATATTATATGGACAAACCAGAGAGTGATCGTCCAGAACGGTAAGCATTATTTTGATCTATTCCTACTATATTCTTTGTATAATATTATCATTGTCTTTAAAGGTACTTTGAGCTGGTTCAGATTCACGGAAAGTTGGATCCGTTAGTGAACGTTGACCTTAGACCGGAGAAGCGAGTCAGGGTGACGTTTACATGCGGTACCAATAGCGAAGTGAGATCAGTCGATGTGTACAGGACGGTTAGCGATCTTAAATCGAAACTCGAGGGTTTCGCTGGATTTTCGGCAGCTAAAATGCGTTTATTCTACGTGGACCAAGATCTTAGGGACATGCAGGTAAGAAACTTAGTGTTTTTTTATTTATTATAACAATAATATTTCAAAAAGCATCCGCTTTGATGCTCTTGTTGCTTGACCTGTTATTTCTTTTGTAAGAATTCGTTTGCTTTGTTTCTAAATAATATCTTTCATATCATATATTATAATATAAAAAAAGCGTGTGTGTAAGTCTTGACCAATTTCGAAGGTTCACAATTATAAAAACAATATAATAAATTATGTGTTACACCGGCGCGCCCAACTTCGTCCCACGCTAAAAATCTGTTTCCCCAAACGCGCCGAAATAAGTATAACTTCAATAACTTCAAACATCAAATTTTAATATATTTTTGAAATATTTACCAATAATTTATTAATACATAATTTTACTCAAAAAAATAATACATGAATACAGCCTCAAATCTTGATACACAATCTTTACAATGGAAAATAAATATATACTTCAATATGAATGAAGTTTTATAAATATAAACTAACAGTGTAGAATGTTAGCTTCTAGAAATTTGTTTATAAACAAGTCTTTGCAAATGACGAAGGTGTCATAATTTTAAAAAGAAAATAAATTGTGTTACATCGTTACAACTTTGTCCGCCGCTAAAAATTCACTCTGATCTGTTTTCCCAAACGGGCCATAAGAAGTATAACTTCAAAAATATATAAATGAATATCTTATATATTCATTCATATCTTTTCCCTGTTCATCCTTCTTTTCATCTCCCATATCTTTTTCTGTGTGTACAGATCATATTCTATATCTTTGGTAAACTTTTCTTAGAGTTCCCTGTTGATGTCTATTTTGTCAGTAAGCTTTGACCTTCTTTAACCTTGCCCTTCGTTCGGCCCAGTCTCCACCAGTCCTTTGCCAGTTTTTGATGTGCAGTGGTTCTTCAGCATCTCCTCTTTCATTGTCCTGCCACCGTGTCTTTGATCTACCTCTCTTTTTATTACCCATTATTTATCCCTTCATAATTCTCCTTGTTATACGGCTTTCTGGCATTCTCGCCACGTGTTCCGCCCATCTGAGTCTGAACTCTCGCACAGTCTACCGTATCCATATCTTTGTAGAATTGCTTTAGACCAAAGTTATACCTGATCCTCCAATTTCCATTATTATTCACAGTATTACTACTGGCTGTATGGTTGTTTTATAAATTTTAATGTTCTTTTATATATGTTAAGATCTTATGCCAGACTGCAGGTAGTAAATAGTTTGGCCACCCTTCAAAATTCGATTTATGATATTTATTTTCTATTGCCTATTTTTTTGTTATTAGATCTTTTTGTTTTTACAATTTTTCCCTTAGCTTTTAGCTTATTTCTTGTCATGTATGATATAAATGCTTGTTTTTCTCACGACTACCTTAATTTTGTGGTCATACCAAAGGGTTTATATTCACGTTTTGCTTCTCTATAGCTTCTTCTGCTTGAATATAACTTAATTAATTTTCCATGTTTGGTCTATTTCCATTTTTGTCTGTATACTCTTCTTGATTGGTTTTTTGGTCAGTATTTATTGATATAATATTTTAGTTTGTTTTATTATATTAATTATAAATATTTTGGGACGCCAAAATGGATGGATTTTAGGTAATATTTTTAAATGAGTTTCAATATACTAGTGTTCGATATTTTTGGTCTACGTCAGTTCAATATGATTGGTTTTGGTAACACATCGGTCAGTAAGTCTCCGGTCTGACATATAGATGGCGTCACTTACGAAAAATCCCTACCAGTGGTGAATTGTGCCAACCTTCAAACGTAATGTGTTAAAATTTCATGACAATCTGTTTACTAGTTACTGAGTTGTGCTTTAAGTGACGCTATTTTTGTAATTTCCAAAACGATGGAAAAAAATAGAATTTCGTGTGTTGATTAAGCTTTGTTTTTTGATGAAGAGAAAGAAGAATAACATCGTTGAAGCAAAACAATGGCTTGATAAACATTCCCCGGACTCTGCCCCAGGAAAATTAACCATAATTAATTGATACGCTGAATTCAAACGTGGCCATAGAAGCAGCGATGATGAACGCTCTGGGCGTCCAAATGAAGTGGTTACACCAGACATCAACACAAATTCACAAAATTATTTCGCAAAACCGTAAAGTAAAGCTGCAGGAGATAGCTGATATCATCAACATATCGAAAGGAAGTGTTTAAACCATTTTGCATGAACATTTGGGAATACATAAATTGTTATCGAAATGGGTACCGTGTTCGCCTACAACGAACCAAAAACAACAATCTGTTGATGATTCTGACTAGTGTTTGGAGCTGTTTAAGCAAAATAAAAATATTTTTTTTCATGCGTTATGTGACAATGGATGAAACATGGATACATCAGTACACTCCAAAGTCAAATCGTCAAGCAAGGTTATGGCCTCGTATTTTGGGATGCGCATGGAATATTGTTCATCCATTATCTCGAGAAAGGTAAAACCATCAATATTGAATATTACATAGCATTATTGGTGGGTTTAAAGGACGAGATCGCAAAAAGGGCTCAAAATGAACAAAAAAGTGCTGTTTCACCAAGACAATGTACCGTGTCACAAATCGTTGGCAACGATGCACCTCGAATTGCTTCCTCATCCGGAGTATTCTCCAAATCTGGCCCCCAGCGACTATTTCCTGTTCTCAGGCCTCAAAAAAATGCTCGTTAAAAAAAAATCACTCCATTGATGAGCTAATTGCCGAAACTAGAGGATATTTTGAAGGCAAAGAGAAATCGTTCTATAAAAAAGGCGTAGGAATGTTAGAAAGGCATTGGAATGATTGTATTGCTCATCAAGGAGAATATATTGATGTTTTACGAAAGAATATATGAATGAATATATGAAAGTGTGTTTTACTTGTCAGACCGGGGACTTATTAACCGATGTGTTATGTATTATAAAGTTCATCAAGTAACTAATGTAACTACTAGGGTGTAACAAAAGAATTTGCGTTTTTTCCTTTATTTAAAAATAAAGGATTATACTTTACTCCTCAGAGGTTTAATCAGATTTCAACTTTTTGATGATTCCGCTGCGAAATATGCATTCGGCGGTTTTTAACCAAAACGTTAAAATGGGTGAAATGAATCGCGAAATTAGGGCAATTTTAGGACATGTTATTAATTTTATTTTGAAAGAGGTCTCTCGATGTCAGCGTTTCAAGAACAGCTGTAGCTGCAGATGCTAGAACGAGCACTATGAAACTTTCAGGGGAATTAGGAGTATCTCACACTACCGTTAACCGGCATTCACGAGGTATAGGAACTTTACATCTGACTACCTTAAAATTAACGAATTGGACTTTGAACTGCTCCCTAACTCAGCTTACATCCCAGACCTGGCTTGGTCGGATTACTACTTGTTCCGGTCTATGGATCACTTTTTTCGAAGAAAAAAATCAGGGCCGAAGAAGAGGTAAAAACTGGTTACGTTGGGGGTTTCGCCTCTAAATACTCATCATGGTACCGAAGAGGATGGAGTTACTGGCGCAAAGATGGGTTGACGTAATCGAGAACAACGGCCTATATTTTGAATTATAATGTCCAGGTATACATTGTTTAAACAGTAAGTACCTCGAAAACGCAGATATTTTTGTTACACCCTAGTAAGAACATCGCAAATGATTTTCATTTGTTTTTCGATTCTACATACTTGTTTGGTTTATTATATCAATAACAGCTTTTCGTAATAGTTATTCTGTACTATGTTCTAATAAAGGCTTATTAATTTAATATTGTGCCAATGTTTAATTGACACATCGTTAAATTATGACTTATTTATGATTTTCTTAAGCATAATCATCCTCGTTCTCTATCGTAGGGCCCGGAAGAGATGAGATTCCCTTCAAAGCAGCTGTATAGCTACAACATTCGTTCAGGTGACGAAATATTGATCATCTGCAAAATCGAGTGCAAACGAAGAACCCAGAGCGAGTCCAAGTAATTAAAATTTTATTTCTCAATAACTTATTTCCTTTTATTTTTTACATACTGTATCCCTACTTGTGGGAGTATATCTGAAGGATAAATCTTCTTTCAGGCATATTTTCTTTTTACGTATAATATTTTTAATTTGTAAAATCATGACATGACCTGGTTCTACCTAATTCATTTTAAAAAAGTGAACTATTTAATAGGATTACAGA
This sequence comes from Cosmopolites sordidus, assembly GCA_031761425.1. Classification (NCBI taxonomy): domain Eukaryota; kingdom Metazoa; phylum Arthropoda; class Insecta; order Coleoptera; family Curculionidae; genus Cosmopolites; species Cosmopolites sordidus. The sequence goes on along the minus strand of JARFXV010000750.1, from coordinate 65,281 downwards.
GAAGGAAGAGAGGGCAATGTACAACCTCTAGCTAGGAATAAACAGCTTAGCGATGTTAAGCATTAACACAACTACTAATCTAATTATACGTTATGATTTAAAACTTAAATACTAATAAATTTTGAAGTATCGGTATTTTTCTAACCTTTATAACAGTATTGACGACATGTGTACATTTTGTATGTATAGTGGCGTCAAATTATCACCACTAACACATTACATATTTATCTGGGATTTTTTTTGTGAAAAAAATCAAATGCCAAGCCTATTGTTTAAAATTTTATGTGATATAACGTCGCGAGACGTAGTTTTAGCTTGTAAAACATATTTCCTCTAAAACTGCCATGTAGTTTTATTTTAAGTGGTTTTTTCTTTAATCAGCAATAAGTTATTTTTAGTTTAAAACACCTTTCGATCGATTTTTGTTATTTTAATACGTGCGTGAGGCCGAAACCCTATAATGTATAAATGTTTATCATGAATTTGATTCATGTTTCTGTTTTGTTCCCCCGCACGTATGTAACGTGCATTAATGGCAATGTGATACTTAAAATATTATCAAATTTTTTTGCATACGAATATCCACCGATTTAAAATTGAAAACATATAGATAGAAAGTCTTCAAGACTTCTTGTGATAATTGTTAGATTAAGAATTGGCTAATTCTTTATGTTAGACATTAATTTGTAGAATTTAAAAGTGTATGATAGTAGTAAGATATACCTTTTAAGATAATATGTCTTTTATTTCACCTTATCCTATGATATACAGGGTGTTCACATTTTTGGGGACACAAAATTAGTATTCTCAAACAAAAAAGTTTCAGGCTTATGAATTTATAAACAGTAAGTAATCAGATTCAAATTGGTAAACCAAATAAAAATTTATTTATTTCAGGAATTTTTAATTAATGATGTTTTCAAAATACCCTCCTCTTTGCTGAATACAAGCTTGAGCTTGTATGCTGACAGATGAAGTGACAGTTTTTTCATTATGGTTTTCTCATAATGTTTAAGTCTGCTGAATACACTCCAATAATTCCTCCCTAGTGTTTGAAACTACATTTACATTATGGTTACAGGGGAACTAGGTGGCCCTGCAACAGGACCACTATGACCAATTCATCATGAATAATTGTTGCTTATGAAATTCCGGCACGGACGGCAATTTCAAAATGTCTGGTGCACCATCCACTTAAAACCACATGTCTTTTCTTATGACCAGGGGAACATCCTCCAAAAGTGCTGGCAATTCCTTAATAAGGAACTGTAGGTAATTATCCGCATTTAACAAGATAAGCAGAATGAAAGGACCAAGTACAAAATGATCGATTAAGCCATCCCAAACGTTCAAGGAACATTGATCTTGAAAGTTGTACATATTGCTTTTGGATTTTCTAGTTCCCACCTATTCAGATTTATGATACCGCGTCTCGTAAATGAAGCTTCATCTGTCCAAGGGACTGTCCTAGAGAAATTAAAATTTAGTTGTGACTGTTGTAGAATCCAGGTAAAATGAACTGGATGCCTATGGTGGTCTAGCTGAAGCAAACCTTGCATATTTCAATAATTATTTTAATGTAGACCCTTACGTTTCAAAATTCGCTAAATAATCGTTTCTGGAACTTGTTTGAACCGAATGTGAAATTATGATGAGCGAACCACATCCACATCCATAATTCATCGTCGAACTATAGCAAACAAGATCAAGACGGTTCGTATCTAATACAAATGATGTCATGCCGTTTCCTAAAACGTCAAAAATGAAGAGAACTAACGCTAAATGAGGAAAAACTGTCATATTAACGAAAGCAACAACCGTTCCATATGCAGAAAATTGTTACGGCTAGTGTTTTCTGCGATTCTTATGGTGTGGTGCTCATAGACTATCTAACAAAGGCAGGACCATCACTGAGGAGTATTATGCTTCATTATTCGGTCAATTAAAGGGCGCGATTTAGCTAAAGGTCCAAATCTGGTCAAAAGTGCACTTTCACTACGTTAATACGCCCGCACACACGCCTTGAGTTACAAAACTCTATGGCCTACACTTCAAAGTACTTCTTGATACACTGTATTTAGCTCTTTCCAAACCTGAAAAAATTGTTTGTTGGACGAAGATTCAAACAAAAATATTCAAAAAGATTCGAACTTCAAAACGATGAGATCAAAACTAAAACAACTGCTTATCCAGCTGTTTATTTCCAGAATTGTGCACATCGCACTCTACTGAATGTATCAAAAAGTTGGAAAGTTGGAAAGTAATTAATTAGTAATATTAAATATTAATTATAATTCTATTAAGAAATAAAATAATATTCTCAAATATATTCTCATTCTCAGGCCGAGAAGTTTTCGAACGACTGTTGTAGTCGATCTTTAATTGTAAAATAATGTAAAATGACAATGTACAATAATTGCAGAGTTCTCACAAAAGAACTAACGCTAAATGAGAAAAATCCTTCAGATCAACCTATCATAAAGAACTAGAAACAACAAAACTTTCCCGCAAAAAAGAAAAAAAATTGGTGGAAGATTTAGAAAAACGAACTGAACAGAGGAAAAGAACAAACAACTAAATAAAAAAGAAGAACCACATGTTATTTGATGAAGAAGACTGATATGATTCGACGAATAAGACTGAAGATACTGATTGTTTTTATTGTTCGCAACTTTTTTTAAGAAACTTATGAAGGATATTTGTAATATCTAATGTGTTGCCTTTTGTAGGCCTACTGTAATTGCGCTGGGCTCGTCGTCTGAATCTTAATTTATTTATTGGGTTGATATATTATAAAAGTTCGTCGCGTTTTTGGCGTTAAGCTGAGTCCACACCAATAAAATTTTGCGTGTGTGTTGAATTTACTGGAACAATTTGTTTGAATTATCTGGTGGAATGGTTCGTGTGCGTAACTACGGCGACAATATTTGTGTGTAAAAGCATCTACATTGACACTTACAACACATACAACCCGTACAACGCAAATTTGTATTGATGTGGACCGAGCTTTAGATGGCATTGCGTCGCAAAACCGAAGTATTATCTATTTCATACGTGCAACATTTTGATGTTTGACAGAAGGAATTTCAGCAAGTACTTCGGAAAAAAATGTGTTATTTGGTTTAAAAGTTCAAAATTGCAGAAAATAAATAGCATTTTCGACATATGCTTTTTTATTTCCGATATGATGTATACATAGGGTGAGGTTGCCGTTGACAATTCCAGGATTTTAAGTGGTTCAGAAAGTTTCGTGGAAACAATTTTAATCTTAGGGATGCACTACGTTCTGGACGACCGGTCGAGGTTGATAGCAACTAAATATTAGCGCTGATTAAAAGTGATCGAGAGATCAGAGAAATTACTGGAATCAACCAGTCAACAGTGTCAAGGCAATTACGTCAACTTGGAATGGTTCTCAAGGTCGATGCTGTATGGGTTAATGGAGAAATATTCTATAGGCCGAATTTCTGCTTTGATTTTCCATTGAAACGCAATGAAATCGATCCATTTTTAAAGCGAATAGTTACAGGAGATGAAAAATGGATTGTGTATAATAATGTTAAGCGTAATGATCATAGTGTAAGCGCGGAGATTCAATCGTTCGCACCTTCAATCAGCGCAAATGCCAGTTTACGCCCGAAGAAGGTTATGCCATACATTTGGTGGGACTGGAATGGAATTGTTTATGAAGAGTTGTTACCTTAAAACTAGACCATTAATTCGAAGAAATACCTTTAAAACCAAATAAATTGAAGAGTTAACATCCAGAAGCGCCCAACAGAAAGGGCATTGCTTTCCATCGATACAATGCTAGATCACACGTATCTTTGGCCCTCCGGCACACACTTTTACAACTTGACTGTGATGTTTTGGTCCATCCATCATACTCTCCCGAGCTTGTGGCCTCCGACTAACATTTTTTCGATCGCTTCAAAACAGCTTAGAGGGTGCAAACTTTACTTCCTTGGAACATCACCTGGATCACTTCTTTAGCCAGAAACCTTAACATTTCTTGTGGCGTAGGTTTACGTAGCTACCGGAGACATGGAGAACGATCATCGAACAAAACGGTATATACTATATTAATTAAATATCATTTTTAGTAAATACATTTTTCTCAAAAAGATCTAACGAACTTTTGCATCAGCCCAATAAATGTGATAGAAGAATAAGTTCCTGTGATTAACATAAATAAAATATTTGGAATAAAATATTTTGTTGTTCTGCAATAAAATATTTTTTGTTGCAAAAGTTTGGTTGTTTCTTAAGTGTGCCATTTTGCCTTCGGTTTCCGTACGTTTTACAGGAATATTAAGAGGAATCATGCCGAGGAGTACAAAATTAAAACTGGAAAAGATCATTCTTTCAGTTTAACGGAAATATATTTGAAAACACATTTAGTATGGGCCTTCATTTTATTGAGAAATTAAAGGCTTCAATGTTTGGTACGCAATTTTAATATATTTATTTGCAGAACATATCCCTTCTACACAATCCACTAACTAAAAATTGAAATTACTTATATAAATATAAAGTGAGAAAAACTATTCAATAGTTAAAAACTGCCAAATATTTCATGCCTTTACATTATTATTTAAACCAATGAGCTTTGAAAACAATGACGAAAAGTAATATTGTTTGTAAAAAAATCTAAAGAATTGGTTCAAAGTTCTGAATGGGATTCTTTTCCATACTATTTTCTTTGTCGCCATGATCAGCAGTAGATGTTTGTTCTTCTTCACCTTTCTCTTCGGGTGCTTCTATCGTTTCTTCATTTCTTTTGCATTGTTTTAATCCATCAAACTCTTACAAATAATCATCCTCATTCAACCAACAGGAGATTCACTACAAGCTTGTCAGATTTTTTCTGCATCCTCTTCAGTAGCATCCTGTTCATTCATCTTCATATAATTTACTCACTTATAATAATAATTATAATAATAATTTACTCATTTATGACGAAACTTTCTAAATAGTTTAAAACCGTTACTCTTCTTTTAAACTCATGTTCAATCCTATTTAGATGATTCATTTTTCTTACAGACGATTGAAACATATTTTTATTGAAGGCATTAATTGTTAGCATAGTTTTAGTTGATTTTATGGGTTCTTTCACGGTCATTTTCTTGGGTTTATTTCCTTTGGGAGCTCTGGAGTTTTTGCTTTCAGTTCCGTTTCCTGCCTTTTCATCTGAGGAATGTTTTTTGTCAGTCACTTTGTCTTCATCAGGTTTGTTCTGGCTACCAAACAACTTACTTAAAGTATTAAGTGTTTTTACTGTTCGCATCTTTTTCAAAGTCTAACAAAGAATGTTGTCATTTTACCTTCATTTCCATTATGTTTTGAAGGATTGATGAAAGAGGATAACATTGAAGAGTACAAAATAAATCTGGATAAAATCATTCTTTCGGTTTTATGCAAATAAAAAAAACATTTGATATTTGTATTGGCCTTCATTTTATTGGTAATAAATTAAATGCTTCAATGTTTGGTACACAATTAAAATACATTTATTTTCAAAACATATCCCTTCTCCTACACAATTCACTTAATCACAGATCGAAACTACATAAACCTAGTGGGGTGGGAAAAACTATTCAATAGTTAAAAAGTTGCAAAATATTTTTAATAAATTAAGATTTAAATAAACGCATTATGAAAATAATGCCGAAAAGAAATATTGTTCATAAAAAAATCGTCTAAAGAATTGATTCACAGTTCTGAATGGGATTCTTTGCCACTTCCATTTTCTTTGTCACCATGATCAACGGTAGTTGATTGTTCTTCACCTTTCTCTTCAGGAGCTTCTATCGTTTCTTTATTATCTTTTGCGTTGTTTTCATCCACGGTACTGTTATCACCACTTCCTGCTTTGTCTTCTACGGGTTTCTCGATCTTTTTTGGTTTAAAATATCTGAGTTTGTTAACCAGGTATTTGACTTCCCTATCTAAAGCTGCCATCTTATCCATGAGATGTTTTACAGTTAATTTTGGAGTTTCAAATTTCTTGAGTGATTCCTGGTCTTTCACAGCCTTGTCTCTCCAATCAGTGGTATCTTTTATGAGTTTCTCCAAGGCCTCCACTTCAGAGTCTTTGAAAACATCCCTCTCTGGATTAGTAGTTTCTGTGAGGTTTTGGGCAGTTTTGAGAAAAACACTGGAATGATTCAACATAGAGTGCAAAGCTTTGAGGGCTTCTGGTCTCTCTTTGTGCTCCCAAACTCTTGCAAATAATGTTCTAGTTATGGACTGAATATCATCCAGTTTTTTCTCGTAGGTATCGGCATCAGCATCTGAACCATCCTCATACAACCAATCAGAGATTTCACTACAAGCTTGTCTGATTGTTTCTGTTTCCTCTTCAGTAGCAGCCTGTAAATATTCATCCTCATACAATTTATTTTGCACATCTATGACGAAACTTTCTAAATTGTTTAAAGCCGTTGCTCTTCTGTTGATATCATGTTCAATCTGATTCAGATGGTTAATTTTTCCAAGGGACGTTTGAAACCGATTTTTATCCAATGCATTAATGGTTAGCACAGTTTCAGTTGATTTGATGGGTTCTTTTATAGTAACCACCTTGGGTTTAGATTCTTTGGGAACTGTGGCGTTTTTAACTTCAGTTGTGTTTTCTACCTTTTCATCTGTGGTTTGTTTTTCTTCTGTTTTAGGTTCTGGTTTATCTTCGTCTAGAACCTCATGAACTGGTTTTTCATCAGTCGGTTTCTCTTCATCAGGTTTTTCTTTGCCACCGAACAGTTTACCTAAAGTGCTTCCTATTTTCGATAGAGTACCTTCGTCTTCAGAGGCAGTTACTGTTTTCTCAACAACTAATTCTACATTTATCATGTTTAGTATACCAGATTCATCCAGACTGAAATGTGCTTTAATGCCCTTGCTCTCAACATTTTCTCCTAGATTATTTTTAAGAGCTTCAGCAACTCCAGTTAAATGATATGCACTGAGATTCTGTGAACCGATATATTTAACTTCCTCCATGGGCAGGTAGTCTAAATCGGCATAATTTGCAACAAAACTAAAGTCATCTATGTGCTTATTGAACGTTATTATTTTCTTTTGTGGATAGGGATTCATGAGATTAAATAAGGTGCGTTTAACAGTTTTCAAACCTAGAGAAAAAATTAAATTAGTATTAAGATGAGATATTTGATTGAAAAGTCTTACCCTCGCCGGTTTCTCTTTGAAATACGATTTGAATGGGAAAGAGGACAGTGTCCTTGGTTAGAAATTTGGTAACTTTGAAACCAGTACTGAGATCCGCCGCCTTGTACACGGCTCCCATGGTTGCCGCTTCATCTGTGTTTAAGTTTTTGGCCAGTTCTTTGCCTACAGCTTTTTGGAGAATTTCTTGGACTTTAGGTACTCTTGTACCTTGAAATAAAAGAAAGTTTTTAAGAAAGTTATTGGGTTAATGCAATAACAATGCAATTTGTTTAACAGAAGGAATTTCAGTGACTACTTGGGAAAAAGTCGTATTATTTGGCTGCGTTTTTTAAATTTCGTTAAGTATTCGACATGGTGTGCATTTTTATTTCCAAAAAGGCAAGAATGTTTGGTAGACGCAAAGGAAGATATGTTCCGATTGCACGGGCCAAAAGTAGTTTAAAAAGTTTTAGTAGCTAAGATAAAAACAATTTTTATCTTAGTGATGCACCACCATTATGTTCTAGATGGGAACGCAATATTGACGCTAACTGAAAGTGATCGGCTTTGAACAGCTCGACAGATAAGGTGCATTTTTGGAATGAACTAGTCAACAATATTAAGGCGATTACGTCAACTAGGATGGTTAGCGAGGCCGATTTATGGATGCCACAAGAGTTAATGGAGAAAAGTATAATAGACAGAATTTCTGCTTGCGATTTTCTATTGAAGCGCAGTGAAATCAATCAGTAATTCAATAATTTTTATTGCGGATGGTTACAAATGATGAAAAATGGATTGTGCATGATGATGTGAAGCGTAAGAGTGGAGATGCCCTTCATCTACCGCAAATATATTCGAAGAAAGTTGTGCTATGTCTTTGGAGGGACTAGAAGGGAATCGTTTATTATAAGTAGTTACCTGAAAACCAGACTAATAATTTGGAGAAATATTGTTCACAACTAAGTGAAATAAAGCGAGCAATATAACGGAAGTGGTCTGAATGAGCCAACAGAAAAGTGTTAAATCGAGATATAGCTGAACACACGTGTTTCTGATCACCAGACACAAACTTATATTGATGTTTCGGTCCATTGTCAGTCAGGTACTATACTGATTAAATGTAATTTTTAGTAAACCAAATTATTCAATTTAAAAAAAAAAACGGGAGTGAATAGTGATTGTCCAAAGGCAGGTACTATATTGATTAAATGTAATTTTTAGAAACCAAAAGTAGTTATTCAATTAAAAAAAAAAAACCAGAGTGAATAGTTGCATCGACTCAATATTTACAAACAGTCAATAATTATGATGTTAAATCTTTTATATGAAAAGAAAATATATTGTAATTCACCCCATAAAAATTATTATAAGCAAAATTCATACCTGCCCCAACCAACACAACTTGACCTATAACATCCATAGTTAAGTGAGCAGTTTTCAAAGCCCGTTCAACAGGTTTCGCCACCCTTTCAAGTAAATCTGGAATTAGCGCTTCCAATTCATCCCTAGTCACCAATAATTTGAAATCCTTTTCATCAATTAAGCCTTCAATTTGAGCATAATGATCAGCATTGGCAGATAGGACATTCTTCAAACGACCCGCTTCTTTGAACAGCTTAGCCACGGCTCTGGGGTTTTTGAAAACGTCGTTTTTAGTCTTCTTCATTTCGTTGAACTTTTTCCCTAATAAATCTCGAAGTCGCAGCTGGATTTCGAGGCCGCCTAGAGTGCGATCGTAGCCAACACCCAGAATGGATACCTGAGGATGTGTTTCTACAAAACCTCTCTCTTTAGTTTTAATTGTTTGGTAACTGACTAAGGTGGCACTGGTAGAAGATGCACCCATATCATAAAACATAACATACTGAGATGTTTCATTGAACATTTTAGCCCTAAATATACCTGCAATAAAAATGCAATTTTTAATTCAATTAAAAATCAAATTTATAAATGCCATGCAAAATAATCAGAACTTATTGATTACCCTAATAACTAAAATGTAAATCTTACCATAATTAAGAGCTACAGCAGTATAATCATTAATCAACTGAAGAACTTTTAGGCCAGCTAACTGAGCAGACTGTAACAAAGCCTTTCTTTCTACCTGATTGAAAAATCCAGGTACAGTTAACACACATTCTTTAATAGGTTGATGAGCACCATTTTCAGCAAATTCTTTAGCTTTTATTAAGAATTGTGCAATTAGTTCTTCTGGACTGAAAGTTGTGTTTGCATCTTGCCTGAATAATATAGTTTCTCTTTCTTCATCTGGTATTATGTCATAGTATGGAAATCTTTTCTGATATAACTTTACTAAAGGATGATCAATCCTTTTTCCTAGCAAGTCTAGTAAATAGCCATATGCTTGTTTGGGGAAACGCAATCCTAGTGTCTGTGCATCCTCACCAAATAATCTGACATTATCTCGAAAACTGATAATAGCTGGTGTTTTTCTCTTTGATTCCTTATTTAAGGCTATTTCCATAGGCACTCCCGGTGAAACAATTCCTACTTTCATCCACTCTGAACCAAAATCGACAGACATTACAGCTATACTCAAAACATTAGTTACTCTAAGATAACCTAATATTAAACTAAATAAGACTATTGATATCTTCATTGTTTCTCACAGTATCTAAAAAAAAAGAATAACTCTCGTCAATAGTAACATATAACTTTATTCTCTGTTAATAATGTTTAAATATGGAAAAATAAATACATTTTAAGGTTAATATTGCTTCTTAATGCAAACATCACTTATACTTACATGTTGTGACTTGATATTATTCAGGGGTTGTTGGTTGTTGCTAGATGTCGTAGTTTTAATTCAAGAATAGCAATGTTACAGAAACACGGTTTTAAACCACGTCAGAAAATAGTCAAATAACACATCCTAACCAAAACAGCTGATTTGTATTGCCTGTCAACTATACCGGCGATCTGTCAGGTGTGGCATTATTTTATTGGTTGAACTGGTTATTGTCCGCAATTTGTTCATTAAAGATGGCGCTGCAGAAAATATAAAATGCAAACTGTAATCATAATTCAGACATCATATAGAAAACTGTTATTAATTAGCTCTAGTTTAGGTCGTTGTAGTTGGATGAAACCGTAATAATAAAGTATCTTGTTAAAATTAAGTTTTACTCATTTTATAATATATTAGGAGCTTGGATTGGAAACTGCAAACTCTCAGCTGATTTTATGCAGACCATACTTTTAAATGCTATTTACAAAATACTAATAGCGAATCTAGACGTGATAATTTGATTACGGCGTTTACGATTTTTGCTCGTTCATCCTTTCTCCTCCTAATATGTTTTTTTTTGTAACAACAAACATGTTGAACTATGCTGTTAGATTGCAAAACCATTGTGTGGAAAACGTAATTGTTAATGGAGAAAGCTATACAATTATTTATTTAGATACGTCAGTACCTCTACTTAGTAATAGATGGCAGGTATGTACTGTAAAATAATTTAATATTAGAAAATGCAAACAATATAATCAAATATATTTTTACACCGACTGCGATAGAGTAATGAATGTTTTATTTAGTTTGATACAAGAAAAGCAAGATTTTTGTGTATTGTGCTAAGGCGTAAGAAATCTAATTCGCCTAACTCTAAATAAAATAAACCTTAACTAGATTGTTGCGCATATTAATTTAGAAAAGTAAAGTATTATTATTTGGGTATGATAGTGGATTTAATAAAATAACAAGTATTTTCCAGGTACTTTATTGCATTTTCTAAAATGGAGAGAATGCTTTTATGTACACATTGAATTAAACTTATTTCCTATTTTGAATACAATAAGAATTTATCATAATGGTAAATTGTATAAATATGAGATGATCTGGGCGATGGTAACATTAAACATAGTTTGGTACATCGATCAACATTATTAGGTCTTCTCAAACAATAAAAAATTATAATAATAAAAAGAAATATAATGTGCTATAACGCCTTTTTTCGTTCTATAAATAACAATAAAGAATATTAAAAAAAATAAACCTAACAATTTACAAAATTTCATAATAAGGGTAAAATTGCCTAAACATTATATAAAATTACAGGAATCGTTACGAACAAGAACATTTTCCAAATAGGAATTTAAAGAATGAAAGTAAAATTCTTTTACCAGTTGAGCATGTCTGTTGTAAAAGAAAACAGTTCTTGCACGTTGAAAAAATAACTTATAATATTAGTTTCAACACAGTCTTTATAGAAAAACGAACAAAATAAAATGAATTTCGATTACGACTGTATTTTGAAAACCTAAAAATAAACATACCTATATAACATCTGTACATATTTACACAGCTACAACGTTTTATAAAAATTATATTACTCAAAAATATAGTTCTAGCGTTCAATTAAAAGACAATGGCGGTGTTTAGAACAAATTTCTTCATGCGTAATAATTCCCACTGCCTATCAACAAAATGATAGTTTGTTTGGAACAATAAAAAAATAACGCAATTCCAATTTGGCGTTAAAAATGGATGAACATGAAATTGCGAGTTTTAGGATATGGGGATTTCTGTTTTTGGATGAGAATATTGACTGACTTTTGTTTGGAAATGATGTCTACAGGGCTCTGAATTGACCAAACAAAATATAATTTCCATTTATATATTAATTTAATAAAATGGTATATATTAGGTTGCATAACCACCCTAAATTTAATAATACATTTTTTCTTGAAATTCAAGGATAATCGTTTTAAATATGATTTTCTTTCATTTGTTTCATTTGAACACTCATCATTTCATTCTATTCATCCTAATAGCAGTAATCTTGATTGAAAAAGTAGAATTTTGATTTGGTGAATAAAAAACGCATAAACAAGTTATTAAACAAATTTTTCAAGTCAATATTATTGTTTAAAACGAATATGACCTTGTGTTACATATGATATTGGAGTTTATATTGAGTTAGAGGTCAGTATATCTACAGAGAAAGGTCACTGAGGTTTACTGCAATAAAAAAAAACGTTTTTCGCTCATATATGGCATTCTAGCACAAAAATGACCATTTCAAAAGGCCCTGTAGAGTTGACATGGTTTTAGGGATTATTATATGGTACAGAAGTCAGTTTACCCAGTAGCATTTGAATATAAACAAAATGTTTAAGTACATATCACAGATGGATTGCTCTCTCTCTTTGTCTAGTTAACTTAAGAGGTAATAAGTTGAAGATAGGAGGAGGATCTGTCAAAGAGGTGGAGAGCAGTAACTGCGGCACTGCCAGTCTATCACAATGACGATGTGGTGTCCCGTCGGGAGTTGGAAGTCACCACCATGACACCGTTACGTCTCTAATGACGTAATTAAGCTGTGGTAGACGGTGCTTTGCAATTCACCGAACAGAGAGGCGTGCCCACAACTGAAAGAAGTGGCATCACTGTCCACGACCGAAGCAGTGTATCGTGTTGTTGACGGTAAATTGTTGTTGAGCGAGTAGGTTGAATTCGACGCGGTACTATCATCCAATTTCAGACGTTTCACTAATGGGTCATCACTCACTACGTCTACGTCCTCATCCTCATCCAAAGCGGTTAACATACGCGGTGTCGGTGGGAGATAAAATTGAGATAAAACATCACACTCGTCCAATTCATCGAAAGAACGTTTACGCCCCGAACTAGTCGTCACTGGTAATGGTTCCACGGCGAACCCACTAACATTATTGATCTCCTCTTCCAATTTTGCATGAAAATCAGTCTCAATCATCAAATCTTCGATTTGGGGAGTCGTAACTGGCACTTCATCCATCGATATTTTCTCGCTCTTCACTAGCTCACTCTTAACGAAACTATCATTACTATAACACCTCGGATAATTCAGCTGTTGTTTCTGCAATTTTTCGTCTCTGTTTTCCTTTTGTAGCCGTTTCATTGTGTTGTTGATTAAGACAGAACGGCACAGACTTGATTCGGGATCGTCGATTTTCTTCAGTTTGCTGAGACTTATCTTGAGCACCTTGCGCCGTTCTTCTTTCTGCTTGTACTTGGCTGAGATCATGGAAGGCCGGTTGCGAGAGCTACAGTAGCCAGTAGGATATGTACGTGGCGGACCAAAGATGTCGTCGCAGTCGTCCATGGGATCTACTAGCGGGTCTATTATTTGGGGCGTTCTCATAACTTGATCAAAATCTGTAAAAAATTAAAATATACATTAGATTAGAATATAAATCATCAAAATACAAAAAAAAATAATAAGATTCAGGACTAAAAGATAGCACACCTCATGTTTTTGCGTATTTTTACATTATTTTTCAATATTATTGATCTCTTCTTCTATACTATAACTAGATTTACTAAACAAAAACAGCATCTTTCAGTTTGTTTACACTATAGATTAATACCTATGAAATGTTTACAAATATCAACGATACGGTAGGACACCTTAAACTGATTATTTGCCAACATTTTAGATATAATGATACTCGTCGATATTAATTCATCAGGTACATTTTTTGGGTAAATAAACAAAGTTACTAAATATAAGAATCCATTTTTGTCTCGTACCTTACAGTAAATTGTCATATGTGATTTTAGGGTTGCATAACCATGTTACAAAGACATGTTTTCCTTTGGGAAACCTTTAATAGTCAGTAAATCAGCATGATATACAAAGACTTTTTCAATTGCAGTCTCCTCATCTCTTTATTTCATTTATTTCTGGGTACAGAGTTTTAACACCGAATGGAATTTTCCATTATAGCCTGATTGTTTTAAAATAATTGTTCTGTGTATGTATAAAGTGTCTAATAATAAATTATTCATAAAATATAATTTGTTAAATAGTATATTAATGTTAAATGAAAATCGCTGCACACTGTCGTTAATTTAATATCGAGTCGAACGAAACATTTTAGTATAAATGAATACTTTTATTTCAGGCTTATCAGCATATACTATTTCAAAAACGTTAAAAGTATTCAATGTGTCTTCCTTTGTTTTTCAAAGCAAATGAAACACTTTGATTTCGTTGCCTCAATAAGTTTTAAACAAAAAAAAAAGATTTTAGAGTCGCATAACCATTCAACGGTAAAATTTTTCTAAAACTATTATTCAATATAATTAATTGTTCCAATTTGAAAACAGTAACAAAATAACACTTGAAGTTGTTTACAAATATGTTTTTGACATATATCAATTAACATATGTAAACAAATCATTTAAGTTTGATGAAACGAAAACAAAGAAAAGCAGTGATATTTAATATTTACGGATCACGTCGAAATTTAGAAAAAACTTGAATTATCATATGCATTCATCATAAATTCCATACGATACTAAATTATTTTATTTGTAGCCATTATAACCATCATCAGGAAAAAAATAAGATATATTTAAAGATAAGAGATGAAAGTCGTTCGAAATGATCATCACTCGTTCTGGATGTTAAGATATTGCTGCAGAGAGAGTTTTTACTTAATAAGTAAAATTTATGTTTATTAGCAATTTATTTATATTTATTAGTACAGTTTACATTTGATAGCAAACGTTTCATCCCATTCATCAATTAACAACCAAAAGGATTAATAATAATTAATTAATAGTCAAAAGGATTCAATGTCTCCCTTTGTTTTTCAAAGCAAATCAAACTCTCTGATTTGGTTGCTTCAATAAGTTCTAAACAACGTAAAAAAGATTTTATAGTTGCATAACCATCCAAGTGGCAGCAGGCGGTAATATCTCGATTAATAAGAAAGGAGAAAAACTGAAATGCGAAAACTATAGTGGCATACCATTGTTTAGAGTAGCAAAGAAAGTTCCATTTTTAAGTAAACAGAATATAAAGGAGCGGTTAAAATTTTCAAAAACAAACTGTAGTGAAGAATTGGAAACACATTATTTTTAGTGATGAAAGTAAAATTAAGGTATTTGGTTCTGATAGCAAATTGTATGTGAGAAGTAACACTTTGGGTAAAGTGAAGCATTGTGGTGGTAACATCAAAGTATAGGGGGCTTTTCATATATCAGAGTTGGTCCAATATTTTGAATAAAAGAAAAAATTGTAAACAAAATTTACTTAGTAGTCTTAGAGACAATTATGCTACTTGAAGTCAACAAGACAATGATCCCAAACATAAGTCTCATTTGGTGAAGTAGTGGTTCGAGAGGAAACATATTAAAGTGTTAGAGTGGGCATCACAGTCCCCGGATCTAAATTCGATCGAGAACCTTTAGAAAGAGTTAAAACGCCGCCTTGCTGGTAAAAAATAGCAAACACCAAGACACTGGCAAGAAATTCAGACAGCATCAGCAGACATCTAATCGACTCCATGCCAAGAAAATACTAATCTGCAATTAAGAATAACAGCCATGTTACAAAGTACTGAGCGTCGGTAATAGTGTAGAATAAACAGTTTCAGAGAATTATACTTTTTAGTTTTTTTATAATTTGTAATAAAAATTACCTTTATTTTTTCAAAACATTTGATCAAAGTATAATTATGAATAAAGTAAATGTTTATATTCAAATTAATTACATGTATGCCTTTAAAAAACTCAGTAAATTAATTTTGGAAAATTAATATTGCATTAGAAACAATTTAAAAATAAATTTAAATAAAATATTTAAATTCCACCACTCTTATTTTATTGCCTACCGCTGTAAATATGAAACAAGTCTGAACACCATTTTCTTTCTATTTTCTATACAACTGTGTATGTAATGTAATAAACACTGTGTGTAATAAACACAGTTATTCATAATTTATTCAGTTGAGTAAGAAAAAAAAAATAGAAACCTTGCCGCAATTATTAAATTCTTTCAACAGAAATATACGAACGTTTTTATATTTATTTACTTAACAAACTAAATCCGACATTTAAAACTATTTATTGTTCATTACATCTAATAATCTTTCGTTAGAAAAAGAGAAATAAATCTAACTTGATGTGTTCTAATGGAACTGGTTAGGAGTTCTAAATTGTATAATGAAAAGAATCAATCTGTCTTAGCAGTTATATACTATTTTTTATATAAATGTATTCCTTTCAATAAAAATGATTCTTTTAAAAAATACTAATATGTCAGAGGAAAAAGATAGTAAAAATATTTGGAATATTTCATATAAAAAAATATAAGCAATTAGTTCTCTATTTTATTCTCTGAAAACAAAGAACCGATACAAATACGATCCCTATTACTAAACTATATAAGTCAGTTGCACAAAATTTCATAAGCGCTCAAAGAAGTCCCTTTCATCACCAATGTGTCTTTGAGGACGAATTTTCCATAGGCGAAAAGCGTCAAGCCACATTTTCCGAAATGTAGTCTAACAAACTCTTTTATGACGGTATTGATTTCTCAAATTATTTTTTTTAATACCATATTTCAAGATCAGATGAATATTTCCTGTTTCTTTGAAGAATTTCTCGTTATATGTATAAGACACTGCTGAAGAACTTTTCTTCAAGTAAACTTAATTTAAAATAATAAAATATAACAAAGAATCTAATTTAATCAATTACAAATGCAACAAATACAAAACTTAATTCTCATGATTTTATTAAATTAAATTATGTGATTTTTAGGTTACATAACGATGTCAAAGAAAATAAATAGTTAAACGGCATAGATCAAGAGTTGTCTATAGAAAATTCGATTGCTAGAAATAAGAAAAAAAATATCAAAGCAACTTTTGAATCGATAAATTAATTATAATTCAATTATTATAAATAACTGACATATAGTAACAACAAAGGCAAACTTCTTTTAAAGGGCTTATTTATAAAAAACATTTTTTTTTAAATTTTTTTCTTAGCATAGTATATTATCGAGATCATTTGATTGCACAGCGACACTACAAAATGTATATTTATCCTGATTATTATATCTTTTTTTATACGTTTTCATTACTTTCGTTGAATGCGAAAAAACTTTAAAGCTGTAAGGGAAAAACTTTTTCGTTTACGTATTTCTTTCACTTCTCCCTACTATACACTTAACAATTCTTCTTTGCTTTTTAGTTTGCATAACGATAACGTAGAGATAATTTTCATGCTTATAATGAAAATGAAATAAATTATGTTGCAATTTTTTTTCTTGATGTTTATATAACAATGTAACAAGAACCGGTCTGTGATCTGGTGTAAAAAAATGTTCTAAATAATAATTGGTGGTCCGATAATTTTTGGTGTTTACTTTTATCCTAGTTCCTTTGATAGCAGAACATATCAGTGTTGGTTTAAACAATTTAAGAATCTCAATCTTTTCGACGATATTAAATCTGGAAGACCTGTTGACTTTGATAAGGACCTGGTGTTGGCTGAAACTGACGCTGATTCCAAATAAATAATCCAGGAATTAGCTACAAAGCTTAAAACTTTATGGTCCACAATACAATGGTATTTAAAGCAACTCAACAGAGTGCAAAGAAAAGGCAGCAAAGAGAACAAAATTCAAATTGTCACTATCTCTACTGCACTTTTCTCTAAGTTAGGTGCAGATTCTTTCTTTCAACAACACCAGGACAACCACATTTGCCCACTCCAAAACTAGGTCTTCGTCCAAATAAACTTTTAGTGTCAATATGGTGGGATATATAATTGGGAATTAATTATTTATTATGAGCTTCTGAATCTAAATGAATACATAACTGCTGAATATTATTATGCTCAGGATGATCTGAATCTGACTTTGTTTTAAAAAGTCCAAGACTGATTAATCGAAATTGTGTTATTCTGTAGTATAATAATGAAAAACCTGATAGTGCCACCATATTTTTCTGAAACTGCACGGAGAGATTACCATTTTTTCAGATTAACTAAACTGTTTTCCGTGAATGTTGACATAACGATGTCCTTTCATCGGAAATGAAGTTTTTCGAAGAGGTAGAAGTCGCAGGGAGCCAAATCAGGCGAGTATGGTGAATTATTATAAATATTTTTCATTTTCATTTCGTTTCATTTACCGAAACGTTTCGGTGAACGTTTTTCCAAGTTTAAAACAAAAATTAATATTCGCTCTTTGTTCGATGTTCCTTTTTCGACTGATAGTATACATTCATTTTAAGCGACGATAACTTCGCTTCTGATGATCCGAATATCATGAAATGTTGTCAGAACGTTAGTGAAGGATGCACCTTTCCAACGCTTACAGTCAAATGATGGCGCTACTAGAAATAGGTATTTTTAAAAAGTCCTGAGACGCACAATGTATTAATTCTTAAATAAAATCAAATTTTGTACATTAAAAAAATGGCTTTACATATGTGTACACCTATTATACAAAAATGAATTGTACTGTACTGTACGAATTTATTTTACGGTCTACTAACAATAAAGTGATATCTGAACATGAGCGTAATGTCGGTTCGATATCCGTTAATAAACACAATGGCTTATCTAAGATTCAGGAAACGATACGTTAAACTCGCTGTAGAGTTAATAACAGATCGATTATTGCATCAAGGCAGGAACCATCCTGCTCCAGTGAAAAAATACGGTACCAATTTCATTACGGCTTAATTGCTGCCGGCTGCAAGCCTGCTCGCAGGAATTTCCATCTGCGTTTAGAAATTTTCTTAGGTTTTTTTCTTTTTCATTACTATAAACTGTGCGTCATGTGGGTTTCCTTTATTTAAATTAAAAAAACCCATACATTCGCGTTCCTAATCTTATTTTATATTGTGCAAAATTATTTTATATTATGAGTTGACATTTATGTATTATACTTCTTTTAAGTGGTGAAGCCTTATTATTTAAACCACTATCAATTAAAATACGTTTTCTATTTGACACATTTTCTTGAATGGTATATAATAAAACATTTTTATTATATACAATTCGTTGCATGCAAGGACCTTAGGGTAATGAATACAATGTTAACACACAAAAACATCTATAAGGGAATATGGGTTTCGCCTGATAGACATAGTATTCCAAACAGATCATGTCATGATAGATAGCAGATCAAACTCAAGCGAATTTGACGTAATAAGCTATATAGAAGCATTATCACAGTCGGACCACTACCTGGTAGTAACAAAAATATGACAAATGATCAGTGCCACCAACAAAAAAAAACAGAAACAAAGCCAAATAAATACAATAATTGAAAGAACAGATGAAAGTGATAGGAAGAAGTACCAATACAGAATGAAGTAGGAGTAGGAGAAATCAGACTTGTGGAGTGGTAACAGAGTCGGTAGATGAGAGATGGGCAGCAATAAAATCTGTAATAGAAAAAGTTACGGAGGAGACAATTGGGGCCTGACAAATGACGGGAGAAACAAAAAACAAGTTGTACGACAATGAATGTAAAAATACGATGGAGAATAGAATCTCTGCCCGACTGAAGAATGGGAGAGGCTGAGAAGACAGGTCAAACGTGTATGCAAGAGATAAAACAAGAGCTTTTAAAGACGCAAATAAAAGGAAATACAAAAAGCATAGGACAACCAGGAGGCGATAAAATTTTACTAGAATATTGTGAAAACGTAAAGTAAAACATGTTCACCTTAGAGAGACTTTGATCAATGACGCAGATGGCGAAATATGAACTAACATGTCTAATATATTAAAGTCATGGAAGGTATGTTTAAAAATGAGGTTAAATGTAACCAAAGAGAAAATCAAAATAGTAGGTCACAGTTTATGAATGCAGCCCAACCACTGCCAGAAGTACCATCGTTGCAGGAGGTGGAGAACAGCTTAATGAAAATTAAAAGTAATAAAAAGGGAAGAAGGAATGCAATGCACGGCTGCATACATCAAGAATGACTTTGGAAACGATCATCGAGTTCGGATGGGAAATTTTATCGAACCTGACGTATTTTCCAGACTTGGTCCCTTCGGATTTTCATCTCTTCCAATTCCTGCAACATTATCTGATTGATAGTCCCCTCTCTCGATGAAGTCGAAAGAAGCATCAAGGACTTTATCACATCGAAACCACCAAGTTTGTTTCTATCTGGGATTTGACAGTTGCATGAAGGGCGGCAAAAGTGTATATAGAAAGTAGGGGAGCCTATCTCCAGTATTAAGTTTGTATTATATTTTTTGTAAATAAATGTCAAATATTGCCAAAAAAAGTTCAGGAATAGGTTGAGGACCTAATATTATGTACATGACCCTATTATTAAAAAGGATGGAGTTATCCCTTAAAGACATGCAAAAGGATTTCTGTTATATTTAATTTTTGACCAGTAAAATTTCGTTTACAGCAAATTTTGTCGATCTTTTGGTGATACATCCTGTATTTTAAAACATCTTTCTGGAAGTTAGACCTGACTTTAAAAAATTTAAAGGAGGAGTTCTTGATTAGTTTTGTTATTTTTATAATGTTAATTATAATTTTAATACTTGTTGCATATTTTGAAATATGATGAAAGTTCGCTCGATAGGTCTCAAGTTAGTTACGAATAATACCATAATGTTATCATCGTGATCCAAAAAAATTTCGATAATTCTAGTTAATAATCACGAGTGCTTTTTAAGTGGAACCAAATCTTAACAATAAAATATATCGCGATCAAACAAACAAAAAAAAGATATTTTTTGATTATTTTCTTTATTTTATCGGTGCCTTGTAGGATGTGCGTCAAAAAAATATTTTTTATCAACACTTGTAACAATATCAGAACTGATAAGAGTTCAAGTAAAAAAAAAGGTGATTATTCGTTTTTAAGACTTGCTGGAAAAAAGTGTATATAACAGCTGTTTTATCTATCGGGATTTTGGCTTTGTTATCTGTCACAATATATCTTTAGATAGCTTGGGTTCCAGATGATTAAATATACATTGATTATGTGATAATGAATGCTTGTTTGTTGTAAGTTAGAGAACAACTTATGAAATAATTTTGCAATCAAAGTAGTGACAATACTCGCCTTTCAATAGATCACTGAACAAGGAAAACTTCACTTTTTACAACAAACAAACGATAAACGATAATAAGAGCGTGCTATCACTAAACAGAGAGTTAAACACGGGTGAGAAGTGAACGCGGCGTCCTCACCCAATGAAAGTAAAACAAATACTAAAATAATTGTTCGGCTTTCGGTTAACTGACCCGCTAGCTGCGCTTATCTACGATTAGGTGCGATAGCTTACGACTTTACGTACTGATCCGAGGGTTTTTAAATCTCCTCTGTAATTGTTCGATACATTCATCAGTTAGTTATACTAGAATGTAACAAAAATATTTGTCTTTTTCTTCTATTTATAAATAAAGGATTATATATATATATATATATATATATATATATATATATATATATATATATATATATATATATATATATATATATATATATATATATATAATATTAGGAGTGAAAATAGCTTCACTCCTCAGAGGTTTAATATGATTTCAAATTCTTGTTCCGTCAAATAAATATCCCTTGTTGTTTATCACTTGTTCCGCTAAAGAAGAAGAGATTTTTATCTCTTCTTCTTTACCGGTTATTTTTTCGTGTCTACAGACTCATCGTGGTACTGAAGAGGACTAGAGTTACTAGCTCAAAGATGGGCTGAAGTCATCGAAAACAACGACCTATATTTGGAGGAATAACCCTCTGGTATTAAAGTGAATAACTAAGTACCTCAAAAAACAAATATTTTTTACACCCTAGTAGTTGTTCCACTGCGTGGCGTTAGTTTCAATTGACTGAAATTCTTGGTAATTTGCTCTGTCCTATAATTATATTTAGCAATAGAAAACATTATTTGCTTTTGACGATTAGTATAATGTGGAAGGAATAAGTTTTAAATAATTAAGTGGGGATTATAGTTATCGTAGTTTTTTCACTTACTATTTCTTTCATTAAAACTGTCCATGCTTCACTAAATGCGACAAAGTTGTAAAATTCCTACAGAAAATGAAACTAAATGGTGATAGGCATAGGAATATAAAGAGTGATTTTTTTAGTGCGTCCGAACTTCCGACAGGGGTCGCTGTCAAACTAACTATGAGTTCATTTACCATCAGAGCAAAGCATGCAAATTGTCAAAATTTATTATCAAAATCAGTTTTCTATGCGCCAAATTCATAGAGCACTTCCTGAATTTGAACATCGTGATGTATTCGTTGAATTGTCGACAAATTCCGAACGCATTACACGCTGCTCGATTTTTACACAAAAACAAGATGAAAAACTGTGCGTTCCGAAGAAAATATCGCCGCAGTTGCCGGCAGTGTTGATGAAGCTCTAAATTTATCAATTCGTCTCCGTTCGCAGGAAGTTGGGTTTTGTTATCGACTACCTGTATTATTTAATTTCGAATTTGTATGGTATTGATCTAGAGGAAAAGTGGTTCCAACAGGACGGCGCTACATGTCATGCAACGTAACAATCACTTTATTAAGGAAACAATTTGGTGAGAAAATTATTTGGAGGAACGGACCTATTAATTGCACATCAAGGGCATGTGATTTAACGCCTTTGATTTTTCTTTGGGGTTATGCTAAATCTTTGGTCTATGCATTAAAAACACATCTGTTAAAGATAAAAAAAATGTACACAAAAAATGTACAATATATACGAGGGTAAATTAAAAAGTCAGATACTTTTTAAATGAAAGGTTATTTTTTAATCGAATAAACGCAATTTACCTTTCAACGCAGTTTTCTTTTAGCTCGATGCATTTAGTCCAACGATTTTCCAACTTTTTTCAAGCTTCTGCAATGTACAAATTGCCGAACTATACAAAATAGTCCTTTGTTTCCGCGGTAATCTCTTTATTTGGAGTGAACTTCTTTCAAGGCAGCCATTTATTTATGTTGCAACGGCGCACGAATGGGCGGGTGAAACAACACTATTTTTCTTTTCAAAATGAGGATGTTTGTGTTATCAAATCTTTATGAAATTTGGCTAATAATGCAGTATAATACTCTGCTGTAATCGTCCTTCCCTTTTTCAGACGGTCTATGAATATAACGCCTTCCAGAAAACAGTGGCCATACCCTATCCTGCTAATTGAAGCGTCTTCACCCCACTGGTTTAACTGTTCCTTTGCTTTTGGTTTCTAATGATGAATCCAAGTTTCATCAATAGCCACGAATGGTTGCAGAAGCGCCTGAGGATTGCGCTCATATATGTCTAAACACCACTTGAAGTGGTCACGTCACAGAATTCCGTGTTTGGTCCGCAGTGAGTAAACGCGGCACCCATCGCGTTGATAAATGTACCCATTCGTCCGAGATGTTTATTTAGCATTATTTTTTTCTCATCTTCTATAGTGACCTCAATGGAGCGTCCTGAATGCTGAACGTCACTCCTGCTGGTTCGACCACATCAAATTCAATAATGCACCTATGAACTAGAAAATGTGAAGCAGTATCGTTCCCATAATACTTTTTCAACTTTTCTTCAGTTTGTACAATGATGTTCCACTCAAAAAGTAGTGTTAAATCAACACACGAAATTCGCTTTTTCCCATATTAGCGAAGACTGACATGTTAAAATAAAAATAAATGAATATCATTACTAGAAAGAGAAGAACTTTACTACAAAGGACGTTGCTCTTCAGAAATGCAATCACAGCCACTGATCGTAAAATATTTGACATTTCATTCTATTCTTGTATATAGTAAAATATGCATACCTTAGACAATAATATATGTTAAATAATTTAGTGGGCTACAGCTTAATGTGGACTTTAAACCACGTTTATCAGCTAACGATTAACCTCGGTCAGCACCCCCAAGGGCTATTAACCTTAGGTTTGTGCGTACACTTTATTTTTGTCAAAAGCCTACTGATTGGCAAGTTATCAACGGAGAAAACTCTCGGAAGACATACAGGCTGCCTCGAACTGATGTTAGTGAAGGGTGTTTCCTTGTTAGATTTTACACTCTTGCTCATGGAAATGCAGTATACAAGTCTGGTCCTTCCTCTTAGGGTTGCCTATCCAAGTACTAATCGCAACAACTGATGCTGTTTTTGGACCAATCATAATCGCTGTCACCTCTCGGTCTACATATTCAATAATGCTTATAAGGAGAGAAAACGTCAAAAAACTATAGAGGTTCCTTCATATCAGTTGCGAAACAAAGTTGTGTCAAAAACATATAGCGAAACTAAAGCAAAATACAAACAGAGAAACTTAATAATGGTGATCTCGATTTATAATTCTTACTGGACAAAACATAGTTATTAGTTGTTTTATCTATTGGGTTTGGTATTGGTATTACCTGTTGTTTGTCGTGTGTTAGAAAAAAAGGAACAACTTAGGAAATCATTGTGAAACTAGTGGCAATACTCGCGTTTGAACATATCATTAAATAATATGGAGTTCACGTGCAGTAGATTTCACGTCTCTACTGAAAACTAACGACAAAAAGTTGAGGGAGACTCTAAATGATTCGTGCACTATCACAAACCGACCGCCAACCTCGGGTAAGATGTGACTGAACGTGTCCTCACCCGACGAAAGTAAAACAAACACTAAACATATTGTTAGGCTTTGGGTTAACTGGCCCGCTGGCTGCGCTTATCTGGGATTAGGGTGATAGCTCGCGACTACAAGTACTGATCCGAGTGTTTTTCAATCTCTTCTGTAATTGTCCGTTGCATTAATCAGTTTATTATAGTTGTCTCACTGTATGCTGTAAATTTGTATCCTTGGTTATTCTCTGTAATTTCCACTGATGCATTAAAACACTAAAATTATATCTATAAATAAAATGGATTATTTGTTTTTGATAACACACTTGCTACATATTTGATTAAATATGTTACATATTATTATAAGTGACACATCACTTGAAATAATTTAAAATTTTAATAGTCGCAAAAAATATTATAATTTCTTTTCTTGTGCATTGTAAAATAATTAGGTTTTTCTCGGTTTAGCATTAATACTGTTTCTGAAAGTACGTGTGAGTTATATTCTAAACTTTTAACTTCATTATATCAGTCACATATGTCATATGATTTTTTCATATCAGCCTCAAACGAGCTCTATTTTAAAAACATAAATCCAAAACTAAGTATAAGGGGAAAAACGGAAATACTTAATATTGCTGTTTCCGACTTATAATTTTTATTGGCAAAAACGTAGGTATCAGTTGTTTTATCTATTGGGTTTGGAATTGCAATATGTCACAAAATAATTTTACACAGCTTAGATCCCAGGTGATTAAACAGAGAGTGATTTCATAGTGACGAACTTGCTTGTTATTTGTCGGGCGTTAGGAAACAGTAAACAACTTAGGAAATCATTGTGAAACTATACTAGTGACAATACTCGCCTATAACAGTATCATTAAATAATTAGGAGTCCCCGTGCAGTAGATTTCACGTCTGTACTGAAAACTAACGACAAAAAGTAGTGGGAGCGTCTAAATGACTCGTGCACTATCACAAACCGACTGTCAAGCTCGGGTAAAAGGTGACTGAGCGCGTCTTCACCCGACGAAAGTAAAACAAACACTAAAAATATTGTTAGGCTTTCGGTTAACTGGCCCGCTGACTGCGCTTATCTGCGATTAGGTGCGATAGCTCGCGACTACAAGTACCGATCCGAGTGTTTTTCAATCTCTTCTGTAATTATCCGTTGTATTAATCAGTTTATTATAGTTGCTCCATTGTTTGCTGTAAATTTCTTTCTATGGTAATTAATTATCTGTTCAAATTCCATTGATGTATTGAAAACACTATAATTATATCTATATAATAAAATGGATTATTTGTTTTTGATAATATATTTGCTAAATATTTGATTAAAAATGTTAAATATTATTATAAGTGACACATCACTTGAAGTAATTTTAAAATTTAATAGTCGCAAAAAATATTAGAATTTCTTTTCTTATGCATTGCAAAATAATTAGATTTTTCTCGGTTTAGCATCAATACCATTTCAAGTACCAAGAAAGTATGTGTGAGTTTTATTCTAAATTTTTAACTTCATTATATAAGTCATATATGTCATATGATTTTTTCATATCAGCCTCAAACGAGCTCTATTTCAAAAAACAACAATCCAAAACCAAAGTATATGGAAAAAAACAGAAATATTTACTATTGCTGTTTCCGACTTATAATTTTTACTGGGAAAAACGTAGATATCAGTTGATTTATCTATTGGATTTGGCATTGCTATCCTCCACAAAATAACTTTAGACAGCTTAGATTCCAGATGATTAAACAGGGACTGATTTTATAGTGATGTATTTGCCCGTCATTTGTCGTGCGTTAGGAAACAGTAAACAACTTAGGAAATCATTGTAAAACTATACTGATTGTAATACTCGCCTTTGAATATATCATTAAATAATTAAGAGTTCATGTGCATTAAATTTCACGTCTGTTCTGAAAACTAATAATAAACGAAAAGTAGTCGGAGCGTCTAAATGATTCGTGCACTATCACATACCGACCGTCAAGTTCGGGTAAGAGGTGAATGGGCGCACCCTCACCCGACGAAAGTAAAACAAACACTGAAAATATTGTTCGGCTTTCGGTTAACTGGCCCGCTGGCTGCGCTTATCTGCGATTAGGTGCAATAACTCATAACTACAAATACCGATCCGAGTGTTTTTCAATCTCTTCTGTAATTATCCGTTGCATTAATCAGTTTGTTATAGCTGTCCCACTGTATGCCGTACCTTTCTATCAACGGTAATTTTTTATAATTTCCACTTATGCATTGAAGTAAAGAATTAAATAGTAAAAAAAGAATTGTTTTTCTTGTGCATTGTAAAATAATTAGATTGTTTTCGTTTTAGCATTAACGATATTTCTGAAGGTAGATCGCATAAGTCATAAGATACTTTCATATTAACCCCAAACCATATAATGGGGAAAAACAGTTGTTTTATCTATTGGTTTTGGTGTTGTTATCTCCCATAAAATAATTTTAGACTGCTTAAGTTCCAGATGATTAAACAGGGACTGATTTCGTAATGACAAACTTGCCTGTTGTTTATCGTGCGTCAGGATACAATAAACAACTTAGGAAATCATTACGTAACTATACTAATATCAATACTCACCTTTACATATATCATTAAATAATTAGAAGTCCACGTGCAGTAGGTTTGACGTCTACACTGAAATCTAGAGACAAAAAGTAGTGGGAGCCTCTAAATGACTCGTGCACTATCACAAACCGACCGCCAAGCTCGGGCAAGAGATAAATAAGCGCATCCTACCCCGACGAAAGTAAAACAAACACTAAAAATATTGTTCGGCTTTCGGTTGGCCTGTTCGCTGCGGTTATCTGCGATTACGCGCGTTAACTCACGACTGCTGAATAAGTACTGATCTGAGTTTTTCACTTTCTTCCATACCATCCACGAATTCTTTATTTTATTGTCATAGTTCTAGTATATGGCTTAAATGTCTATCTTCTGCAATTATTTGTTTTTACAAAATTTCTTTACTTAAGTAGATTAAGTATATTTACTTAAGCAGATTAATAAATCTATAAATGTTACCTGTTTCAGACAATAAATAGCAGATGAAAGAAGTTTTAAATCATTTCTATGAATTAATTTTTTTTTTAATAAAAACCATTATCATCATTTTAAGTGATACATTTCAAATTTTAGTATACTATGAACCAGTCACTGTGCGTGAGATTGAATATGGAGGTAATAGCAGCAGACGATTTATAAAATAATTTAACAAACCAAAATAGAAAATAAGAGAAATAAACTTACCAGATTTAGTAAGCAAATAAAAAATCCCTACAATTAAATGTCACGAAATATATGTAATTTTATATATACTTTTTTTCGGGGGTCTGCAGCTCTTATATATCAGCCGCCACTGCTATGAACCAATAATATTTTCTTTGCATGGTGCTTGGTATTAATATTTATATCAATCTCTATAAAAATTAATTACAAGGCATGATAGAAATTGATGCTTCTCAAATCTTGACTGATCAAATCTTGATGAGCAAAAAACAATGTTTTGAACTTCAAAAAAATGTCATACAACCGAAACCATAACTTAATTCGCCAAGAAGATTTCAGTTTTAGAGATGAACTCTAACGTGCTGGACTTCAAAAGATTGAAACAGACAAAATGCATGCATTGCTGGAGAGAAACTTTGTGCAAACTAAAAAAAACTACAGAGTAGTTTGCTATTGGCATGAGGCGGCCAGGTACGTTTTTTTTTCATTTAGTTGCAATGAGCAAGGTTCATAAGCGATGCAGATGGGCTCCCCATTAATTATCCGAAGACAACAAAAATTGAAGGTGTTACATCGTACACATTTTGTTTTGAAAGTTCCAGAAAAAATATTTTCTGCAGAAAATGATTACATGAGATCGGCAATGGATTCTTTGTAATATACTTAAGAGTAAAAAATCGTGGGTTCACCCTAATCAATCTTCAACATTGATTTAGGACCATATATTTGCGTTAAGCTGCGAAAAAATCCTCGCACATGGCGTACAGTCTAGACATAGTATCATCCGAATGCCACCTATTTCGGTCGTTGCAGCATTATTTGGATGATAGATATTTTATCACTTGCAAGGGATATGAAAATGCATTGTGGACTTTATCGCCTTGAAGTCTGTGAGCTTTTAGCAACTAATATCTTTCGTAGGCAAACAGAAAAATAGTCATCAAACAAAGGTCATCTATGCAAACGGAGAATATTTCGCTGGCTAATACCTAATGAGTGGGGCAAGTACCATGCTGCCATTTTAATGATATTTAACTTCTAAAAGAAACAAGACACTATTTTGTTTTCTATGTTTATTTTATCTTTAAATTGTGTTAATTAATTTTCTAAAATTATATCAATCAAATGTTAGTCATTAGCAGCAGTACAACTTTGTACCCTTTTTAACACATATTCCATAACTTTTTTCAACACATCTGCTGTTAATGCAGGCATTTTAGCACGGATGTTCTCCTTGGGTTGTTGTATGGTTTGGGACTTTGTTAAAATTTTCCTTCAAAAATCCTTAAAAAAATAACCCGGATACGACAAATCATGAGATCAGATGGCATTACATTAAATAGCTTTTTAATGTCTCTCAACAGGTCTTGAACAATTTGAATATTTTAGGGAAATATGTGCGAATCACTTCTCAAAATTAGCGTAAACTGCTTCGAGAATTTCCCAACGTGCACCATCTCGTTGAACGAATCGACGTATCTGGAGACTCCTCCTCCACATATGTAATATTTTCAGTGCTTCGCACTGTTCTGAGATCTTTGGTGCAGGATCTCTCCCCAATTGTCCCAAATTTTTTAAATTGTTTAAATACCACGTGTGTAAATATGAAACCAGAATTTTTGTATAGAAAATACACCTTTAATGTATGAAAATTAAAAAAAAAAAATCGAAGTATTGGCCATCGCTAAGCTATACGCTCTTCCCACCTGTTTGACAATTTGTGGATGCCACGCCAAACAACTGTTGCTCTTTTGGGGCAAACCAGTCATCAAGCCATTTTCGTAAGAAGTGAAGCGCTGCTCAGCAAGTGCGTATCCCTTCGATGCAAATAAGTAGTAATCGGACGGAGCCAAGTCTGGTGAGTAAGTCGCATGAGAAAGTATTTCCCAACTAAATCCCCTCAATCCTTTCTTTGACCAGTTTAACTGTGTGTGATGGTGCATTATCACGAAGCAAAATCACTTTGTGTTACATTTTTTTATATATACTGGTCGTTTTTCACGCAAAGCTTGATTCAAATCGATCATTTGCTGTCGGTAACGTTCAGTATTAATGGTTTTGTCAGGTTTTAGCCGCTCATAATAGATCACACACTTCTGATCCCACCAAACACAGAGCATTGCCTTCCGTCCATAGTCTGGTGAGTCGCATGCAAAAGTATTTCCCAACTAAACGCCTTCAATCCTTTCCTTGATCAGTGTAACTGTGTGTGAGGGTGCATTATCATGAAGCAAAATCACTGTGTTGCATTTTTTTTATATACTGGTCTTTTTACACGCAAAGCTTGATTCAAAACGATAATTTGTTGTCGGTAGCGTTCAGTATTAATGGTTTCGTCAGGTGTTAGGAGCTCATAATATGCATAATATGCGTCAGGTTAAGCAGCTCATGATCACACCCTTCTGATCCCACCAAACACAGAGCATTGTCTTCCGTCCATAGCGATTTGGCGTTGCAGTTGATGTCGATGGTTCACCTGGAGGTACCCATGATATTTTACGCTTCAGATTTTCAAAATATACCCACTTTTTATCGTCAGTCACAATTCGATGTCACAATTCGATAGAGAAATTACTTTCTTTTGTACCTGGCGAGCAGCATTTCGTAAGTGGTTTTTCGGTTTTCCTGCTGTCTTTCACTCAGTTCAATTGGAACCCATTTTCCCATCTTCTGGATCTTTCCCGTGGCTTTCAAACGTATAGAGATGGCTTCTTGAGTCATATTTAATAGATCTACGAGTTAATGTTGCATTTGAACGTCATCCTCATCCAGCAATGTTTGCAATTTGCTGTCTTCAAACTTTTTCGGTGGTCTTCCACGTTCTTCGCTTCTTACGTTAAAATCACCACTTTTGAATTTTTTACCACTCATAGCACTGTTATTTATCAAGAGCATGCTCACTGTAAGTTTCGACAAGCATTTGATGCGATTCTGCAGCAGTTTTCTTCAAATGGTAAATCGTAGTTTCCAGGCATAAAATTCGACATGTTCAACGCTATTACAAACTCTGCTGTTGTATGAAACTTGTATTCTTGTAAAATGGTGCAAATGATGCCATTTGACGGTAATTATATAGGTTCATCTATGGGCAAATTCCGGTTTCATATTTACCGACCTGGTAAACGATAAATTATCCTTTTATAATGCTCTGGACGATGGGTATCTTTTCGCTTAAATTTACGTTGAGTTGGAAGACTAGTATTTTTTTTTCTTAAATGCAAGTTACACATCAATGCGTTCTCTTAGCGTGTATTTATCCATAATAAAATATGCACATTTGCACTATACAACAATCAAATTCAAACTATCAACGAATATCACGGATCAAGTGGTACCACGACACATGGTCCACCCTTTATTTGCTTGTTTTCAAACAGAGATAGAATTTTGCAAGAAAAAGCTTTTTTGCCTAACCTAATATGTTAAAAACGTAAGTTACATCGTTTATTCCATGAGATGCTTTGAATTAAGAAAGAGCACATAAGCCATCGTTTTGTGTGTTAAAAGTATTTTCTAAAACGAGTAATTTTTCAACGAAAAAGATGATGTTCTTCATATGTTCCAAATCGGGCCGACGTCGAAGCTTTTTCGTTCTTTCATAACGTTTTTTTACTTTGCGTCTGGATAAAACCATTTATTTTTCGTCTTTCAGAGGGGTGCAATATACGATCTTTTAATTTTTTTTCAAACACAATTTCTCAGAAGATAGAGCAACTGCTATTTCTTGAATTTTTGAAGTTTATATGTATATTAATGGATGGACGTAAAAAAAATCATAAATCATATTATTACTATATATAAATTTAGGTATATAGTTATGGCCAAAAAAATAAGAGTAATATTTAGAAATCATAAGTTTATTTTGTATGAACGAATAAACTAGGACATAACAGTTTATATATACACCAAATGAAGTAATCGACTGACATCTCAAATAAATATACACAAAGAAATAATGTAAACTAAGTTTCAAAAAATACATCACTTTCAGTACTATAAATAAGAGCTTGATCACAAAAATAAAAGAAAAAGCACGCACAAAAAAGAAAAAAAGTAGTATAACAAGGACAAACCAAACTTGAAGAGATTTAGCACTAAACACCAAATCACTTTTTTAAACTTCTTGACGCATGTTTCGCTAACCATAGCATCATCAGGAGATAACTTAATCTAATTCTAAACTATGTTCTATTTATATGATAACCCTACCTAATGAAGTGTGTAAAAATCATGAACCGTGAAGTTTACTGAATCTTGTTGCCCAATTAACACGAGGGCTAGACAAAATTTTGAAAAAAGTGGACATTAAGGTTGTGTACCAGTATATCAACATGAAAAGTCGGGGATTTACGAAATTAGTTGTCAAGATTGTGATCAAAGGTATAATGGGTAAACAAAAAGATTTTTAGAGATTTAAAGAACACATTGCCCACATTAGATATGAGAGAAATGAAAAATCTTGTGTTGCCCAACATGCAATCGAACATGACCACAATATAGATATTAGTAATTTAAGACTAGTTAAAAGTTTTAATAGCAATCAGGCTTTGGATGCATATGAAAGCATTCAAATAGAAAAATGTAAGAAAATCATAAACCGGGATAAAGGACCTATCCCGTTCAGTCAACTTTTTCAATTAGTAATGCAAGATTCAGTAAAACCACAGGTTCAGGTAAACCACAATATTATGGGTATCGAACCAAATTTTTACATTTCTGGCGGTGTATTTGGGATCATTGTCGTGCTGGAAGTTGCACCGTAATGACCTATATTCTTTGACATAAGGCAACATAATATTCTTAAGATGTTTAAGTAAATTTCTTTGGTCATGTTTTGTTTCATCCAATGAACTGGACCAATCGGCATATGAAAATAAACCCCAAATTTTAATATTACCACCACCGTGTTTGACGTAACCAATAGTATTTTTTGGATTCAAATGTTCATTCACTCGACACCGAACACGTACTCGTCCATCATTACCAAATAAATTTATGTTAGTTTCGTTCGAAAAAAAAACACTTGTTTTATATTTAAATTATTTCGTTTGTTGTTTGTTGTTTTAAGTGTTTTTTATTTAAATAGGGAACTTTCCTTGCAATTCTGCCATTATAGTCAAATTATTGCAAACGTCTCCTAATACTTCTTGTACTGATTGGTAATTGTAATTCGTGTTTGGTATCCGTCGAAGTCAAAAAAGGATTTTTACACACTTCGCGAATTAAACGACCATCTTCTCGACTAGAAGATTTTCGTTTCCGGCCTCGGAACTCTAGTTTTTTCCTTTTTAATATTTTTGAAATAACGCAATGAGATCTTTTCAAAGTTTGGCAAATAAATTTATAAATTTATTTATAAGATTTTTTCTGTTCTCGCAATTGCAAAATTAGCCGGCGTTCTTCTTCAGTACAATGTTTAGTACGACCCATTGTTTTTAAAATGTTTCTATACACAGACAACTTACAGTTTCTGATCAAATGTGAACCAATGAGATCAATATACTTCAACACCATTATTTTTTTGACCACATTATTTGTTAAATGACATTCTCGAATTTATTCTTTCTTGCATTTATTTTTTGTTTCAAATATTTATCAAGACGGCGAATGAGAAGAAAAGTATTTTTCTAACAGTTGTATTTTATTTTAAGAAATCCAAGAAATGTTATTATTAGAAAATAGGCTTTCAACTATTTTCTAAATAGTACTGATATTTTTTGACCATAATTGTAAGTAAAGGTTCATTTATTTAAAATGACTCTTCATTAAGTATCGGCTACCTCAGTTAAATCCATGTTTATTATTTTTTCTCTGACTGAACTATGAATTCTCACATACATTTCATTCCCAAACACTTGAGGTAGCAATTCTGCAATGAGCCCAGAGAGTGTTTAAGCCTGACACTGTTTAATACTTTTGGCTACTGTTGTACATTAATATACAAATAATGTTATGTGTATATAATAAAAAAAAACATATATATTTTAAGGCTGACCAATGTATTGACCTTAAGAATAAAATGAATATAAAACGTTTTCTTGTCGAAGTTGTGTTTGTCCAGTACAGTTAGAAGACAACCTTGAAAATTAAATGGTTGAGCTGGAATAGTGAAGAAATATTCGGGTTTTGTTTAGGTATAATTAAAATGAATATCTAAGGTCAAATGGTTGTTGGGCACAAATTTAAATGACCAATAATAATAAAATATTTCGATCTAATCGAAATCATATGACATTGACGTTTCCAACAGTAAATATTGGTTGGACAACTTTAAAAATTGAATATAGCGATACTATTTATAACAATAATGAGTATTTAAATTGATAAATAATATAAAATATAAATTATGTATCAATAAAAACAAAATCAGAAGAATGGAAATATATAAATATATGTATATGTATATGTATATATATATATATATATATATATATATATATATATATATATATATATATATATATATATATATATATATATATATATATATATACATATATATGAATATATCAATCAAACGATAAAGCAATATTTTGCAATTGTACTGTCCTTAACCATTTTAATATGGGAAGTGACCACCCGATGGTACGAGCAAAGATTAGGATAAACTGCCGAAAAGAGCGCCAAAGAATAAGATTAAAAAGGGGTAATGTGGATTCTTGGAAGCTGCTGGAGGGGCAGATATTTTGAAATTGCTTTGTCGAATCGCTTTGCTGTGTTACAAGACCCGATAAAGAAATCGATAATAATGTGCTTAAAATGGCGGCTTCAATAGCACCAGAAGATAAATGTTTGAAAGAGTCAAAAATTTCCAATGAGACTATTAATTTAATGAAAAAACGCCTGATAATGAATAATGCTGACAGTCCTTTGGGCAGGGTCGAGTAAGTTGAGCTTTGCAAAACTATAAGCAAACGTATTCGAGAGGAAACGCGCCGATTCAACATGCAGCTTGTGCAAAAAGCTCTGGAAGAAAACAGAAAGAAAATGTTTTCCTTAATACGTGAGGATGGTACAATATGCAGGGAACGGACGGAAATATTAGGGTTGTCCGAAGATTTTATTCAAAATTATATGAGGACCAGGATCAAGCAAGAACAGCAATGTCCACTGAAGAACAAGTGCCCGATATTCTTGTGGAGTTCTGGATGAAGGGCTATAGACTCGATGAAAAATGGCAAGGCTCCAGGAAAGGATAGTATAATTGTAGAGATGTTAAAAGCTGGTGGTCGGATTTTACATAAAACACTAGCAAAATTATAATCAAAATGTTTCAAACAACAAGAAGTACCCAGTTTATAGAAATATGCAGAAGTGATTCTTTTACATAAGAAAGGAGAACGGGAAGATTTAAAGAACTACCGTTCAATAAGCCTCATATCAGTGGTGTACAAAGTTTTCACCAAGATAATATCCAAAAGAATACTAAGAAATCTCAATCACGCACAACCAAGGGAGCAAGCAGGATTCAGAACAATGGATCACATCCAGGTCTTACAGCAGGCCATTGAAAGACACAACGAATTCACAATGTCACTGTGCTTGGATTTTATCGATTATGAGAAGGTATTTGATTCAATCTCAAAGCGGGCCATAATGGATGCATTGCTTAATCAAGGTGTTGAGAAAGCTTACGTAAATCTACTAGGATAGATATATGATGAAGCTACAGCGACAGTCCATCTTGACGATCTTGAGGTTGGAATAAATGTAAAGCGGCGCGTACGGCAGGGTGACGTAATATCGTCTCATCTTTTCTCAGCGGCCTGGAAGAAGTGTTCCGTAATCTTAATTGGGAACAGGATGGAATAAGGATTAATGGTGCATACTTAAATCATCTTAGATTCGTAGATGATATCGTTCTTCTTTCACAAGACCCAGAGGAGCTGCAAAATCACGTACAAGAGCTGCAAAGGGCTGGGGAACCATTTGGCTTGAAAATTAACCAGAAGAACAGTCAGGTCATTGTTTTTTCAAAAAATTTGCTGAGGACAAAAGGATTTCTAGTTTGGGAACGGATTTGGAAGTTGTGGATCGCTATATGTATATCTTGGGCAGAGGGTTTCAATGGAAGGGGATACCGTCCGGGAGGTGGAACGACGCGTCAAATGTGGCTGGCAGGCATTTGACAGGCTCAGCATAGTGTTTTTTGACACCATTTATTAATAGTTGAAAAATGTAACAGCTTAAATAAATAAATCTACGAATGAATTTATTGTTGTTCGGTGTCTCTCGACTTTTCTCGTCTGTTTTCAGTAGTAACGTTTCTCCCACTCTGGTTCTGAACAGTGATGGGGACACCCTCCAAATTTTGGGAATTATAGAGGAATCACAGTAATATCCTCGTAATCCAGAGCTCTAGATAACTTAATAAAATAAGAATATATTTGATAATAAATTTATTATCAGAATCAGTTTTCTGTGCGCCAAACTCATAGAGCACTCTGTAAACTTGAATTTCGTGATGTATTCGCCGAATTATCGCTGCTTGATATTAAGACAAAAAACTGGTTGATGAAGATTCAATTCAGTGTTGATGAAGATTCAATTTTATCATTTCGTCGCCGTTCGCAGAAAGCTTTGTTATTCGACTACGTGGATTATTTAATTCCGAATTTGAATGGTATTTGAATGGTAATTTGATTTGGAGATGTGGTTTCAATAGGACGGCTCCACATGCCATTCAGCCAACGAAACAATCGATTTATTGAGGGAACAATTCGGTGAGAAAATTATTTCGAGGAACGGACCTGTTAATTAGCCACCAAGGCCATGTGATTTAACGCCTTTAGATTATTTTCTTTGGGTCTGTGTTAAATCTTTGGTCTATGTCGATAATCCAGC
Organism: Cosmopolites sordidus; assembly: GCA_031761425.1. Lineage (NCBI taxonomy): Eukaryota > Metazoa > Arthropoda > Insecta > Coleoptera > Curculionidae > Cosmopolites > Cosmopolites sordidus. Next base: position 28,655 of record JARFXV010000750.1, on the reverse strand, counting down.
AACTATTGTCGCCTTGAAAACCAATATAACTCGGGCATTTGCGGACATAAGACCCCATTGGCCATAAAAAAGCGATCGGAAATTAGACTGATAGAATGCGCTTTATCAGAAGTAGCATTGAATGTTATTTCACCTAAAATAAATAGTTTCAAGGCATCTAATTTGGTTGTTGTTTTATATGAATTTAAAGTTCGAACGCACTAAAAAATCACTCTATTTTTATTCGTCTTCTTCATATGTGCCCTCCAATATAAGGGATGGGTGGGGCTTCCTCCCGGTCAAGTTGCTTGACCGAACCAATGCTCATTATGGCGGACACGCAGGTTGTTGTGCGTTCCACATGAGATTGTGGAACCCAACGGTCGGGGGTGTATAGCTCCTGACAACTGTTGTCTCATTGGACGCAGTCCAAAAAAGTAAAAACTCCATGTATAAGCCATCCGACGAGAAGTCGGCGAAAATATGGGTTGTTTGATTGTGGAAAGGGACTCCCTATTGTTGGCGAGAGAGCATATGTCGGTACCCTGATGAGTCTAACCACCAACAGATGAAACATGTGCCCTCCAATATAAGGGATGGGTGGGGCTTCCTCTCGGTCAAGTAACTAACCAATGCTCATTATGGAAGACGCAGGTTGTTGTGCGTTCCACATGAGATTGTGGAAACCAACGGTCGGGAGTGTACCGACTCCCGACCAACTCCTGACTACCGTTGTCTCATTGGACGCAGTCCAAAGAAGTAAATAAATCCATATATATATATATATATATATATATATATATATATATATATATATATATATATATATACATATATATACATACATATATATATATATATATATATATATATATATATATATATATATATATATATATATATATATATATATATATATATATATATATATATATATATATGTATGTATATATATGTATATATATATATATATATATATATATATATATATATATATATATATATATATATATATATATATATATATATATATATGGATTTATTTACTTCTTTGGACTGCGTCCAATGAGACAACGGTAGTCAGGAGTTGGTCGGGAGTCGGTACACTCCCGACCGTTGGTTTCCACAATCTCATGTGGAACGCACAACAACCTGCGTCTTCCATAATGAGCATTGGTTAGTTACTTGACCGAGAGGAAGCCCCACCCATCCCTTATATTGGAGGGCACATGTTTCATCTGTTGGTGGTTAGACTCATCAGGGTACCGACATATGCTCTCTCGCCAACAATAGGGAGTCCCTTTCCACAATCAAACAACCCATATTTTCGCCGACTTCTCGTCGGATGGCTTATACATGGAGTTTTTACTTTTTTGGACTGCGTCCAATGAGACAACAGTTGTCAGGAGCTATACACCCCCGACCGTTGGGTTCCACAATCTCATGTGGAACGCACAACAACCTGCGTGTCCGCCATAATGAGCATTGGTTCGGTCAAGCAACTTGACCGGGAGGAAGCCCCACCCATCCCTTATATTGGAGGGCACATATGAAGAAGACGAATAAAAATAGAGTGATTTTTTAGTGCGTTCGAACTTTAAATTCATATAAAACAACAACCAAATTAGATGCCTTGAAACTATTTATTTTAGGTGAAATAACATTCAATGCTACTTCTGATAAAGCGCATTCTATCAGTCTAATTTCCGATCGCTTTTTTATGGCCAATGGGGTCTTATGTCCGCAAATGCCCGAGTTATATTGGTTTTCAAGGCGACAATAGTTGCTGGATTATCGACATAGACCAAAGATTTAACACAGACCCAAAGAAAATAATCTAAAGGCGTTAAATCACATGGCCTTGGTGGCTAATTAACAGGTCCGTTCCTCGAAATAATTTTCTCACCGAATTGTTCCCTCAATAAATCGATTGTTTCGTTGGCTGAATGGCATGTGGAGCCGTCCTATTGAAACCACATCTCCAAATCAAATTACCATTCAAATACCATTCAAATTCGGAATTAAATAATCCACGTAGTCGAATAACAAAGCTTTCTGCGAACGGCGACGAAATGATAAAATTGAATCTTCATCAACACTGAATTGAATCTTCATCAACCAGTTTTTTGTCTTAATATCAAGCAGCGATAATTCGGCGAATACATCACGAAATTCAAGTTTACAGAGTGCTCTATGAGTTTGGCGCACAGAAAACTGATTCTGATAATAAATTTATTATCAAATATATTCTTATTTTATTAAGTTATCTAGAGCTCTGGATTACGAGGATATTACTGTGATTCCTCTATAATTCCCAAAATTTGGAGGGTGTCCCCATCACTGTTCAGAACCAGAGTGGGAGAAACGTTACTACTGAAAACAGACGAGAAAAGTCGAGAGACACCGAACAACAATAAATTCATTCGTAGATTTATTTATTTAAGCTGTTACATTTTTCAACTATTAATAAATGGTGTCAAAAAACACTATGCTGAGCCTGTCAAATGCCTGCCAGCCACATTTGACGCGTCGTTCCACCTCCCGGACGGTATCCCCTTCCATTGAAACCCTCTGCCCAAGATATACATATAGCGATCCACAACTTCCAAATCCGTTCCCAAACTAGAAATCCTTTTGTCCTCAGCAAATTTTTTGAAAAAACAATGACCTGACTGTTCTTCTGGTTAATTTTCAAGCCAAATGGTTCCCCAGCCCTTTGCAGCTCTTGTACGTGATTTTGCAGCTCCTCTGGGTCTTGTGAAAGAAGAACGATATCATCTACGAATCTAAGATGATTTAAGTATGCACCATTAATCCTTATTCCATCCTGTTCCCAATTAAGATTACGGAACACTTCTTCCAGGCCGCTGAGAAAAGATGAGACGATATTACGTCACCCTGCCGTACGCGCCGCTTTACATTTATTCCAACCTCAAGATCGTCAAGATGGACTGTCGCTGTAGCTTCATCATATATCTATCCTAGTAGATTTACGTAAGCTTTCTCAACACCTTGATTAAGCAATGCATCCATTATGGCCCGCTTTGAGATTGAATCAAATACCTTCTCATAATCGATAAAATCCAAGCACAGTGACATTGTGAATTCGTTGTGTCTTTCAATGGCCTGCTGTAAGACCTGGATGTGATCCATTGTTCTGAATCCTGCTTGCTCCCTTGGTTGTGCGTGATTGAGATTTCTTAGTATTCTTTTGGATATTATCTTGGTGAAAACTTTGTACACCACTGATATGAGGCTTATTGAACGGTAGTTCTTTAAATCTTCCCGTTCTCCTTTCTTATGTAAAAGAATCACTTCTGCATATTTCTATAAACTGGGTACTTCTTGTTGTTTGAAACATTTTGATTATAATTTTGCTAGTGTTTTATGTAAAATCCGACCACCAGCTTTTAACATCTCTACAATTATACTATCCTTTCCTGGAGCCTTGCCATTTTTCATCGAGTCTATAGCCCTTCATCCAGAACTCCACAAGAATATCGGGCACTTGTTCTTCAGTGGACATTGCTGTTCTTGCTTGATCCTGGTCCTCATATAATTTTGAATAAAATCTTCGGACAACCCTAATATTTCCGTCCGTTCCCTGCATATTGTACCATCCTCACGTATTAAGGAAAACATTTTCTTTCTGTTTTCTTCCAGAGCTTTTTGCACAAGCTGCATGTTGAATCGGCGCGTTTCCTCTCGAATACGTTTGCTTATAGTTTTGCAAAGCTCAACTTACTCGACCCTGCCCAAAGGACTGTCAGCATTATTCATTATCAGGCGTTTTTTCATTAAATTAATAGTCTCATTGGAAATTTTTGACTCTTTCAAACATTTATCTTCTGGTGCTATTGAAGCCGCCATTTTAAGCACATTATTATCGATTTCTTTATCGGGTCTTGTAACACAGCAAAGCGATTCGACAAAGCAATTTCAAAATATCTGCCCCTCCAGCAGCTTCCAAGAATCCACATTACCCCTTTTTAATCTTATTCTTTGGCGCTCTTTTCGGCAGTTTATCCTAATCTTTGCTCGTACCATCGGGTGGTCACTTCCCATATTAAAATGGTTAAGGACAGTACAATTGCAAAATATTGCTTTATCGTTTGATTGATATATTCATATATATGTATATATATATATATATATATATATATATATATATATATATATATATATATATATATATATATATATATATATATATATATATATATATATATACATATACATATACATATATTTATATATTTCCATTCTTCTGATTTTGTTTTTATTGATACATAATTTATATTTTATATTATTTATCAATTTAAATACTCATTATTGTTATAAATAGTATCGCTATATTCAATTTTTAAAGTTGTCCAACCAATATTTACTGTTGGAAACGTCAATGTCATATGATTTCGATTAGATCGAAATATTTTATTATTATTGGTCATTTAAATTTGTGCCCAACAACCATTTGACCTTAGATATTCATTTTAATTATACCTAAACAAAACCCGAATATTTCTTCACTATTCCAGCTCAACCATTTAATTTTCAAGGTTGTCTTCTAACTGTACTGGACAAACACAACTTCGACAAGAAAACGTTTTATATTCATTTTATTCTTAAGGTCAATACATTGGTCAGCCTTAAAATATATATGTTTTTTTTTATTATATACACATAACATTATTTGTATATTAATGTACAACAGTAGCCAAACGTATTAAACAGTGTCAGGCTTAAACACTCTCTGGGCTCATTGCAGAATTGCTACCTCAAGTGTTTGGGAATGAAATGTATGTGAGAATTCATAGTTCAGTCAGAGAAAAAATAATAAACATGGATTTAACTGAGGTAGCCGATACTTAATGAAGAGTCATTTTAAATAAATGAACCTTTACTTACAATTATGGTCAAAAAATATCAGTACTATTTAGAAAATAGTTGAAAGCCTATTTTCTAATAATAACATTTCTTGGATTTCTTAAAATAAAATACAACTGTTAGAAAAATACTTTTCTTCTCATTCGCCGTCTTGATAAATATTTGAAACAAAAAATAAATGCAAGAAAGAATAAATTCGAGAATGTCATTTAACAAATAATGTGGTCAAAAAAATAATGGTGTTGAAGTATATTGATCTCATTGGTTCACATTTGATCAGAAACTGTAAGTTGTCTGTGTATAGAAACATTTTAAAAACAATGGGTCGTACTAAACATTGTACTGAAGAAGAACGCCGGCTAATTTTGCAATTGCGAGAACAGAAAAAATCTTATAAATAAATTTATAAATTTATTTGCCAAACTTTGAAAAGATCTCATTGCGTTATTTCAAAAATATTAAAAAGGAAAAAACTAGAGTTCCGAGGCCGGAAACGAAAATCTTCTAGTCGAGAAGATGGTCGTTTAATTCGCGAAGTGTGTAAAAATCCTTTTTTGACTTCGACGGATACCAAACACGAATTACAATTACCAATCAGTACAAGAAGTATTAGGAGACGTTTGCAATAATTTGACTATAATGGCAGAATTGCAAGGAAAGTTCCCTATTTAAATAAAAAACACTTAAAACAACAAACAACAAACGAAATAATTTAAATATAAAACAAGTGTTTTTTTTTCGAACGAAACTAACATAAATTTATTTGGTAATGATGGACGAGTACGTGTTCGGTGTCGAGTGAATGAACATTTGAATCCAAAAAATACTATTGGTTACGTCAAACACGGTGGTGGTAATATTAAAATTTGGGGTTTATTTTCATATGCCGATTGGTCCAGTTCATTGGATGAAACAAAACATGACCAAAGAAATTTACTTAAACATCTTAAGAATATTATGTTGCCTTATGTCAAAGAATATAGGTCATTACGGTGCAACTTCCAGCACGACAATGATCCCAAATACACCGCCAGAAATGTAAAAATTTGGTTCGATACCCATAATATTGTGGTTTACCTGAACCTGTGGTTTTACTGAATCTTGCATTACTAATTGAAAAAGTTGACTGAACGGGATAGGTCCTTTATCCCGGTTTATGATTTTCTTACATTTTTCTATTTGAATGCTTTCATATGCATCCAAAGCCTGATTGCTATTAAAACTTTTAACTAGTCTTAAATTACTAATATCTATATTGTGGTCATGTTCGATTGCATGTTGGGCAACACAAGATTTTTCATTTCTCTCATATCTAATGTGGGCAATGTGTTCTTTAAATCTCTAAAAATCTTTTTGTTTACCCATTATACCTTTGATCACAATCTTGACAACTAATTTCGTAAATCCCCGACTTTTCATGTTGATATACTGGTACACAACCTTAATGTCCACTTTTTTCAAAATTTTGTCTAGCCCTCGTGTTAATTGGGCAACAAGATTCAGTAAACTTCACGGTTCATGATTTTTACACACTTCATTAGGTAGGGTTATCATATAAATAGAACATAGTTTAGAATTAGATTAAGTTATCTCCTGATGATGCTATGGTTAGCGAAACATGCGTCAAGAAGTTTAAAAAAGTGATTTGGTGTTTAGTGCTAAATCTCTTCAAGTTTGGTTTGTCCTTGTTATACTACTTTTTTTCTTTTTTGTGCGTGCTTTTTCTTTTATTTTTGTGATCAAGCTCTTATTTATAGTACTGAAAGTGATGTATTTTTTGAAACTTAGTTTACATTATTTCTTTGTGTATATTTATTTGAGATGTCAGTCGATTACTTCATTTGGTGTATATATAAACTGTTATGTCCTAGTTTATTCGTTCATACAAAATAAACTTATGATTTCTAAATATTACTCTTATTTTTTTGGCCATAACTATATACCTAAATTTATATATAGTAATAATATGATTTATGATTTTGGGTGGGGGTGTATAGCTCCTGACAACTGTTGTCTCATTGGACGCAGTCCAAAAAAGTAAAAACTCCATGTATAAGCCATCCGACGAGAAGTCGGCGAAAATATGGGTTGTTTGATTGTGGAAAGGGACTCCCTATTGTTGGCGAGAGAGCATATGTCGGTACCCTGATGAGTCTAACCACCAACAGATGAAACATGTGCCCTCCAATATAAGGGATGGGTGGGGCTTCCTCTCGGTCAAGTAACTAACCAATGCTCATTATGGAAGACGCAGGTTGTTGTGCGTTCCACATGAGATTGTGGAAACCAACGGTCGGGAGTGTACCGACTCCCGACCAACTCCTGACTACCGTTGTCTCATTGGACGCAGTCCAAAGAAGTAAATAAATCCATATATATATATATATATATATATATATATATATATATATATATATATATATATATATATATACATATATATACATACATATATATATATATATATATATATATATATATATATATATATATATATATATATATATATATATATATATATATATATATATATATCATCATCATCATCATCATCATCATCATCAGCCTGTATCGATCCACTGAAGGATGAAGGCCTCTTCAGCATGCTTCCAACTTTCACGGTCCTGGGCTTTCCCCTGCCACTCGGGTCCAATATACTTGACGATGTCATCAATCCATCGTGCTTTCGGTCTTCTTCGCGGGCGTTTGCGATCAAGTGGTATCCACTCCAGGATTGCCTTGGTCCATCTGTCGTCCCATCGCCTCGCTATATGGCCTGCCCATCTCCATTTCAATTGCTTCACTATTCCAATGATGTCACAGACTATTGTTTGTTCCCTGATCCATGCGCAGGACTTTCTGTCTCGCCCTGTAATGCCAAGCATACATCTTTCCATTCCCCTCTGTGCCATCCGAAGTTTTTGAATTGACTGCGATGTGAGTGTCCAGGTTTCACTTCCGTATGTCATAACGGGTAGAACGCACTGATCGAAGATTTTTCTTTTCAGGCAAAGTGGGAGTCTGCTCTTAAACACTATGTTGAGCATACCAAATGCCTGCCAGCCACATTTAACACGCCGTTCCACCTCCCGGGCGTATTCCCCTCCATTGAAATCCTCTGCCCAAGATATATAAAGCTGTCTACAATCTCTAAATCCCTTCCTAAAACTGAAATTCTTCAGTCCTGAGCGAAGTTATTGAACATAACCTGACTCTTTTTCAGGTTTATTTTCAAGCCAAATGGTTCGCCAGCCTTTTACAGTTCTTGTATACGTCTTTGCAGCTCCTCTGGGTCTTCAGAAATGAGAATAATATCATCTGCCGCCATCCATATATATATATATATATATATATATATATATATATATATATATATATATATATATATATATATATATAATATATATATATATAAATATATATATATATATATATATATATATATATATATATATATATATATATATATATAATATATATATATATATAATATATATATATATAAATATATATATATATATATATATATATATATATATATATATATATATATATATATATATATATATATATATATATATATATATATATATATATATATATATATGGCCTGCATCAGTCGGGCTTAAACCGGACGTTGGTAAGCGCCTGAAGGAAAAGTCAATGGTGGGTATAACCTCATAAAGCCGCGTCATCCTACGGGAGAAGTTCGCAGCAGCCTAGATCACACGAAACGTCCATACCTACCAAGGCTCGGGTAGGAAAGTAGATATGCCCAAACAGTTGCTTAGTGGGTCCGTGGAGAGAAATATTATTAACAGAAGATCTTCAACCGTACTTCACATGGGTGTTCTGTCTTTTCCTTCAGGCGGTGCTATAAGGTCAGCAAATAACTCACGAGAACGGTTTATGGCGTGATCAGTCGTTATCAGTCCAGCCCAAACTGGACATTACAAATTAGCCATGTTGGATGGGGGGGTGTATCTTATACAATTCGCTTTTTGAAATTGTTTCGAACGACCCTCGTATATGAATAAAAAAGAAGAAAAATAAATTTTAACTGGAGATACATTGAATAGATTAAAAAACACTATTTGCCTCATCAATATTTATGCTCTAACTACCTCATGTTAGTTGGTGATAACAGTATTACAATTTATTGGGTTTATTTTTTTCTGATAATGACATTGATATCGGTGAATTAATATGTAAATATCAAGGAATTTATTTACGTAAATGTAAAAATAAACCACTTAACTTGTTTTATTACTACGAAACTCTCTGTAAATTACATTGTTCCTGTTTAAAATAGTTGGCAATATATTATTGTTGCAATGATTCACTCGGATATCTAAACAAGAAATGACGGTTTACGAATATTTATATCACTATTTACTATTAAAATAATGACGTATCAAAATTATCCGTTGAAATTTAGCAATGCACCGACAAAATAAGATAAAACAGATAACTTAGGTAGACTAAAATATAAAGAGTTTGTAATAAGAGTGCCAGAACACTCCAGTGAGACTACAAGTGATTATTCGGTATTTTTTATTTTATATTGAAGAACAGATAATAGCATTGAAAATAATGTCGTTCAAAAGTCTTCCTCGGCTTCATCATGTGGAATGCATTCTGGAGACCCAATTTTTGATTACTCTTTCACACATATCGCGTGGTATATTTTCAACGGTGACCTGAATGTTTCGTTTTCGAAGTCAAGAATTATTCGGGGTTTATTTCTGTAAATCAGAAATTTAACATAACCCCACAAAAAATAATCTAAGGGCGTGTGATCGCAGGAACTTGTTGGCCAGTTGATGTTACCATTTCGCGAAATAACGCGTCCAGGAAGCTTTTCTTGCAATAAATCGATTGTTTGGCGAGATGTGTGACAATCGTATTGTTGAAAGAAAATATTGTTTATATCCGCATTTATCGGTTAGCATATTTCTATAGCGCTTACCATTAACAGAAAAATGATTTCCATCATCGCCAAAAAAAAAAGACCTTATCACTCTTTCAGCCAAAAAACCGCATCAAACAGTGACTTTCTGAGGATTAAAATGTACTTCCTGAATTAATTGAGGATTTGCATTGGTTCAAATCCTGCATTTATGTTTGTTCACAAACCTGTTAAGGCAGTTTGTGCGCTTCGTCGGAAAACAATATTTTTCTCCCACCTTTCGGCTACTCTATGAGTTCAATTAGTGCATCGTGTAAACAATGTACTGAACACAGCAACCTTTGAGTGATATTTACATTTCTAACAATGTTGCCCCTATTAGGTTCCAAAGTTCTGACATTCTTATTGCAAAACGCTTTATTGTATTTAAACAATCTAATATTCATGCAATTTCGACGTAAAAAATAGTACTGAAAAACCCGACTTTATATAAACAAACAGAAGGATAATTTTCCAATAAAAAATTATATTTGCTTAAATTTGACTGATTTATTTACTTAAACTAAATGATTAAATATTTCTTATTGCCACGGACTGTAATATTAAAATTCTCATTGCAAAAGATAGATTAGCCAATTGAATAGGTGTTTAAAATTCGATTGGTTGTACAGGGTGCGGTTGAAAAACGGGCGATTTTGAATATTAAATTTTCCGCGAGTTTGTCGGATAGGAGTAAAGAGATTACCTTTCTAGTATTTAATATTATGTACATAACATTAGTAATCGCCGGTAATGCATTTGATGATTGCGTTTTGATAGTTGAGCAGCTATTTCGTCGCCAATTCGAGATCAACAATAATGCGGTATGGTTTGCTTATGCTATCAAAACTCAGAAAAAGAAACGTTCTAGTAGAGAAATAACTCTACGTATAATACACCTACAATATCGGGATAGTCAGAGCCGCTGTTTGACGTAATGAACGATATTCTGCTCGTCATTATGTAGTTTCATTGAACATTGTGGGTAGTGCATGAACTGAGTGATTAAGATTACGTTAACCGAATGTACTTTGGTCGTTAAATCTTTTTTTCGAAATGAAAATCTTATTCACAATTTGTTTATGTTTGATGAAGTATATTTTCACTTTTTGGGTCTTGTGAATAAACAAAATTTTTGGTATTGGTCTGATAAATTATCTTTATCAACTTCACGAGAAACCCTACATAGTATAACGATCATAGTGTGGCATGTATTAGATCCACAACATATTTATCGGCCTTTTTTGATTGCCTTTGACATTTATTTATGAAAACGTAACATAAATTTAATCTTTGAAATAATCTCCATCGCTTTCGCCACATTTCAGGTAATTGTCGATTCACAGATTTAAAAAAACTTTGATATGGTAAAGTAAGATAAGGGTAAGTAAGAGTGGTAAAGTAAGATAAAGGTTTTGTAGAAGTTTCTCGAGAGAAGAAGTGGTTATCAACAAAGTGATGTAGGGATTATTACAGAAAAAAAGGTTTGGTTTTAGAATAAGCTAAAAACTCAGGAGTTTTGAAAATGGAGCAGTATTTGCATGTCAGCAACAATTTCGACAAATTTTTAACATTAGAGGTGCCCTTCCAAGCCCAGAATATGCAAACTAGTAACCAATTTTTTGGAGATTAGGTTTGTGGGTGACGTTAGAAGATAAAGCAGACCGCAAACAGCAAAGTGAGCTGAAATCATTCAATGTGTAAAGGAAAGCTCCAGGCATTAGGCGATGCTTTGCTCAACTGGGAATAAAACAGCGATCCCTACAGCGTATTCTAAAACAAGATATTCAATAGCTTAACCCTCATTAATTCCAGCTGCGAATTGATTAAATCGGATATCTATTTTTCCATGATCCTGTATACTGATATACCTAACACTGATATCACTGTATAAATATAAAAACAATTATAAAACTGTTCACAGAAATAAAATCCCTTTATTACTGCAAAACTTTCCGAAAATTACATTGCTTCTAATATAAACCAATTAATTATAGATTTTCGTTGCTGTGATTTCCCCACACACATAAACAAACCAACAGATTTATGAATTTTCAATTTAAAAATATATACTGATATATTAAAATAACACTTACAATCGCACTAAAATACGTACAACAAATCGATTCGAAACATATTAAGATAAAATTATGTTCAAATAATATATGGACACCATTTCTGCTTAAAAGTACCTCTAATATAATGCGATATTTTATAAATAAACTCGAAGAAATATTGCTGAATAAAAAGCTTTTATTTGGACGATTTAATAACTTGAATGCGTCATTAAATATTTCTTATCTCTTCTGACTACTATTAAGGTATACATACAATAGATTAAAATGTATACATTAGAACAACTATCTTGCGCGATTGACTTGTATCACTAACTTAAAACTAGTTTAAAATAGGCAACCATGTATTTTAATTTATTGAAGCTATGTTTTACCTCTTTATTTCTGTTTGATATACAAAAAAAACACACAAACAAAATAAAAGGAAACAAATCGCGCAAAAATGGTTCAAAGAAAATACTTGTCTTCTTAATCATCAAAAATGTAAAAATATTCACCTTATAAATGATAACGCAACGTTACACAAAACGGAAAAGAAATTACGAAGCGATCAAGTGACCCGTGTACTGTCATACAGCGAGTGATTGAGTTTTGTAGAGGGGACGAGCAGTGCGAAAAAGCGAATGTCCTCACCCGACGAAAGTAAAACAAACACTAAAGATATCGTTCGGCTTTCGGTTAACTGACCCGCCGGTTGCGCTTATCTGCGATTAGACGCGATAACTCACGACTACGGGAACTGATCCGATCGTTTGACGATCTTTCTTTACCTGCCCGACGAAAATCTATGTACTTTATAGTTGTCTCACTGCATATTTAAATTTTCTGTTTATCATAGAAGAAAATCGGTTGAATAATGAGAATTTTTATAATGATAAAGTATTCAAATTTATGTTTGACAACGATTTGACCTTAAATACCCATTTTAACTTTATGAAACAAGACAGCAATATTTCTTGTTCTGTATTTCTGTACGACCATTTAACTTTCAAGACTGACTTTTAACGGTACTTTTCAAAAACCATACTTTTTATATTATGACGCTTCAAGATATTTCAGGTCTTTCGGGTTTATTTTTTCAAAACTACTTTTATAAAGAGTTCCAGGCTTAAACAGTAAGGAAAACATGATTCATCCAAACCGAATTAACTAATAGTATTTGTAGGATTTGAAAAAGAAATAGATGAATTAAAAAAAAAACATTTTCAAACAAAGAAACTAATATTTGTCAAAAACCTGATAAAAAATAACAAACATTTAAAAAACGCAAGTAGCTTAGTAACTTATTAATGATGCCGTTGCTTTTTTGATAGGGCACTGATATCATTGCATGAATAAGTAAACATTCCGAAACTATGTACAGAAACAAGGAAATGAAACACTTGACGGTTTTATTACTGCAAAGCAAACTGCAACTTGCGTTGTTCATTATAAAACAGCTAACAAACACAAAATTACAGCAACTAGTCGTATGTGAATATCTAGTTTAATAATGACAAAAAATTGTTCTGTAAAATTTAAGGGAAAAACGTGGACAAAAAATTCTACACAGATAACTGCATTACAACAAAAATTTTGATGATAGTGATATGATATTTAGATAAGCCCAATATCAGTTTAATTGAAGTTAAGCGACGTTGGCCGTGGTCTAGATCTCATTGAAAGATGAGATCAAACCAACGCTTGGGCCAACTCGCCCTGTAGAGCTAAATATTTATAGTATTAAAACACTTTTCATTTCCATTTAAAACTATCATTCGTTTAATGCGATATTCCATAAATAATCCAAAATCATTTTAATAAATAATCATTCCCGATTAAAATATTGGCATTTGGCTAATATTTTGACATTATTACGTTGTTAAATATGTCATATCACCCACGACTAGTCTATTAAAGGTCACATTATAAAATACACATAAGCAACTCGAATGGGTGTATGCAACCCAAAATATTATACTGTATAACTTGATTCATCAGATTGGTTTTATTATAAACTCAGTTATTACTTAAAACTGATTAAATGCATCTTGAGTTATTAAAATTATATTTTATCAGTTCACTTCCATTTGCTGTTAAATTAATGTTAGTTATTCAATGAACATAAATAAAAAAATAACGCTATGCCAATTGTAAAGCTGTGTGACAAGTTTCGATAAAAATTCTCACCTTTAAATTAATAACTAAGAAAGTAAAAGGGTTTACATTTAAAACAGTAACTAAACAATGCACATTACCGAAAATATAGAACGAAGCGTTCAATGAACAATAACACACCGATGATAGAGTTTTCTGAGGATGAGCAGAGAGGACGTGAACTTCCTCACCCAACGAAAGTAAAGCAGAGACTACAAATATTGTTCCGCTTTTGGTAAACTGGCCCATTGGCTGCGCTTATCTTCGATTGGACGCGATAACTCACGACTACAGGAACTGATCCGACCATTTGACGATCTTTCTTTACCCGCCTGACAAAATTCTATGTACTTTAATAAAAGGTATACAACTTTGCTCCCGCCGTTTCCTTATAGATGGCGTTAGCCGTAAGTAGTTGTCGTAATAAATACATCATAGACGGCATGCAATACCATTCAGTTCGTAAACATAACCCCATAGCACCAGTAGTCGATTTGTGTTTACATCATAAAATTATTCGCGATTAAAAATGTCAGTTTAATAGCCAAATTCTCGTCATTTGCCGGAGCTGTTAATTTATTTCTTTAATATGAAGAAATCTGCGGCTGAGGCTCAACGAATGCTCTTATGGTGAAGCTGCTATGAGTGAAAGAACGTGTCGTGAGTGGTTTCAACGCTTCAAGAGCGGTGATTTTCACGTCGAAGGCCGGCATAGAGGTGGAAAAGCGAAAGTTTTTGAAGATGAAGAATTAGAGGCATTGTTTAATGAAGAGTCGTGTCAAAGTCAAGGAGAGTTGGCAAGATCATTGGGAGTGACTAAACAAGCAATTTCAAAATGCCTCAAAGACCTGGGTGATACAAATTGCTTACGAGTAGGATAAGGTGCCATACGAGTTGAAACCGAAAGATGTTGAACGCCGCTTGTTTGCCTGTGAACAGTTGTGGAAGTTCCTTTCCGAGAAACGGAAGGAATTTCTGCACCGCATTCTGACTGGGGATGAAAAATGGGTTTATTACGAAAAACCCAAGCGTCGAAAATCATGGGATATCCCGATCACGCTTCTACGCCGACAGCCAAACCGAATATTCACGGCTCCAAGGTCAAGCTCTGTATTTGGTGGGACCAGCTCGGTGTAGTGATTATGAGCTGTTAAATCCGTCTGAAGCAATCACAGAAGATCGTTATCGAGCACAATTAATGCGTTTGAGTATTGAAAGACACGATAAAGTGATTTTGCAGCATACGCGGTCCCATGTTACGAAAGCGGTCAAAACATACTTGAAAACGTTGAAATAGGAAGTCCCATCCCACTCTCCGTATTCTCCAGACGTATTCGCCTTCTGACTATCACCGGTTTCGATCGATGGCACACGGCCTGATTGACCAGTACTTCCCATCTTATGAAGAAATCCAAAATTGGATCGATTCGTGGATCGCTTCAAAAGATGATCAGTTTTTTCAACGTGGGATTCGAATGCTGCCTCAAAAATGAGAGAAAATAGTGGCCAACGATGGGCAATACCTTGAATCATAAATATATAACCAGTTTTTTACAATAAAGCCTTCAAGTTGTATGCATACCTTTTAGTTATCTTACTGGATATTTAAGATATATGTTTATCGTAGATGAAAATCAGTTTAATAATGAGTATTTGTGTGTTAAGATGATAAAATATTGAAATTTATGTCTGACAATGGTTTGACCTTAACTATCCATTTTAATTTTATGAAACAAAACAATAATATTTCTTGATCTGTATTTCTGTATGACCATTTAACTTTCAAGGCTGACTTTTAACGGTACAATCCAAAAACGCTTTTTATATTATTGTGCTTTAAAATAATTCATGCAGTTAATATTTTGTTAAGCATTCGCTTAAAAAAAATGTCTTTCATTTGCATTCTTATAAATTACCTTTATAAAGACTAAGAGACTTTAGAGAATAAGGAAATTGATTATTCATTTAAATTACATTGACAAACCATATTTGTAGCATTTGAACAAAAAAAAGATTGAATAAAAAATTAAACATTTTAAAATGATCTAATGTTTATCGAAAGCTTATTTTAAAACGAGAAACGTTCATAAAACACAAGTAACTTGTTGAAATCAGTGATGTCGTTCTTTTTTCTGATACGACACTGATATCATTGCATGAATATGCAAACATCAACGAATCTATTTACGTAAACTTGAAAATAAAACACTTGACGGTTTTATTCCTGCAAAACAGACTGCAAATTGCATTGTTCATTTTAAAATACTGAACAAAATGATGTTTTGTGTGTGAAAATTTGTTAGTGTTTTAATTAATGTTAGTTATCCAAAGAAAATACTCGCCTTGTAATTATTAACCAATAATGTAAAATTGTTTACATTTAAAACGATAACAAATCAATGCACATAACAGAAAAGAAAGAACGAAGCGTTCAAACCAATCGCGTACTAAAAACACACCAATTTATGACTTTTTTGAGGATGAGCAGAGAAAACGTGAACGTCTCATCTCACGAAAGTAAAACAGACACTACAAATATTGTTCCGCTTTCGGTAAACTAACCCGCTAGCTGCGCTTATCTGCGATAACTCACGATTGCAGGAACTGATCCGACCATTTGACGATCTTTCTTTACCTGCCTGACAAAATACTGTGTACTTTATAGTTGTTCTACTGCTTATTTAATATTTCTCTTTATCGTAGATGAAAATCAGTTTAATAATAAGTATTTGTATGACGATAAAATATTGAAATTTATGTCTGACAATGAGTTGACCTTAAATACCCATTTTAATTTTGTGAAACAAAACCAGAAAATTTCTTGTTTTGTTTTTCTGTATGACCATTTAACTTTCAAGGCTGACTTTTAACGGTACTATATAAAAATGCTTTTTAAAACATTAAGCTTAAAAATAATTCATACAGTTAATATGTTGTTAAGTATTCGCTTAAAAATATTTGTCTTCTTATAAATTACCTTTATAAAGACTAAGGTACTTTAGAGAAAAGGAATTTGATTATTCATTTAAACCACATTAACAAACTATATTTGTAGCATTTGAACAAAAAACAGATTGAATAAAAAATAAAACATAAACTGATCTAATGTTTATCGAAAGCTTATTTTAAAACGATAAATGTTTATAAAACACAAATAACTTGTTGAAATCAGTGATGTTCTTTTTTTCTGATACGACACTGATATCATTGCATGAATATGCAAACATCAACGAAACTATTTACGTAAACTTGAAAATAAAACACTTGACGGTTTTATTCCTGCAAAACAGACTGCAAATTGTATTGTTCATTTTAAAATACTGAACAAAATGATGTTTTGTGGCAATAATAAGCGCAAACACAAAAACTGATCATATGTGAGTATTTATTTTAATAATTTATGATATATAAAAAATTGTTTCGAAAAATTTAAAGAACCGAACATAACACCGACAAAAACAATTCGTTACAGATAATGAATGCATTACAACAAAAATTTGAATTTTATAATATAGTATTAAGACATTTTCTATTTAAAATTATCATTTATGTAATGGGATATTTTTCGAACAAAATTTAATAAGTATTCTCGACTATAAAATTGGCATCACGTTATTACAAGTTTCATATCATCTATGATTACATTATTAAAGATAGACATTACAAACATAACACATTAAAAAATGTATTAATGTTCACATTACATAAGCAACTCGAAGGGGTGTATTCTCCAAATGTTATACTGACTTCGGATAATAGTTGTTCCGCTAGATTTGTTTTACTATAAACTCATAATTACTTAAAACTGACAACAATGCATCTTGACTTATTAAAAATATGTTTTATAAGTTCACTTCCATATGTTCTTAAATTAATGTCTGTTATTCAATGAATATAAATATAAAAATAACGGAATACAAGTAGTAAACTCAGGTGGCAAGTTTTAAAGAAATTACGCACCTTATAATTAATAATCAAGAAGGTAAAACTGTTCACTTTTAAAACGATAACAAACCGGAAAAAATTAACGAAACTTTTAAATGAACCGCGTTGAACTTTTAAATGAACATTGAGTTTTGAGGATGAGTAGAGAAAACGCGAACGGCCTCACTTCGGAACATTACACGTGATAACTTACGACTACAGGAACTTGTCCGACCATTTGGCGATCTTTCTTTACTTTCCTGACAAAAATCTGTATATTTTATAGTTGTATCACTGTATTATTAAAATTTCCGTTTATCGTTTATTGTAGAAGAAAATGGGTTCAATAATGAACATTTTTACAATGATAAAACATTTAAATTTATATCTGAAAAAAGTTTGACCTTACATACCCATTTTAACTATATGAAATAAAACCAGAATATTTCTTGTTGTGCATTTCTGTACGACCATTTAACAGTTTTCAAGGCTGACTTTAACGGTACTGTACAAAAACCTTCTTATAATATTACGCTTCAAAATAATTCATATAATTAATATATTGTTAAGCATACGCTTAAAAATATTTGTCTTTCGGTTGTATTCTTACAAAGCCACCTTTATAGAGACTTTGGAGCTTTAGATAGTAAGGAAGACATTATCGGTTCAAATCGCATTAACGAAAGGTATTTGTAGCATTTGAACAAAAAACAAAAGAGTAAAAATAAAACATTTAAAAAAAAGGAAATAATATTTACCGAACGCTTCTTAAAAAAAAAATTAACAGTTAATAAAGCACAAATAACTGGTTGATATCAGTGATGCCGTTCCCTTTGCTGATATGACACACTGATATGATTACATGAATATGCAAACATCCACGAAATTATTTACTTAAACTTGAAAATAAAACACTTGACGGTTTTTTTTATTGCAAAACAGACTACAAATTGCATTGTTCATTTTCAAACAGTTAATACGATATTTTTGTGGCTATAATTAACTAAAAAAAACACTGCAACTAGTAAATGAATATCTATTTTAATAATGTATAATGATATTAAAATAAATCTTTAGAATTAAAGAAAAAAGTATCTACAAAAGCAACAAAAATTTAAATTAGATAATATAGTGTTAAGACACTTTCTATTTCTATTTAAAATTATTATTAATATAATGTGATATTCTATAAATAAATCGAAATCAACTTTCCCGATTAAAAAATTGGCATGTAGCATTAATTTTGACATTATTACGATATTAAATACTTCATATCACCTACAACGGCTCTGTTAAGGTTCACAGTCCAACATACATATGAAACAACTTGTAGGGATGTATTCAAATATTATAATGTGTAACTTCGAATAATAATTGTTCGAGCAGATTTGTTTTACTATAAACGCATTAATTATTTAAAATTGGTAACAAAGTATCTTAACTATTTAAAAATATGTTTTATTAGTTCACTTCCATATGCTCTTATATTAATGTTAGTTATCCAATAAATATAAATAAAAAATACTGATATGCAAGTTTCAAAGAAAATACTCGCTTTGTAATTATTAACCAATAATGTAAAATTGTTTACATTTAAAACGATAACAAAACAATGCACATAACAGAAAAGAAAGAACGAAGCGTTCAAACCAATCGCGTACTAAAAACACACCAATTTATGACTTTTTTGAGGATGAGCAGAGAAAACGTGAACGTCTCATCTCACGAAAGTAAAACAGACACTACAAATATTGTTCCGCTTTCGGTAAACTGACCCGCTAGCTGCGCTTATCTGCGATAACTCACGATTGCAGGAACTGATCCGACCATTTGACGATCTTTCTTTACCTGCCTGACAAAATACTGTGTACTTTATAGTTGTTCTACTGCTTATTTAATATTTCTCTTTATCGTAGATGAAAATCAGTTTAATAATAAGTATTTGCATGACGATAAAATATTGAAATTTATGTCTGACAATGAGTTGACCTTAAATACCCATTTTAATTTTGTGAAACAAAACCAGAAAATTTCTTGTTTTGTTTTTCTGTATGACCATTTAACTTTCAAGGCTGACTTTTAACGGTACTATATAAAAATGCTTTTTAAAACATTAAGCTTAAAAATAATTCATACAGTTAATATGTTGTTAAGTATTCGCTTAAAAATATTTGTCTTCTTATAAATTACCTTTATAAAGACTAAGGTACTTTAGAGAAAAGGAATTTGATTATTCATTTAAACCACATTAACAAACTATATTTGTAGCATTTGAACAAAAAACAGATTGAATAAAAAATAAAACATAAACTGATCTAATGTTTATCGAAAGCTTATTTTAAAACGATAAATGTTTATAAAACACAAATAACTTGTTGAAATCAGTGATGTTCTTTTTTTCTGATACGACACTGATATCATTGCATGAACATGCAAACATCAACGAAACTATTTACGTAAACTTGAAAATAAAACACTTGACGGTTTTATTCCTGCAAAACTGACTGCAACTGTATTGTACATTTTAAAACACTGAACAAGAAGATGTTTTGTGGCAATAAGGACAAACACAAAAACTGGTCATATATGAGCATTTACTTTACTAATTTATTATATAAAAAATTGATTCGTAAAATTTAAAGAAAAAACCACAGACAAAAACAATTCGTGGCAGATAATGCATTAGAACAAAAGTTTTAATTATATAATATAGTACTAAAATACTTTCTATTTGTAATTATTATTAATATTATGCGATATTTTTTATAACAAAACGAAATAAATATTCCCGACAATCATGTCATATATATGATTACTTTATTAAAGTTGACATTAGGAAATTTATTAAAGTTGACATTAGAAAATTTATTAAAGTTCACATTACATAAGCATCTCGAAGGGGTGTATTGAGCTCTAAATGTTATATTGCATAATTTTATATTTGTTCCACCAGATTCGTTATACGATAAACTCAGTAATTACTTAAAACTGGCAACAATGCATTTTGACTTATTAAAAATATGTTTTATCAGTTCATTTCCATATGTTCTAACATATATATGAATTTATTCAATGAACATAAATATAAAAATAACGGAATACAAGTTGTAAACCCAGGTGGCAATTTTCAAAGAAAATACTCGCCTTATAATTAATAATCAAGAAGGTAAAACTGTTCACATTTAAAACGATAACAAAACGGAAAAAAATAACGAAGCGTTGAAATGAACCACGTACTATAACAAATCGGCGATTGACTTTTCTGAGGATGAGCAGAGAAAACGCGAATGTCCTCACCCAACGAAAGTAAAACAGACACTACAAATATTGTTCGGCTTTCGGTAAACTGACCCGCTGGCTGTGCTTATCTGCGATTAAACGCGATAACTCACGACTACGGGAACTGTCCTACCATTTGACGATCTTTCTTTACCTGCCCGACAAAAAAACCGTATATATTGTTATGGTTGTCCTGCTGTATATTTAAAATTTTCGTTTAACATAGAAGAAAATCGGTTTAATAATAAGCATTTTTATAATGATTAAATATTCATGTTTTTGTCTGAAAACGATTTGACCTTAAATACACATTTTAACTTTATGAAACAAAACAAGAATATTTCTTGTTCTGTATTTCAGTATGACCATTTAATTTTTAAGACTAACTTTTAATGGTACTGTATAATAACTATACTTTTTATAATATGATGCTTCAAATTAATTCACAGAGTCAATATATTATTAAACGCATAAATATATTATAAAATTCGCATAAAAAGATGTGTCATTTGTTAGTATTCTTACAAAACTCCCTTTATAAAGACTTAGAGGCTTTAAATACTAAGGACATTTATTATGCATTCAAATGACATCTGTAGCATTTGAACAGAAAAACAATTGGAGTACAAAACAAAACATTTTCAAATAGTTGTAAATAAAGCACTTGATGGTTTTATTACTGCAAAACAGACTGCAAATTGCATTGTTCATTTTAAAACAATTAACAATATATTCTTGTGGCTAAAATAACCTCAAATACAAAAACACATCAACTGGCCGCATGTGAATATTCATTTTAATAATGTATAACCATATATAAATTTTTTTGCTGTCAAATTTTAGGAAAAAAAAACCGACAAAAAAAATCGAGTCAGATAACTGCATTACAACAAAAATTATAATTATGTAATATAGTATTAACATACTTTCTATTTCTATTTCAAATTATCATTAATATAATGCGATATTCTATAAACAAACTCAACATTCCCGATTAAAATTTTGCCATTTAGCTTTTATTTAGATATTATTACATTATTAAATATTTCATATCACCTATGACGACTCTGTTCAGGTTCACATTACAAAACATATATAACCAACTTGAATGGGTTTATACAACTCGAAATATTATACTGTATAACTATGTATATTCGTTATTCTGCCAGATTAGTTCTAATATAAACTTAGTAATTGCTTAAAACTGGCAACAATGCATCTTGGCTTATGCAAGTCTCAAAGAAAATACTCGCCTTTTAATCAATAACCAAGAAAGCAAAACTGTTCACATTTAAAATGATAATTAAACAACGGAAACATAATGGAAAACATATAACAAGCGTTCAAATTAACCTCGCATAACACACCGGTGACTGACTTTTCTGAGGATGAGCGGAGAAAACGCGAATGTCCTCACCCAACGAAAGTAAAACAAACACTATAACTAGTGTTCTTTTTTCGGTAAACTGGCTCGCTAGCTGCGTTTATCTGCGATAACTCACGACTACGGGAACTGATCCGACCATTTAACGATCTTTCTTTACTTGCCTGATAAAAATCTGTATATTTTATAGTTGTACCACTGTATATTTAAAATTTCCGTTTATAGTTTATTGTAGAAAAAAATGGGTTTTATAATGAGCATTTTTGTTTTTTGATAACTTTTGATCTTAAATACCCCAGAAACAAAACCAGAATATTTCTTGTTGTGTATTTCTGTACGACCATTTAACTTTCATGGTTGACTTTTTCTGTACAACGGTACTATACAAAAACACTTTTTATAATATTACGCAAAATAATTCATACAATTAATATATTGTTAAGCATTCGCTTAAAAATATTTGTGTTTCGGTTGTATTCGGTTGTACAAAACCACCTTTATAGAGACTTCGGAGCTTTAAATAGTAATGAAAACATAAACGGTTCCAACCTAATAATATTTACCGAACGATTACTAAAAAATTACAGAAGTTAATAAAACACAAAAACTTGTTGATATCAGTGATGCCGTTCCTTTTTCTGATATGAAACACTTGACTGCTTTATTGCTGCACTGTTCATTTTCAAACAGTTAACACGATATTTTTGTGGCTATAATTACCTCAAACACAAAAACACAGCCTCTAGGATATGAATATCTATTTTAATAATGTGTAATGATATATAAAAAATATTCTTTAGAATTAAAGAAAAAAAATTAAACTAGATAATATAGTGTTAAGACACTTTCTATTTAACATTATCATAAATATAATGTAATATTCTATAAATAAACCGAAGTCAACTTTCCGGATTAAAATATTGACATTTAACTTTAATTTTGACATTATTACTAATGTGTAATTTCGGATAATAGTTGTTCCAGCAGATTTGTTTTTCTATAAACTCAGTAATTACTTAAAATTGGTAACAAAGCAGCTTGACATATTAAAAATATGTTTTATCAGTTCACTTCCATATGCTCTTAAATTAATGTTAGTTATGCAATAAATATAAATAAAAAATACTGGTATGCAAGTTTCAAAGAAAATACTCGCCTTGTAATTAATAACCAATAATGTAAAACTGTTCACATTTAAAACGATAACAAAATAACGCACATAACGGAAAGAAAGAACGAAGCATTCCAATCAACCACGTACTATAACACACCAGTGATTGACTTTTCTGAGGATGAGCAGAGAAAACGCAAGCGTCCTCACCCAACGAAAGTAAAACAGACACTACAAATATTGTTCCGCTTTCGGTAAACTGACCCGCTGGCTGCGCTTATCTGCGATTAGACGCGATAACTCACGATTGCGGGAACTGATCCGACCATTTGACGATCTTTCTTTACCTGCCTGACAAAATTCTGTATAGTTTATACTTGTCCCACTGATCATTTAAAAATTGTATTTATTGAGATTCCACATCAATAATTATAGATGGAAACTGTTTTAATAAAAAGTGGTTATAATATGATAAAATATTCTAATTTATGTTTGAAAACGGTCTGATTTTAAATACTTGTTTTAATTATACGAAGCAAAACTAGAATATTTCTTGTTCTGTATTTCTGCTCGACTATTTAATTTTCAAGGCCGATTTCTAACGGTACTATAAGCACAATTTTCACAATATAACGTTTTAAAACAATTCTTACTTAAGGTTAATATATTCTTTATTATTCGCTCTAATGCATTTGTCTTTCGGTTATTAACAATGCAACCTTTAGAATGACTTAGATATTTTAAATAACAAGGAAAACATTAGATATTCAAATTGCATTAAATTATCTCCAAAAAAGTAACCAATGCTTATTAAAATCTTATTTAAAAACGACAAATGTTGTTAAATCACAAATAACGTGTTGATATCAGTGTTGCCGTTCTTTTATCTGCTACGACTAATTAAACATGCAAACATTAACGAAACTATTTACATAAATTTGAAAATAAACTGTTTGAAGGTTTTATTAGGGGACAGCCTCAGTCCTCTGCTGTTCATAATAGTAACGAGTAAACCGATTAAAAATACTTAGAAAAAACGGAAAATCGGACATAGCATATCGAAGATCAAAATTGTTAAAAATTGACACCTTGCTATATGAAGATGATATTGTTCTAATTAATTCGAAAAAGAAGATGCACATATTAATGGCATGACGATGGAAAAAATCGAACTAATGAAAATGGAAATAAATATACAGAAAAGTAAAATAATGGAGATAAACGAGAAGCAATATGATGGAACATAAAACAAAAATGTAAGGGTAAGCGTAAGGGTAAACGAATGATGGGAACATAGATTTGGAATTTGCAAATAGGGCTAAACATTAGGGTAATTCTAAAAACTATGCGCTAAATACTAGGGTTTATCTTAAAATGAGTTAGAAGAAAGAAACTGAACGGAAATAAAATATGATATTTTGCTCTGAAAAATTGTTTACTGTGATAAATGCTGGAGGGGCGGCACCCCAACGCCCTCCCTCACGAGCTGCCACTACAGCCTTTTTTATGTGAAATGGAGACAAAATTATTTTCTCTCTAGTAACTAACGTGTATTTATGATATTTTGTTTCCCAACTGTCAAGTGTTTTCTTTCAGGCCAGTTTGTTTTAATCCAATGCTCGCTTTAGCTTTGTTATCCGATAAACAGAGAAAATATGGACATTTCGTGTAGCCGCATACTCAATGTGTACCGTGTACCTAATAAAAAGTTTACCATTTCTATATCAACGCATATAAGCCACTTATGTTCATGGTACTGTGGTTTCATACTCCTCCTTTAACTTAGTGGAAAGTGCACCATGAACCTTGCTTATTGCACCATGCTTATTGCCATTATGTAGAAAAACACATTTCAAACTCTGCTTGGAACTGTCTATATAAAATGTCCATTCATTTGGCTGGTAATTCAAGAAACCCATTTTTGATAAAAGACCACCGACATCATTACAAAAATAACATCATTTTCTCAGACAAAAAACGGAAGCAGTTCTTTTTCTTGAGTACGATAATATGTATTTTTAGTACCTAGGGAATGTAAATTCATCTCGTTCAGTTTGGATGCCAATAGTTCTAATCTTTCTCTGTTGAGGTCACTTAAAGCATCTTGAGTAAAAAGTAGAGATTTTGACGACGTAGCTTCAAAATTATTACTTTCTTTGCTAGTTTGCCATCTTCGGATATACTACATTCTGTACCTGAAAGATCAAACATGCCACGAAAAGTTGGAAGAGGGACGTTTTCTGAATGAGAAATAGATCTGTTAGCAGATACCAGATCGGGATAGGTTATTTTTTTTCGGTTAATACCATGTACCTTGACTAAGCAAAAATAACAGTTACCGTAATGATGTTTTGATCTCTCCAAATCAAAGGCACATCAAATTTCAATTGACTTATTTTACCATTCATCCATTGCCTTAAATGTTCACTACACATTTTGCAAACATTGTTTGGAATCCATGATTTATTAAAGTCTTTGATTTTTAAGTTAAAGTAAGTGAAATACGTATTTTGCACAAATTTAGTAATAGGTTTTCGAAACTTTTTCACCGTATACTCGTAGCAAAAATTGTTTGAGTAATTTAAACATGATCGTTTTGATAATGACATGTTCCAGGTTTTATTTACTAACTTTTATAATCGAACAAACAACAAAACTAAACAAGTTAAATCGCTACTGAGCAGAAAATATTATCAATGTGAGTAGATTAAAAACTGTACGTACTTTTGATAATTTAATATTACTACTACTGGAGTATTACTAGACACTATACTTTAAAATTACGTTTAAGTTTTGGCGGCACCAATTTTTTTTTTATTTGTAGACCAGTGTTATCGAATAAGTTCGATTAGGTCATTTTAATTAGTTATTTAATGCAGACAAACAAGGGATGTAGTAAAGAACTTTACGTAATCGCGCAAGTTTTAAATCTATCCAATAAAATGCTTAATTTTTTAATCAACATAAAAGTAATGATGTTAGGAACTTCAAGAATGTCAAAATAAAAGAGAATAAAGAATGTTCAAATAATCCATATACTATTAGAAAGCGAACGATTGATTTTTCTGGGGATAGATATCGAAAATACGAACGGCCTCAACCAACAAAAATAAAACACCCACTAAACATATTTTGTGGGCTTCAATTAATCCACATGAGATTGTGGAACCCAATGGTTTGGTGTGTGATGACACTCAGCTACTGCTGTCTCATTAGACGCAGTCCAAGAAAATCTAACACTACATATATACATCTTGAAATATATATCTTGAAATCCGCTGGTCCAGGTAAAATCAAGGAAATAACCAAAATTTTACAAGAAGTTTGGAGAACCGAACGGATTCCGGAAGATTGGAAACATACTCTAATCCATCCACTACACAAGAAAGGAGATAGAACGGATGTAAACAACTATAGAGGGACATCTCTTCTCCCAATTTGTTACAAGATTCTATCTCAATGTCTACTAGACAGAGCACAGGGACAGTTAGAACCTAAAATTGGTGAATATCAAGCAGGTTTTAGACCGGGAAGATCCTACCCTGAACAGATCCTGAATCTAAAGTTGATCCTAAGACATCAAAAACTGTACAATAAAAATCTCGTTTGTACATTTGTGGATTTCAAAAAAGCATATGATTCTATTGACCGCGAATCTTTATTCCGAATCTTAAAAGAACAAGGACTAGATCTGAAAACGCTGGCAATTATTAAAGCTACATTAACTAACACAAGGTCAAAAGTTTAATTCATGGGTGACATCTCAGAGCCCTTCGAAATTAAAACTGGAGTGTGACAAGGGGATAGACTCTCGCCACTCTTATTTAACTGTGTTCTAGAAAAAGTAATACAGGAGTGGCGTGAAAAAAAGTCGGCCCTGAATATTGACCAGCTCATTAAACTGGGGAGAACCAACATCAAAATTGATTCTCTGGTGTTTGTTGATGATCTAGCAATTTTGGCTCAAGATGTAGTGACGGCACAGAAACAGATTGAAATCCTAAAAGAAACAGCAGAAAAGGTAGGACTCCAAATTTCCTTTGAAAAGACACAATACATGACCTGCAACAGACTAAGAACACCATTTCTAAAAACAAAATATGGTAACATCAGACGAGCTTCTCAATTCAAATATTTGGGTGAAATAATCATGGAAAATGGATTGGAAAAAGCAGCCAATAAGGGTAGATGTCAAAAAATGGAAGCGGTATTGAGACTTACACAACATATTTACAACAAAAAATGCATATCTAAAAACACAAAACTGAGACATTACAACACAGTTATTAAGCCCAGAATGTCCATATGGGGCAGAAACGCTTATTTTAAATAGAAAGAGAGACATCGAGGACATTGAAAAAAGGCAAGAAAAATCATAAGAAAAATCTTAGACCCCAAACAAATAAATACAGCAATATACCGACTTCGAGAAAACCAAGAAATCAAATATACATATCGATATGAGATATACATAGCGATATGAGAAAAAGAAGGCTTAAGTTTTACGGACCCATAAAATGGATGAATCCGAGTAGGCTAATTAGACAAATAGTCGAATTTTATGAAAATAGAAGTAGAGCTAAAATAGAAATAATTAAATGGATTGCTGCAATTAAAGAGGACCTAAGATCAGCAAATATTACACAAAGTGAAATTCCGGATTGAGGCTGTTTCAGACACAAGGTTGACGTTTGGAAGGTTGGCCAGAGAGAAAAATGTAGGAAGACTGAAACAACTTGGTCTGACGAAAGGAAAAAAGCTCATAGCGAAAGAATGAAATTAGTACGGTGCAAAGGAAGGTTAACAACAACAAACGCCTCTAATTGTACTTCGCTACTTCGCATGGTCCACCAGGGCCCATACGTGAATAATTATAATAATAATAATAATAACATATATATATATATATATATATATATATATATATATATA